>CM033720.1:48706334-49301758 GCA_019671005.1 Hibiscus mutabilis | reverse complement strand
GGGCTATTTCTTTTGCAAAATTGTGATAACATCCACAAATGGCTTATTTTTGGTAAGAGATGGACATTACTATATGTAAATTCAGGTGAATGGTACACATCGGTACTCCAGTGCATTTCCCCCTCTGAGTCAGAATAAATATGTTTTCGAACCCTCTCTTTAAAATTTAAAGTGTATGTTCCCGCGCGAATCTCAGCAATCACTTGTTCAGATTCTACATATTGATCGTTTTGAACTAAAAGAAAACTTTTTGGTGAAATATTCACCTTATGTATAATATCTTCGCTCTCAATAATTACATACAAGTCCATATAACATAAAAAAGCAGGATGCCCATGACGTGTGCGTGTAGGATGAACCAAATCCTCATTGAATTTTATTTTTTTTCCAGGGGTTACGAAGGAAACTTCGAGTTCATATTGGTCATGGGTTGAGAATGGGAATTGAACTCTATGAGATCTAATCTCCCGTTGTTCCTCAGTAGCTCAGCGGTAGAGCGGTCGGCTGTTAACTGACTGGTCGTAGGTTCGAATCCTACTTGAGGAGATTTGATTCATTCTGAATTTTGACTCATTTCGAATTAAAGAATTCAGAATGTCAGAATGAAAGAGTTCGCTTTGACCGTTAAGAGCAAGTAACCCGTTCCCTGTGTCTTTGTTTCTATTGCATTCTATCTCATCGTATCATATTCTGTTCTGCGATATTTGAGAATCACTGTCAATACCTCGGTGTAGGTGTCCGGGATAATCCTTTGTTCCATAGTCCCGGGGCTATTTACAACCAACAAATTAAGAATTCTCAGATGTACTAGTACTAGCAAATGCCTCAAAGATGCAGTCATTGATTCTCCCGAGAGGCCACAATTACTGCGAGCAAACATATTAATTTAATGACGAGGAGCGCATTTTTTCTATGCTACTAATACTTGTACTTGCTCAGCTATTCTGCCCAAGCCTGGCTGAGGAAGAGTTACGGGGCGTAAAACAAAAAATATGCTTATTTTGTTTTGGCCGGGAATATTATATATAGAAATACTATATATAAAATAGAAAAGTAACTATTTCTTTATTTTCGATCGCCTGGAAGGGACAAAAGAAACATCTTGTTCTTTCTTCAACAATTTCTGATCTCTAGTGGACCTCTCAGTAAGATTCGAACCCAAATGAAGTTCTGACCATCTATCAGAGAAAAAAGAACGAATAGATCTTGTAGGATTCCCAAGAAATTCCCAAGAACTAATGGATCAGATCGAATTGCAAACTGGAAAGATTTGTACAAGTTATACCTTTCGTCACCACTTTGTGGAAAATCATTAGATATGAATATGTTAGATACCTGCGACTCGATTGGTAAAGGTGAAATAGTATATCTCCCCAAAAAGCATGTTTTTTTACCACCGCACAAAGAAAATATTTTGTTGCGAATGAACAAGATATTGAGGAATTGTCAATACGTAAAATCATAATTATTGATACGGGCCTTTTCCACATAAAAAGGGAATCTTTTGTTACAATAGAAGCAGAAGTGATGTGGATTATTCAAGAATCGAAGTTGATTTGCTTTATAAAAAGAAGATATCAATGAACTTCTATGAAATGGTTTCACGGGATTCAACCAATTGCCTTGATCGTAGGATATCAATGAGAAATAGGAATCCGTGTTATCAAAAGATTTCCTGCGATTATTTCTAGTATGGAATGAGTCAATCATCCACTTTGGTATCTTATTGACCAAAAATGGTGATATTGTTCCTCCATTGATCAAGAATTTCGGTTTTTGAGAAGTATTATGATCATCCAATAAGAAAGGTTTCAATTTTTTCAAACGAACGATTTGAAGACCTATTGATTCTAACAACTGATTGCAAAGTTGATCATTCAGACCTTTCAATTCATAGATGTGGATCTCAGACCTATGAATGGGGATATTCCTGAAACTCACAAAGAAAAAACGAAGTGAGTTAGACAAAAAGAGAAGCAACTTGTACAAAAAGAGAAGTAACTTGGACAAAAAGAAACGAAGTGACTTAGACAAATCTTTTTTGTCGATAACCTCAGACCAATCAATCGAATATTGATTAATACGTAATCGATCGAACACTACTTGAAAACAGCTCTTCTGCTCAGAAACGAAATATTCCAAATGCTCCTGAAAATTCTTGCTCCCATTGGACCATTTGTATCTATATGCATTAGGATCCCGATTCATGGATCTCTCGGTCCGAGAAATCAAAATAAGAGGATCGAACCATTTCTTCTAACTCTTTTTCAAATTCGATAAATGTTGGTTGATCGTATATTTCATTATAGTTCTATGATTCAGAGTATCATTTCCTATTTGATCCCTTTAAATTCCATATTCGAGGTTGTGATCGGATCGATTCATTAAAAAGAATCGATTCAATACATTTCTTATGTACCCATAAGTGCTATATTGGATTTGAATCAGATTTCGGATCAGTCTATCTTGATTGACTGCCTCCATTATGTTGTTGCTAGCAAATACCACATTTTTTTGTTTTGGATCTTCCAAATCATTCCCGCAGGAGATCCGGACCCATTTTTTTCTGATCCTTCGATAAAAAGATTCATTTTCTTCATAAAAAATAGGAGGTAGAACCGATAAAGATTTCTTTTTCGATTCATCCCTGGAGTTGAATACCTCATTCAAGAATTGTTTTTGATCCAATCCGTAGGAATCAATAGAGTTGGGCGCTTTAACCATTCAGCCATGGATGCTTAGCGGGGATCCTCATACATGGTGAATAACCAAATTCCAATTGAAATGAAATCTTTAGGATAAATCAATGCTATTTAGGAGGAATCAACGAAAGGACATCAATTCAAATCTTGGATTTTCGAATTGAGAGAGATCCCACTGAATTGGCGAGATTTATTATCATTTTTTGCGTGTCCACAAAAATTTATAGTAGGTACGAATTCTCCCAATTTATGTCCTACCATACGATCCGTTATATAAATAGGCAAATGCTCTTTTCCATTATAGATAGCGATAGTATGGCCGATCATTGTGGGTATAATGGTAGATGCTCTGGACCAAGTTATTATTATTTCTTTTTCTGCTTTTGTATTAAGCTTTTCGATTTTTTTAATAAATGATTTGCTACAAAAGGGTTTTTTTAGTGAACGCGTCATTTTTTAATATTTTTATTTTTAAATTTATTTTTTTAATATATATATTATATATTTTCTATTTTTTGTTTTTGTAAAGACGAAGAAAGAAATTTTCTCTCCTATTTACTACGGCGACGAAGAATCAAATTATCACTATATTTATTCCTTTTTCTACTTTTTCTTCGAAGTGCAGGATAACCCCAAGGGGTTGCGGGTTTTTTTTCTACCAATGGGAGCCCTCCCTTCACCACCCCTATGGGGATGGTCTACAGGGTTCATAACTACTCCTCTTATTACAGGATGCTTACCTAGCCAACATTTAGATTCGACTCTACCCAAACTTTTCTGGTTCACCCCAACATTCCCCATCTGTCCGACTGTTGCTGAGCAATTTTTGGATATCAAACGGACCTCCCTAGAAGGTAATTTTAATGTGCCCGATTTCCCCTCTTTTGCAATCAGTTTCGCTACAGCACCCACTGCGCTAGCTAATTGTCCACCCCTTCCAAGTGTGATTTCTATGTTATGTATGGTCATGCCTAAGGGCATATCGGTTGAAGTAGATTTTTCTTTTTGATCGATCAATACAAATTATTATAACACTAACATAACAAATGGGCGATGGGAAAATAAGAATCCCCACCCCCGAAAATGAAAAAAAAAGATATTCAAAAAAGAAAACCTTAATTCAAAAAAGAAAACCTTTGTATCTTATTCGAGTTAAACCAATTCAGATTACTCCAAATTTATTTGTCGTACAAAAAACTTTTGGAATTACCCGTAGAAAGAGATTTCACTAATGAAAAAGCTTTCAACGCCGCCCAATATCCTTTCTTTTTCCAAACATTTTTTCGAATACGCTTTTTTGATTTAGAAGTACATTTTTTTGGAACTGTCATTCAAAAAAAAGGTTATTCAATGCTATAGTTGGATGTCAAAGACATCTATTTTATTTTTAAAACAAAAAAAATGATCGGGCTTTTTATGTCATTATTTATCTATTCCTATAGATTTTCTAGATTATAACTATATATATATATATAATATACAAATGTTATACAAATTTCATAAAAAAATGAATAGAGATGGGAAAATCACATAAAATGCTTCTATTCTAGAATAAAAAAAACAATATGATATAACCTTTTTATTTATATTCCATACACTATCCAGCAAAAAAAAAGAATTTTTATTTAATTTATTGGTACCTTTCTTTTTTATATCTCCATTCAAATCTATAGGATATAAGATAGATTAGGATCTATATGTACTCTATTATGATATATAAAAAAAATTGATGAAATATAAAAAAAATGATGAAATCAAAAAAACGTAAAAAAAGGTCTTTCTTTTTCTATACTCTGCCTATTTTTTTGTCTTCCTACGTTTAGAATTTATCCATCTCCATTTCGAATTTTTACATGAAAAATACATCAAAATAAGAAGTCTAAAAAACCGTTTTATCTACCTACGCAAACTTTAATTTTTTTCTATTAATTGGTAATTGGTCAAGATCGAAGAGAGAGTATGCCCAATTTAAATTTTCAATCAAATTCGAATGAGACTCGTAGTTAATCTGTTAAAGGATACATAATTTTGAAAAAAAATAGTAACTCGGCGATATCATTTGATTACTTCTAACTTCAAAATTTGAATATTTTTGAAATAGTTGAGAAAGATTAAAAAATTAACAATAGAAAATTTCAGTTAACTTTGTATTTTTTTTGTTGTCCATTACTTTATATTCTACTTATTTAGTTTAGACTTATTTTATACTTATTATATTATCCTTATTACTTATTCTATTATAAGTAAATTATAAGTAAATAAAAAATAAAGGGTTCTGAAAAATCTGGAAAAATCTAAACAAAGAATAGAAATCTTTGATGAACGGGTTCCGTTATTATTTCGACACAAGAAACGATATGTAAAATTCCTTTTCTTGTGTCGAAGGCTAAGAAGACGAAGAATACTCCTTGTAATTATTTGTTCCCCTCATTTATCATTCCTTTCGATTCTCCGCTTACATATCTTATGTTTAGTATCTAATCAAATTGAATTTAGAAAACAAAACCCATTCTATGACATTTAAATCTGAACCTATTCTGTGACATTTCAATCTGACAATAGGAATATAATTACACCCCTCCAATTTAATCCAACTTAGATTGAAAAAAGAAAAAAAAGGTAAAAACAAATAGTCTTCTTCACAATATACATATTTTGAATGCGGGAAAAGTAATTCCTAGAGAAAGAATATAAACAAGCAAAAGACTTTTCATACTTTTTTCATCATACCTAACCTAATTGCAAGGAAGAATTTGTTCTTTTTTACAAATTTGATGTTGATAAATCCACGGATCTAGAAATTCATTTCGGACACTTGAACCTTCTCAAACTGTTTCTTTTTAAGAACCAAAAAGATTTCTGCAAAAACAATAGATGCCAAGAAGAACAAAAGGCCTTGGACGCGTAGTGGATCTTGAAGTACTATTTCTGCATCCCCCTGACCAAATCCACCCACATTAGGATTAATTGTTAATGGTTGATCGAGTTTGATAGATTCAACCTTTGAAACAAGAAGTTCTGGTCCTGGGGGAATAATATCAACCACTTGATGTCCATCCAATGCATCCGTTATGGTTATTTCGTACCCCTTTTTTTCTTTTCGTATGATTTTGCTTACTATACCTGTTGCATTGAATCATTTATTTCTCTTGAAATCTCTTTAGTGTTTATTTCTACACATGTCTTTTTTAGGGGGTCTACAGTCGTTGTGTGGCATAGGGGTTACATCCCGTACGAAACTTAATAGTATACCACTTCTACGAATAGCTCGTAATGCTGCATATCTTCCGAGACCAGAACTCTTTATCATAATTTCTGCTCGTTGCATACCTTGCTCTACTACTGCTCGAATAGCATTTCCCGCTGCGGTTTGAGCAGCAAAAAGGGTCCCCCTTCTTGTACCCTTGAATCCACAAGTACCGGCGGAGGACCAAGAAATTACCTGGCCCGTACATCTGTAACAGTAACAATGGTATTGTTGAAACTTGCTTGAACATGAATAACTCCTTTTGGTATTCTACGTGCACTTTTCCGTGCACTACTGCGCCTACTCCTACGTGAACCAACTTTTGGTATAGGTTTTGCCATATTTTATCCTTTCATAAAGATAAGTCAGAGATATATGGATATATCCATTTCATGTCAAAACATATCTTCTATTTTTTTATTTGTTTATCGCTTTCTCTAAGATTAGTTTCTTTTCTTTAAGGAGTTCTTTTTAGAATAGAAAGATTATCATTGTCTTTGTTTATGTCTCAGGTTAAAACAAATTACGATAATTCGTCCCCTTCTACGGATTAGTCGACATTTTTCACAAATTTTACGAACGGAAGCCCTTATTTTCATAGTTGTTATTCCTTAAATTTTTTCGAATCCACTTATTGGATGAAAATAAGTTTCTTGAATTTTTTGAACCTTGAATTGGATCCCCCCGAAAGGAATCTTGAAGTTGAAAAAACTACCTAATCGTTTGAATCCTTGTTGCGGAGTCTATAAGTTATACGCCCCCTGGTTGAATCATAAGCACTTACTTCACTTTTGTTGACTCTATCCCACGTTGGTATACGTATCAAACTCTCCTGAAACATAACTTAAAATCAGATCTTCATTATCTAAAGGAATCCGGAGTGGGAGTGATTCACTAATTAAACCTCCATGAATCCATTTTTTGTTCTTTTATTCCAGGTAAAATTTCCTTAACGTATCAACTACGGGAGGGCAGGATGAGTTCTATTAGACAACCCGTGCTTTTTTCTTTTTTTTTCACAAATGGAAAGTTTTGGATACAATTCGTATATCGGCCACATTACCATATATAACACAAAATTTCTCCACCAATTCTTTCTAGTCGAGCTTCCCGGTCTGTCATTATACCCCGAGAAGTAGAAAGAATTACAATCCCCATCCCGCCTAAAATTCTAGGAATTTGTTGATAGTTAGAATAGATTCGTAGACCTGGTCGACTGATCCGTCGTAAATTTAAAATAGTTATATGTGGTCCTTTCCTATTCCTTCTATGTCGTAGGGTTAAAACCAAAAAATATTTGTTGCGTTCCCGATGTTTCCTTACGTTATCGATAAAACCTTCTCGTAAAAGTATTTTTACAATGTTTTCAGTGACGTTAGTAGATCCTATTCGAATCGTTCCTTTTCTATTCATGTCAGCATTTCGTATAGAGGTTATTATGTCAGCAATAGTGTCCTTACCCATTGTAAACTAAAATTATTGTTGCTCCCGAATTTTGATATAACCAACGTGTTCTTTTTTTTACTTAGTAAAGGTATATACGTGAGACACAATCTACTAATTAATCTATGTCATTTAAATACTATAATTTAAATACTATAACTATATTGGGGTCTCGTCTTATAATGCCTCAGGAGCTAATGAAATTATTTTAGTGAAATTTAACTGTCTCAATTCCCGAGCGATCGCACCAAAAATTCGAGTTCCTTTTGGATTTCCTTCTTGATCAATGACAACTGCAACATTGTCATCATATCGTATTATCATTCCGTTGTCACTTTTGAGTTCTTTACAAGTACGTACAATTACAGCTCTGGTCACTTCTGATCTTTCTAGAGGTGTATTTGGTACTGCTTCCTTGATCACAGCAACAATAACGTCACCAATATGAGCATATTGGCGATTACTAGCTCCTATGACTCGAATACACATTAATTCTCGGGCCCATTGTTATCTCGCTACATTCAAATGGGTCTGAGGTTGAATCATTTTTAAATATCTTCTTTCAATGTAACAAATGATTTAAGAAAAAAAAAATATTGTTTGTCAAAAAAAAAAGAAACTCTGCAATTTTTTTTTATTCCCAAGACAAGACTTCTTTCCTTTGGTTCTATATTCCTATCCCAAATAATGAATTGAGTTTTTATAGGCATTTTGGGCGCCGCTATTGAAATAGCCTTTTCGGCTATATTTTCGCCTCGCCGCTCATTTCATAAAGTATTATGTCCGGTTTAACGATAGCTACCCAATACTTGGGAGATCCTTTCCCGAACCCATACGTGTTTCGTAGGGTCTTATCAGAATCGGGTTTATCCGAAATATACGTACCCATATTTTTCCACCATGGCGTACATTTTGTGTCATTGCGCGGCGCCTCGCTTCTATTTGTCTAGATGTAATCCAAGCGGTTTCAAGTGCTTGAAGAGCATATCTACCGAAACAAATGTGATTACCTCGATAAGATATTCTTTTCCTTCTTCCTCGATGTTGTTTATGAAATCTGGTTCTTTTGGGGTTATGGTTGATGGTTGTTTATGAATTCCATCTCTACTACAGAACTGGACATGAGAGTTTCTTCTCATCCAGCTCCTTGCGAAAAAAAATGACTAAAAAAATATTTTATTCTTAAGATATACAGGTAGTTAATGAATAATAGATTGAATCTTGGGATTCTTTGCTTTGAGATTTTATCTGATCTATTAGAAATTTGTATATCTTATTTGTATATATATTGGATATATATATATAAGGAATTAAACGGGGATTCTATTTCTAGATAATGTCTTACCTTGGTTTTGTTATAATGTTATAACGAATCTTTATTTTGTTTTGTTTTTTTATAATATTCATATCAGATTTTGATCGACAAAAATTTAACAATCAAATAAAATGAAAATAAAATTTTCGCGGGCGAATATTTACTCTTTCAATATCTAGTTCAGTTGTCGGGTTAACTCATGACATATCAGAATCAGAATAAAAAGAAATGAAGTGGTCTCTGGTTTGTTCCGCCATCCTACCCGATAAATCATTAGGATTCATTTTCAATAGAATCATCTGCATTCACGAGTTCCATCGTCCCCATCGCTTCTCGATTAATGCTTAGGTCTGAATTCTCCAATGAAGCCTTAATAAAATATTTAAATTTAATAAGAATGAAATAAAATTAATAAAAATGAAATAAAATATTTAAATTTAATAAAAATGAAATAAAATTTGGTCTTGAGTCAACCTTCTCAGTCTTTATTGACTTAAGTTAAGGCTCTTGATTTTTTCTTCAATGAACGGATATTCATCTAATTATTGATGAATCTCTATTGATGCTCTATTACATTGCTCTTTATGAGATGCTTCACAGACCTTACATATTGGAATCATATATCATTTCATTGCTATTTCTTTTTCTCTCTTTCTCTCATCCTTCTATTTATCCATATACTTTTTATTTTGCTTCAGAATTTATATATATTCATAATCAGATTATCATATTGATTTTTTCTTTTACTTAATGCAAAAAAAATTCAGTTGCTATAATGATATGACCAATATATCATATCTTGACTGACTCTTAGGATCCAGATAATCCGAAGTGATGAGTTGGTTATTAGTGCTATAGTTATTAGCTTATACTGTGGTTCGCCCATTTTTTTTGAATCTTAAGCCTAGAAAACCCCCAACGAGTCGCACACTAAGCATAGCAATTATATCAAATGATCAATCAAATTTTTATTTAACCTTATAGAATTATAGAATTTCCTTATAGAATAGAATTTTGAACTGCTCATTTTTTTATGTTCAATCAAAAAATGAAAGAATTTGTCATTTTTTGTTCTATCGTAGGATAGAACGTAAAGGCAAGTAGAGTCTTATTCTTATTATTCTTCGTCTATAAATATCCAAATTTTGATTCCTAATACCCCATAGATAGTTCAAACTCTATAGGAGCAATACTCAATTTTCGCTCCAATGGTTTGTAGAGGAACCCTACCCTCTCGGATCCATTCGACACGTTCGATTTCTTTTCCGTCGATACGCCCTGTAATTTGTATTTGAATTCTTTCTGTATCCGCTTGCTCAGTTAATTCAATAGCCTTTTTCATTGCTTTTCGAAATGAAACTCGATTCTTTAATTGTCCGGCTATAAATTCGGCAAGAATATTAGGGTGTCTATAAGGATTTCCAATTCTTGTAATAGCAATGTTGAGTTTTCGGTTCATACAATTAAGTTCTTTTTGAACATTCGTCTGTAGTTCTTCAAGTTTTCGCGGCCTATCTTCAATTAATAATTTAGGAAATCCCATATAGATTATGACCTGAATTAGATCGATTCTTTTTTGAATCTCTATACGTGCAATTCCCTCGACACCAGAAGATAGTCTTATATTTTTTTGTACATAATTCTTGATAAAGTCTCTTATTTTTTATCTTCTTGTAGACCCTCAGAATAATTTTTAGGTTGTGCAAACCAAAGAGACTGGTGACTTTGGGTTGTACCAAGTCTGAAACCGAGTGGATTTATTTTTTGTCCCATAATCCTCCACTACTATATATTAGTATATGTCATATTTGTGTTCTTATTTATCCATTTCTTAGCCATCCTAGCCATCCGATCTTTTTTGGTTTTGGGCGTAGCGCATATCTGTCAAGTGGTACCCATTCAATATTTTTCAAAACGATAATTATATGACAAGTGGGTCTTTTTATGAGATAACTACATCCTCAAGCTCGAGGTTTTAGTCTTTTCAGAGTAGTTCCCTCATTTACTGCGACTTGACTAATGAATAAACTCGCTTCATTGAAACCCCTATTGTGACGAGCATTTGCTGCTGCAGAATAAACCAATTTTAAAATGGGATAAGATGCTCGATAAGGCATGAGTTCTAGTATCATAAGTGTTTCTTCGTAGGAACGTCCGCGAATCTGATCAATTATTCTTCGTGCTTTGTGAGCAGACATACATATATGTTGACCTAAAGCGTATACTTCGTTTGAAGTTGTATATGGGTTCCTCCTTTATTTCTTTATCCTTATCATAAGGTTTACCTCTCACTAATGAATTCATTAATTAATCTCTATTTTATTTATTATAATTTATTATAATAATATTAACTTAATAATAATATTAACTTAACGACGAGCAAGCCCGCGACCGAGACAAGTGCAACCATGGCAGCCCAAGCCTATCTCTACAGCATTTTGGGCTTGCCAAATGGCCCAAGAAAGCTGGCCTTTTACCATGATGAAATGAGCAAGCAGAGTATTTACCATGGTGAAATCTGATAAGGCATCTTACTTATCATTTTTGTGCTTATTTGTAAAGATAATTCTCACTTTATCTCTTATTTGAAATCCAAATGTTGTAGATAGGATAGGCTTTCATCTGGACCATTGATCTATTATAATCTTGACCGTTGATTGTACTGAGCTCTCACTATAAAAGGAGGCTCAATCCAGGTCATTTCATCATTCATTCATCACTTACTTCAGTTTGTAAGCTTTTACGCAGAGTAATACAACTCAGTATTCACTCATTTTTCCTTGTTCTTTTGCCATCACCTTTCTTTTGTTTCGCAGCAGTTTCTAAGTATTCCTACTCAGGAGTTTTTTAGGTGACTTAGCCCAGTTTTTAACCGAGAAAGCAGCTAAGGCCTCACGGTTGTCTAGCAGAAGACTAGCCCGCGTCAATTACGACAAAATAAAACTGTCCCTACTGTCTTGAAGCTCACGTTAGCCTATGTGCTATGATTGGAGGCTACGAGGTCGAGGAATAAACGCGTGATGTTGACTCATGTAGCGTGTAATTTGACATTCACCGACTTTGGTCGTTTTATCTGTGGGACAACTTCAACGAAGTTTCTCTGTTCATAGTTCTTTTTGGAATTAGGATAGAGTTGGTATGGATTTGATTCGGTCGAATTCTTTTTGAGCAAATTTACTCAAATGTTTTAAATTTTTAGCGAAATAATATATTTTAAAAATTATTTAACGAAATATTTTTATTTCAGACATATAAAACAAAAAACGTTTCTCTTTAGAAAATTTTGATGACAGGGTACGATTTCCATTTATATTTAATTTTATATGTACAAAATAAAATATAATTTCTAAAAGTGCGTTAGACGGTGAGCACTTCTTAAAAACTCGCCAGATGATGGACGCTTTTGTCTTATGCGTTTGGAATAATCTTTTTTTGATAAGTTATTTCGTTAAAAAATCAAAAAAGAAAATATTTGAATAAATGAATCTAGTTTACTAATTTAAAAAACTCATATTTAAATATTCGTATCTCAATTTATGAATAAAATCAATGAAAGTAAGGACTACATGTTCAAGCCTCCATCATCTGTTTTATTACGAGTTATGACGGGTACGATGGTTGCAGTAAGATGTTGCGACAGACAACCCGTCTCGAAAATTTTCAAAGCCTTTAATGAAAATTTACAAATGAATCTTATAAAACAAAAACATGTTTTATTATTTTAAATCATTAATTTAATATTTTATTAATAAATTATTATTTTATTTTTTTGTTAAAGAAATATTTTAAGTACTATTGGAACAATAAATGACAATCATTAACTCATAAAATTATCACTTAACAAATTATTAAAGTCTAAAAGTAAAAAGGTAAGATCCTAAACAAGAACTCATGTTATTTCTCTGGGGGACGGCCTTAGTGGTCTACTCCCTCATTATCAGGATAATTATTATTAGTTATGCAACGTGTTTCATGTTACGAATAAAAGAAATAATATGTCAATTGATAAGAATGATATGGAGCGTTAACATTAAATAACACCAAATTAGGTAATCCACTTCTTTCTACACTCAAAGAAACTTGTTGAATGTAATATATACACTTTAATTTCATTGATTTCGGTTTTACATTTTAAATTCTTAAATTTTCTAACTTAGCAGTTTTTTCTCAAATTTTTATTGTCCGCAACTTTGCTTTTTTCTTTTGGTTAGTGGCCGGCAACCACTCTTAGTATTGGTTGTCGACCACCAGATCTATTTTTTTATATTTTAATAATAATCTCTATCTTTGTGGCACACATTTCCTCTGTCCTTGTGACATGTTTTACTTTGCTTTTTTGTAGTTCGCTTTATCTGTCCTTGTGGCATGATTTTAACATACCTTAGCGGTCGGTTGGTAGGGATGACAGACGGGTACATTTTTGCGAATTTCGCACCGCACCCGCCTCGGTTGGGGTGGAGATGGGTATGAGTTTGGTGGGTAGTGGGAGAGTATGGATGTAAAAAATTATATCCGTCGTGGGTAGTGGGTAGGTGATGGATTTGATACCTTACCCGCACTGTATTCGCCCGCATATACCCGCCCCACCCCACATCCACCTGCCTCACCCACTAACTACTCACCATATGAATTTAGGAATAAGTTCACAACTTATTCTGTAAACCCTAAGATTTTAAAGGGTGTGCCTTATAATTTAACCAAATCTCAGGCTATAAGCATTCTTTACCATTGTCTACAACCATTAGTTTGTTAGATGTAGTTAAATAAAACTTATATCGTCATAAATGTGCTTTAGTTAAGTTAGCTATAGTTAGTTAGTTAGTTGTAGTTAAATTTATACATGTGTAAATTTTTACATAATTCGAAGTTGTAGTTAGTTAGTTGTAGTTACTTGATCAATCAATAAAATATGCGAAGTTTTACTCTTCTTTACACAAGTCTATGGTTTATTTTTACATAATTCGATATTAGTAGTTGCTTGCCAAGTGGGTACGAGCGGGTACATGTTGGGTGGTGGGCACGCAATTAGGTAGTGGGGGTGGATTTGATAATATACCCACTTGGGCAGGTGTGAATTTGAAAAATGGTACCCGTCGTGGGTGGTGGGTAGGTGGTGGATATAAAATTTTCAAGTGGGTATAGGTATAGGGAGTGTATCCGCACCCGCCCCGCCCAGTTGCCATCCCTATCGGTTGGTGCTCGTACAGAGATCTTCACGATGCTAATATCTAATTATGGTTCTGTCGATGGTCTTAGAAAGATGAATCTCCACTCGGTTGATGGTTGGTTGCCGATGTAATCAGACCTGGATAGCGGAGTCTGTCTGATAGTTTGGTTCACTCACCACTCTTTTTTTACCTTGTAAAACGTCTCGTTTGGACAGAGGCAAGGAAATTCAGGAAAATTTATGATTTTTAGTATGCTGATCTCGATGGAAGTGTCTGTTTTTCTTTACACTATTATAAGAAATTTTAGTAGACTTGTTCTTTTTTTCTCTTTTTAATGCGTTGTATTATATTATCTTTTATGATGATTAAAAAAATTTAAACGTCATTATTCAAAAAAATAACACCAAATTTATGTCATTGAAACAGCACATGCATTAGCTACCAATAGTAAAGCCACAAACAAACAAATAAAATAAAATAAAAATAGAATGACGGTTGAGGAAAATGGCATACCATTAACGAGGCTAATTGCCTAGTAGTAATGATAACGATTGTTGATGGGGATTCATTACCAAGCGTTAACAAAACATAGCTATTAATTCTGTTTGCTACATTCATTAATAAATACCGTAATGAATTGTTGTCCACACATATCATATACATGATTAGGATTTACTTATATCAAGTAAAAATTATTTAATTTTATATGTTTTTTAATAGATCGATAAGGGTAAAGGACTCAAATTATATATATATTATAAAAATTTTCTTATTTCCTATCATTAATCTCAACTATTATCCAACAGTTTAAAAATATGTAAAACTTATAATGAGAAGATCGATGGTTTAAATTAATAATAGATAAATAAATAAATAAATAAATTATCTTTAATTAAAAAGTTTTTATCTTGGCTATTAAAACCGGTTAATCCACATATCCAAAAAGTGTAAAACTAAAGTTCCACTCTTATGTAATTAGATCTTAATCACTTAATCCAATTATATATAGGGGTTAGGGTTGGATCCATTTACACATTATAAACTAAATTACTTTTACATATTTTTTGAACCATTAGATGAGAGTAAATAAATGAACTAGAATTATTTCATTATTTTTTTCCAGTGATAAATCTCATTTTCTACTGTTAATCTCAGCCATCCATTTATTTTCATCTAATGATCTAAAAAAATATAGAACTTTCGAGATTTATATAGGGTAAGAAGAATATATATATACTATGCAACAACTAAGAACTCTTTAAAGTTGACTCCTTTCTTCAAAATGTTGAAGAAAGCAATAAGTTTTCATTTCCTTTGAAAAGAATAAAAATATACATTTCCCTTTACTAGTAGAATGCCAATATAGACCCATAGAAAATAAGAAAATCACCCTCTACTTTTCAACTTGAACATGGTTTTTACATATTCATGGCAATGAGAGGTCAATACTTTAGGGGTCTCCTATGGTTAAGCAAAGCAAGTTTCAAGCTAAGAGTTTGAATTTTCCACCCATTATTTAGTGGCTGCAGAATTTTTAAGAAATCATCAAGCTAATATTCTATAACTTAGAAGGCTCTTGTAGTTCTGGGTCAGTTTGGTAGTAAACAACATCTCCATTGTCACTAACAAAGTGATCTTTCTTCAAGCTTGTTTTCAAATTTCCAATCAGGTGGAAAGGTAAAGGACCTGACCGTTTCGGCTCCCGGTAGTATTTTCCGAGAACCGGCTTCGCTGCCTCTGTCTACGACAACATCATAACATAAAAATTAGAAAATACAAAATAAGATGCATATCTGAGAAGGAAAAATACACCATGTAGGTACAAAGTACTAACCGCCTCGATTAAATGGTAATGTGGGATCTCAGGAAACAAATGGTGTACTACATGAGTTCCGATATCATGGTGGATGTTATTGATCCAACCGTAATCGCGGTCAAGCGTCGTAAGACCTCCCCTCAAGTAACTCCATTCCTATCCAAATATTAGTTTATTTGTAAGTTGCAGACTGAATTCCATATGAATCTCCAAGGTTTTCAACTTAAGTGTCTAGCAGATCGAATTGGACTGAGTTTCATACCTTCCCGCGGTACCAAGGAAGCTTCTCTTCATGACCATGGTGATGTAAGTATGTAACTAAGTCCAGCCACATCACGAAAATCTAACATCAAAACCGAGCAAAAGACGGGTCAAATTCTGTTTTCTTTATTGACAAAGAGATTCGTGTGGTTTTGTCATTTAAGAAGCTGAACCTACCACGTATGGGATTCCATATAGTTTAAGCAACTGCATAGGACCCATTGTGAAACCCAAGCCAACAAGGATAGCAGCCATGGCCGTCCAGCAAACGGTGGAAGTGATCACATCTTTTCGTTCGCTTGGGACGAACAAATCACTATTGGGGTCAAAGTGTGAACCACTCTTCCCTGGACTTCTGTTCCACTGTTATCGATCAAAATCAATCACCATTAATATCTCAACATATGGGATCATCATCAAATTCATTCAATCAAAGCTTTGCAACAAAACTTACAAGGTAGAAAGGGTATGCAAGCATGGGAAACGGAAGCATGAACCGCAACGTTCGTGTCGCGTTATCCAAACTCCTGTATATCTTCTCAGATAACTGCAATCGAATCGAAAAGTGTTCACAGTTTAGACAAAGTCCCATAATTGAATCATTCGCAATCCAAAAAAAAAAAAACAGCGAGAATAAACCAACCGGGTGCCACGATTCATCATTCTCGACATGGCCATGGTTTTGATGGTGAGTCCTATGGCTAATTCTCCTGTAAAAAGTTGATCATAATGGAAACGAATTTAATTCGAACTAATTACACATACAAATTGAAGAGACAAACTTTCAAACACTAGGCATACATACCATCCATGATAAGGCACAAGGATTGAAGAATGCAAGAGATGTCCCACCACACTGTTTAACTTGGGATTGTTCGAAAAGCTCCCATGGCCGCTGCAACAATGAAAATGAACAAGGTTATTAAGCAACAAAATCCAGAGAACATTAAACAGATCTTGTGAATGCGTTTGTGAAATTTACCAGTCGTGGCCAAGAACAAAAAGAGCCCAAAACATGGTCCCCTGAGCAGCCCAGTAAAGGGGCCAAACAAGCCAGTTATTAACATAAACCGCGGCGGCCGCCAGGCCAAACACCACGGCAACGTCCCTCACGACGTAGCTCATAGATTTCCATGGATCCTTCACCCAACAATGCTTCGGAATGGCAGCTCTTATATCGGCTAATTTAAACGGTGGCGCCGCCCCGGGGTCGAACCCCGCCTCTTCTTTTTCTTCTCCAAATCCATTAGCACCGTGATTTCTCTCTTTTCTTCCATCATCTTCTTCTACGGATGCAACTCTCAAAGGAGCGCTCACGTTCAGACCCCAGTTCCTAGACACCCCAGACGAAAATTCGATTGGATTAATCGTTTTTAGATCTGGGTATTTCTTGTTTGTAAGAAAAAATCTGGGTTTCGAAGAGTTCCTCGAAAGAACGGGTCTATCGTAGAATAAAGGAAGAGGCTTTAATCCAGATATAACGAAACCCGCCATTGAAAACCCAGGAAAAGCTCAATGAAAACAGGGGAAAAAACAGAATCTTTTAAGAAAAGGATATATAATCTGGGAGAAATGAAATGAATGAGTTGCAAACTTTAAGGTTGGGATAAACTGAGATTACACAACAAGACGCAATGTCTTGTTTGTACGAAAGAAAGCCTTAGAGATCCTCCCTTGTTGTTGGTGTTCTCTCTCCTCAAAGAAAAACAGAACGGAAGAGAAAAAAATGGCGACTTTTCTGAGAATTTTTGGAAGTGTTGCAGTGAGAAATAGAGAGAGAGATGGCCAATCCGCCAAAACAGAGCTGATTACTTGGTTTTTATTTTTTTATATTTTTTTTGTTGAAAGGGATTACTTGGTTTTTAGACAGAAGTGATGAGGGACATTTATAATGGTTCCCGGGCTGCCCATCATATCCACGGTTTTGGTGACATTCGGTATTGATAGGTACAATACTCGGTCCGTTTCGAGTTCTGTGATTTGAGCGTTTGTTCGACTTTTGGCATATATCTCAGAAAAATAATTCAGTTTAGATACTTATTTTAATATTAAATTTAACATTTTATTGTATAAATTCAAATCTACACAAAGTAAAATAATACGAATATTATTAATCACTCGGTCAATTAATAAATTTTTATGAGTCAATATTGAATACACTATTAGTGTAATTTTTTATATAAGCATGTTTATTTTCAAGTTAAAATTCTAAACCTTATAACAAAAACTCTAAATTCTAAAACTTATAACAAAAACCCTAAATTTTAAACTCATAACTTATAAACTAAAACACTAAATCTCTAAATAACTACACGTGTGAATTTTTTTTCAACCACATATGTATAAGATAGTAATCCTATAGTTATTATTACTCTATTTGTAATTGAATAGAATTTTATCTGTTGATAATTAGTTAGTTTAGTGGGATAAAACCCTAAACCCTAACATCTAAACCCCAAATCTTAACTCTAACCCCTAAATTCTAAACTCTTATCCCTAAACTCTTAAACCATACACCCTAAATTAAGTCTCTAAACCTAAAACTAAGGTGTTTGTGGAAACTAAAAGTTTCCACCGCCAGTCTATTGAATATAAATCATAGTTTAATTATCACCTGTGTTAAAAGATTTCACCCGTTAACTAATGTGATTTTTTATTAAAAATAATTTAATAAACAATGCTTAATTATTCAATACACATGCAGTAAAAATAAAAAGTTTTTATAAGCGTCTTAGTTTTAAGGTTTAGAGTTAGATTTTAGAGTATAAAGATTAGGGGTTTAGGTTTAGTGGTTTAGAATTGATGGGTTGTTAGAATTTAAGGATTGGGTTATAATTTAGGGTTTATCAGTTAAAACCTAAATCCCTTATCATATTACCCTAAACTCTAAACCTTAACCCCATAAACACTAAAATCTAACCATACACTCTAAATTCTAACCTCAACCCCTAAATTATAAACACCAAAACCTAAACCCCTAATCTCCAAAACCTAAAATTTAACCCTAAACTTTAAAATTAAAGCGCTTGTAAAAACTTTTTGTTTACACCACCTATGTATCTAATATAAATCATTAAACTATTTTCACTTTTTAAATACAGCGAAGTTTTGGATTTTGTTGATATTAATAATTTAGATTTAAAAGTAAAATTAATAATAAAGTAAATTATTTCAATTATATATATTTTTAATTAATCCTCATTCTCAAAAACCATAATTTATAGTGTTTTGGCTAGTGTGAAATCCCTTTCCATCATAGGCATGTAGTTTGTTGTTTTGAAGGAATCATAGGCATGTCGGATTGGACCTCTTCTTGGTTCATTATTCATGGACGGAGCTCACTTCTACGACTTTTATTTGTTTTCCCACGTGTTTCTTATGGCCGGTGTCTGAAGAAAATGCACACACAAATTGGACCAACCATTATTTTCTTGAATCGAACGATAAGAAATTCAATTTTTTTAAACTATTTTCTAAAATAGAGTTTAATATGACTTGGTTTTAAATTTAATAAAAAAATTTGAAATGTTTGTAATAGTCATATATCGAAATTTTTTTAAAAGGAAAAATTATATTAAAAGTTGAATGGTTGGTTAAACTTTTAAGATTTCAATCTCAAAACAATGTAGAATAATTCATGGAACGTGTTTCTGAAAAATGCTGAAGACTAATGGAACATGTTTGTAGCGACCTTTTTCGTCCGAGCCTTTTTTGGAGGTCCCGTTCTCGATTGGGAAGCCACGTGTTTTGGATAAAAAATAGAGTCGTCACCGGTCATTTGGATAAGGTAGACCAGACACCAAAAAGATAACCAGAGATGGGTTCGGGAGTTGGTTACGAGTGGGGAAGGATTAGCACCCCACTACGCCCAAAATTGGTATCTAAAGATTCGCATTATTTTTATTAAGGAAAATGAAAATTTGATTTAATTTAATAACTTAATTTCCAAAATACGTGTACAACAGTTTAAATCTGCCTTGCTATTCACGACATTCAAAGGAGATGACACTCGGATGGCCGAGATGACACTCTCAATAAAAATACCGGAACAATGGGGCAAAATACTATATATGATATTTGTGTAAAATAAATAACATAAATAATGTAAATATAAAGTAATAAAATAAAAACAAATAAAATACGATATAATATACAATATATATATTGTATATTAATATATACAAGTAAACATAAATACATAAATAACATTTTATACATATCTTATATATAAGTATACATATTATACAAATACTATATAAAGCAAATATTATACTATATACATATTATAAGTATAATATGTATTACACATATAAATATATATATATACATAAAAATACACAAATAAAATAAAATGGATCGAATATAAAAAAGAACTAAAGTTAAAGAAAACAAAACAATGCAAAAAATAAAAGTAAAATAATATACAAAACATATATAAAAAATGCCAATATTAAAAAACATAATCAACAAAATTATATAATATTATATAAATAAATACAAAGATAATGACTGAATATTACCCCATTAAGAGCTCGAATGAAAAACTTTGACTGACCCCCACCAAGATCTCGACGCCACCTCGAAATGGCCTAAAAATTTAACTAGATCGGATTACGAAAGGGACCCCGATCGAATGTTGGATCGAACCAACTTAGACCGAGGGCACTGCCCCTCCTCTGGCCATCCTCTCAGCCGGCCATGGCTCTCAATTTGGAGAGCCAAATTGTGGCCAATTTCATGGCCTTGAAAGTGTTGTCTTTCAATTGCCATTGTGGCTATTTATAGCCTTGGCAATGGGCGGTAGGGGTGACGTGGCTCACTTTGAGCCACGTGAATTCTTTTTTTTTTCTTGTTTTACTTTTTTTTAATTTTTATATTTCATTCGATAAGAGCTTTCCTATACAAAATATTTTGGGGGTATTAAATACCTTAAAAAGTGAATACATTAATTTTACAGATCGAAATTTTTCGGGTGATAGCGTCTTCCTTCCTGCTTTTCGAGTCTGCAAATACTGCGTCTTGGACTGGATAAAGGGCTTTTTAATTGGGCATAATAGGTATGGATATTGGGCTTATTTTGGGTCTAACCCGGACAAAATTGGGTTACAACAGCTGCCCCTCTTTGCTCATCGATGTGTAACAGGGATAGAGCAAAGACAAAATAGTGACCATTTTGGTCTGGGTAGGTTGAGGGTTATTCTCTGACACCGCCTGCTCCCTTGATCTTCTGCATCGATCTGCTCGATTGCCTTTAAATTCTTCAAAATGGAATGTTCTGTTGAGAAGACAAAATCCTAGAGTTTGAAGCCCTCCACGAGTCTTATTTGCTGCTGAAGATCGAAAAAATTAAAGATATACTCGATTTCTGATCGTCATAGGTATGATATCTCGTTGCCGGAAGATCTTCATCGTTTCCCAAAATACTGAGGACTAGAAAATTACAAGATCATTCCCCGATTTCTGATCGTCATAGGCATGAAAAGGTATCTCGCTACAAGATTACCAGAAAGTTTTCACTGCTTCCAATGAAAGCTGAAGACAGGAAAATTGAAATATCATGCCCCGATTTCTGATCGTCATAGGTATGAAAGGATATCTTGCTACAAGACTACCGGAAGGTTTTCGCTGCTTCCAATGAAAACTGAAGACAGGAAAATTAAACGATCATACCCTGATTTCTGATCGTCATAGGCATGAAATGGTATCTTGTTGCAAGACGACTAAAAGATTTTTGCTACTTCCTCGAAAGCTAAAGTTCGCAAAATCCCTAGATGGTGTGCCCCGGTTTCTGACCATCATAGGCACGAAAGAGTAACTCACTTTGAGATTGCCACATGACTTCCTTGCTTCCCCGAAAGCCAAAGACATGGAAATCAAAATGATACCCCGGGTTTTGACCGTCTTGACATCAAAATGACATCTCACTGTGAGACTATTAGAAAATTTTTGTTGCTCCCGTGAAAGTTGAAGACTGGAAAATTGAAAGGATGCCCCGGGTTCTGACCATCTTGACATCAAAGTGTAACTTGCTTCGAAACTACCACATGATTTTCATTGCTTCCATGAAAGCCGAAGACTGGAAGATCATAACCTGATTTTTGATCGTCATAGGCATGAAATGGTATCTCGTCACAAGATTGCCGAAAAGTATTCGTCGCTTCCATGAAGGTGAATCTTGAAAAGTCTGGAAGGATGCCCCAGTTTCTGACTGTCATAGGCATCAAATCACAAACGTTTGTGTACGAAAAATTCTTAAATCTTTATTGAAAATTGATTTTTTCACCGCGAAGCATAAAAATATCTAATATTCCTCTAATTCTTGAGCATCTTTCAAGAAACTTGAATAATGCGAGTTAGCATGCTCTTAATCTCAGGGATGCCTATCTATATGATGAATGATATGGAACATTTTCAGGGTTGTTTTAAAACTCCTAGCCCTTGAAAGGTCGTCCTCATATCTTCGCTTCATTCCCTTGCTGCATGCTCTTCAATCCTCTTCTTATCGGTTGGGTATTTATCTCAAATATGCCCCACAACACGCTTTTGATCCAGAGCTATTTCTCATTTCTGCGAACATTCTCTTTTAGTCCTTATACTATTATATGGACTTTTACCACTTTTTGCTCATCATTGCCCCATTCGATCATGGTCTCAACTATTTTCTTATCATGCACCCTCATTACCTCTTCGGTACTTCTCCATATTCAGTCTTGGGCACAATTGATTTGTCGACACTAACCCATAATATAGAGTATTCTTCTATCTTTAATCTTTTGGCGAACGAATGCCTCAGATTCGTAAACTTTCCTTGTGTTTAGAGATATTATTCCCTTCAATGGTTCATTCTTCTTTTCTCTGAATGAGAGAAATTTGATTTAAATCTCTAAACTATCTGGCATATGTACTCTTGTTATAATTCTCGCTGTAATCCTTGATGAGCTATTTCTCTATGTTATGACGATCATTTGTATCTACAACCTCGTATCCTAAAGCTTACTCCTGAAGTGATGCAAGGAAATCTTTTTGCTTAAAATGTCAATTTTGCTGATTGTCATCCCAAAATCAATATATATATATATAAAAAACTAGAATAAAAGCTCTGAATATCAAGTGCAAAAGCGTCCCAGATTTAACCTTTCGGTGATCATTCCAAGCATAGCTTGTGTCTGTGAAGACTTTGAATATTATGGCGATTCGAAGTCATAAAATTTCCTAAAATGACTCGGTTCATCCCCATGATTACCGCGTTGCTATAGAAGACTACTCCTTCTCAATTCTCACTTTTGCTCCATCCAAGAAAATGGAGTTTTTAATTATTAGAGTGCAAAAATATCATTCTAAGAATAGAATTCTAGCTGCATATGTGTGCTTCATGTATTTTCTTTATGAACACGCTTATTACCAAGCTTTGAACATGCCTATTACCAAGCTTAAACATGCCTATTACTAGGCTTTCGAGCAAATGAATGGTTTTTTCTTTTAATATTTTATTATTATTTCCTTATATTTTGATCCATTAGTGCATAGAAGACTACGCTTAGAATTTCAATTTCAAGCAACTTTGCATGGTTAACTTTGGAGCTTTTTCATCATCGAACTTCATCAAAGGAGTAGTAACCTTGCTTTGCAGACCAGAGTCTATTAAGGGGAAATTAGACCTTATTGTTATCACAATATTCAATTGATCTCAATGTCACATTTTGCAATTGATATCTAGGGACCTACAAAGGCGAGAAGAGATATACATATACATGCTTTCAAGGCCATTGTATGTTAAGCAAAATACACTCTTCATTAGAATAAAAATTACCAAACATGGCATATGCCCTTTTACAAAAAGATCTTTGTTACACTCGGGCCAAGGATAGTAAAGTTGATTTGATGCATTACTTCAAAATGAAACCCTAACCATAGAGATACCATAACAAGTTGTAGTCAAAACATGGATAAGACAAAAAAAACAAAACTTCAGTTTGTCCTGAGCAAAAATTTATTTACTTTTATCCCTTCAATACTTCTTGCTCTCTTATCTTCTACTTCCACTGATTTACCATATCGCGCGTCAGTTTCCCCTCGTAAGTCAACTTCACTATTTCCTGCTTCAGAATCCAGCATATGTTGGTATGGTGCCCTGGTGCTTCCATATGGAAATCACAAGTACTAGGATCTTGAAAAAGAGATAGATCTAACGTATCCTCCATTGGCATAGAAGCGAGGTATTTTCTTTGTATCAAATAGGGGAGTAAAACCAAAATGGGTGTATTGAAAACCCTAAGTGGTCTTTTCCCTTTCATCTTTGGATATTGTCCTTTGGCCAATGTGATATGAAATCTTCCCTTTTCAACCGTACCTTCTTTCTTTTTGCCTTTAACATCTTGATGGCCACTGACTCTGATCGAATCATTGGCATGTAAATTGGATGGACGTAACAGATTCAGATATGGGGATATATTTCGAGAAACATGGTTTTGATTTTCATTGGTTACCAAAGATTTTGACTCTCTGGCGTATGTTGATCCTTTGAACTTAGGTCTTCCATCTTCGAAAGTGAGCATGCCTTCCTCACGAAGTTCATAGATCTTGCCTTTGAGAAACACACAATATTACGTTGCATGACTAAAGTCACCACGATGATATTCACATGAAACCCTGACACCATGCGTGTTAGGATACAAGTATCATCTTGGGGGATGTAGCTTTAAGAGTTTGTTTTGAACTAACAAGGATAATATATCAGAATATGACATCGGGATTAACGTCTTTATCCTCTTGCTACCTTTTTTGGCATCCTCATCATGCATTTTGGCAGTCATTATTCCTCTTTCCTAAAATTTACCCCTCTAGAAAACAACCTTGTTTCCATGCGCTATTACTTGTTTGGGGTCTTCTATAACTGCTCTAGATTTTTAAAGTGGCTCTAGAACAACATTATCTACAGAAGAATTGTAATCTTTACAATTACTCTCATTTCTAATTTCATCTGGTACGTGCAGGTCTATTTCATTTATCTTGTTCTTTTGCGTGACCTGTTTTTCCCCTAATTTTACAGTGATGATCGTGTTTGGCAAGTTGATCTTTAGACCTTGATTTATGGGCTCAAACTCCAATATCCCTGAATCTAAAAGATGTTGCACCTTTATTTTGAAACTATTACAATTTTCAATAAAATGGCCTTGATTACTGGTATGGAAGTCGCAACAATCATTCTCTTTAAACCTTTTTGGATATAGAGGCAACTGGGGCCTATCAAAACCAGGATTGACTAATCCGGCTTTTAACAACTTTGAAAATAAATCCTGGTAGGTAAGAAGGATAGGGTTGTATTGAGGGTCCTTCGGTTTCTGTTCTTTATTTTGAGAACTGTAAGTATGGTTAGCCGACAATTGAAGAGGTTCTGAAATAGTAGGCACCAAATTTTGATTTTGGGTTAGAGGAGACGTTAATTCAATCATTGGGGTAGCTAATATCCTTGCCTTATTGTCGTTCTCTGGATCTTCTCCGCAAGGCAAGTTCATCTTATCCGAATCTTTTTTCATTGGCTGGGATAGGATTTTCATGACATAATTGTGGATTTTATCCAGCATAAGATCAATGGGGCATTCCGAGACTGTGCGGGCTACCTCAAATTGGTTGATAACAACTTGTTCTTTTTTCAGTACAATTCCTTCTTTCATGAAGTAAAAACCCTAATTCTCACTAGCATTTTCAATTTCTATCTCTGTTGAATGATCTTCTGCCAAACCTTTTTCCTTTGATTGCAGTAGTCATCATACTTTTCAGCTCATTCAATTTCTCTCAAAATTTCTCTTGGGATTTTTATATGTGTGTCATCATTTCTCTCTGGATCCCGATCAGATGTCTTTGAAGTTCCTCAAGCTTCTCTACTCTAGCCACTAAGTTGTCCATGATTTCGAAGTTGTACTGGTGAGATTATTTTCTTGTCTTTTCTACTACCTCACTCTGAGATGAATATCTTCTCTCTATTAGCAATGTGTTTGATGCAATGAATGTGATAATTTACAAAACTGAAGATGTAAACAATGCTAAAATGAAAGCTTTATTAGAAAATGAAAATCAATGATGCTGTTATGCAAGAATGAATGCACATATAGGTGTTGATTCATAAGTAGTCCTTAGAAAGACTTTCATTAGATGAAGAAGTATGATTACAAAAAGCAAAGATAATGCATTTACAGATAGGGACTAGCTTTCATCCCTAAGACTTCTACATAACGCATTTACAGATAGCGACTAGCTTTTATCCCTAAGACTTCTACTTCTTGAAGCAGAGCATACACCAGGATCCCAACTCTAATCCCAGGCTGACGCGTGTCGCTAGCTCACGTGCTTCTAGGGACAAGCCTTGGATGTATCGGGCTACCTCCTATGCTTGCACCATAACGTCTGTCATCACTCTATGCTGATCTCAGATTAGTTGATCGGCTTGTTGCAGCCCATATAATATTCGGTGATTATCCTCATGCGAGGCTCCTTCAAAAGACACAAGCCTCTCTTTGCAATCACGGAGAGCACCCTCGAGTTCTGTCACTTTAGCCTTTAACAACTCATTTTCTCCCCGCGCAAGGCTTAGGGCAGCAACGTTGTCTTGGTTGTGATATTCTTGTAGAAGTCCTTCCAACTACAGAATTTGGGCTTCAAATTCCTCGTTATGAGTTTTCAGTCCCTGGTTTTGAGCCTAACTAGAGGCTAATTCTTGAGTAACGACTTCTAGCTCCCTCGTCTTTCTGTCTACCTATTTCTGACCATCTTCATATCTCTGAGCATAGCTATTTGCCCCTTTCCTTTCTTTTAGCAACTTAGCGGTCAATTCTTTGGCGGTGGTGCCTAAACCATTCCTCCGCAGGTTCTGTTTTAGCTCTACCCACTCTTTTATCAAATCTTCATGATCAGCTTCAAGGATTTTTTCTGTTTCAGGATGTCTTTCTCCTGCCACTCGTACTTCTCTACATCTAAAGAGGCTACGTAATTCGCTGCTTCCAGGTCAGCGATGCACTTTTCCAAGGCTCGTACCTCCTTTTGATGGGCTTTTTTAGCCTTTTCCATATCTGAATGAGCATCTTCCACATGTTCTTCCAAGGTTTGGACAACTCATGGGTTCGTAGGAATAATGACATCATTGATCCGGATAAGTCTTCATTGTTCGTATCCCGGCGTGACAGGTGAATTATAAACCTCGGCCATGTATATGCGCTTTTAGAAACAATTTATCTTTTGGACCTTCGTTTTGTAGCCATCGCCTTCATGCTTAAAACTGGATGTACTCAAACCGTGAGTGGCAAGAATAAACTACATCAAACTGTACTGTCGTAACACAAGCAAATGATAGTATCCTATTCCTTCTCATATTCCAGGCAAGGGTACCCAATCATACTCTCCACAGCGGTAGATGAAATCATTCAGAATTAGCCATGGTACCTTCCATTTGACGGTGTCATCTCGAAGATCTTGGAAACCCGACTTTTATTGGTTCTCTGTCATAGTCTCAGCCTGGTATTCTTTCAAAAAGGTTTTTATAGGAGAGAAGGTAGTAAGGCACATTCGGTGAGAATAATTTAGATCCCACAAATGACTTCGAATCTAGATCTCTAATAGTGGCACATATCCCAAGAATCTGCCATTTCCATTTTTCTACATGTATTCAACGATCGAAAAGTCTCTACTAAAATAGCTAGTGCCGGATTGATCCCCTTTTTAAGTTTATCAAATAGATCTGTTGTGGCATAGTCTATATATCCCAAGGCTTTTGGTAAGATAACCATCACATAAATACTAAAAGCAAATAAGTACCTTGTCTTTGATAGATCTAGATGCCCGTGGATTAGTTCTTGAATGTGTACCCAAACTATGCAATCAGTCTTTCCTTTCCTCAAGATTTTTCCATGGATCCACTCTTTGCTCATTTCGGTGACATTAATCAGACTCTCCAAGAAGGATGGTAAGTTTTTGGGCTTGATATATACCTTCCCTTTCTTGATTCTCGGACAACAGAGAAGAGCAGTATACTCTTCGATAGTTGGGGTCATATCTACCATTCCGAAAGTGAAACAGTTGTAGCATGGATTCCAGAATTGCGTTAAGGCTCTAAACATGTACATATCAGTTTGAACGTCTAACAGAAGAGCGATGTCACCGAACTCTCCTTGAAAGACCTACTTCATACCTGACTCCCAACTTTGCCATATCTCTCCCAGTTCCTGAATGTCATTTTGCTGGGAAACTATCAACGTGGGCCCATTAATTCTTGATACATATCCTGCTTTCAAGCTATCTTCTTTCTCCATCTGTATACGCTCAGACCATCCTCAGACTGTAGCCTTATCGCTCTTGATATTACAGAACCCCCTTCTATACCGAACGCCTTCTAAACTGGACTCCTCTTGAATCAACACCTATGTATGATATGATATGCAATGCAGATGCAGCAAAAATGAAAATAAAACAACAGAGAAAACGGATAAGTAAAATTGAATAATCAAATAATGAAAGAAAATAAATGATGAATAATGAAGAAAATAAGCAGTCAAAATATACAGGAAATATAAACAAACAAAGCAGAACCCTAAAAAAAGGGTCAACCCTATATGGGCAGAGTAACGACATGACCAAAGGGTGGACACTATGGCTTATTATATGTGGTTTGGATCTAAAGTAAGGGTACCCAAAATGTCATTGAGACATCGATTTGGGGGAATACGACCTTTATACCATACGGAGGTGAAAACCCCACGGAATATAAGGACCGAATTCCAAGAGTACATTACAACACTATACGAAGGTAAAAACCCCACAGAGTGAAGTAATCTCTCCCACTTAAGGGTTCTATCACTAATATATGATAGTTTATATCAAACAAAAATTGGAAATTAATTATTAAATTGAATTTTATTTTCCTTAATAATTACAACACGAACCCTGACTAAGGCCTAACTCCTCTTTTGTTTTTGAAAACAAAATAATTCTTCCCCAGCGGAGTTGCAAAGCTGTAGCGACCTTTTTCGTCCGGGCCTTTTCTTGGAGGCCCCGTTCTCGATTGGGAAGCCATATGTTTTGGATAAAAAAATGGTAAAAAATAGAGTCACCACCGGTCATTTGGATAAGGTAGACCAGACACCAAAAAGATAACCAGAGATGGGTTCGAGAGTTGGTTACGAGTGGGGAAAGATTAGCAGCCCCACTATGCCCAAAATTGGTACCTAAAGGTTCGTATTATTTTTATTAAGGAAAATGAAAATTTGATTTAATTTAATAACTTAATTTCCAAAATACGTGTACAACAGTTTAAATCTGCCTTGCTATTCACGACATTCAAAGGAGATGACACTCGGATGGCTGAGATGGTATTCCCAATAGAAATACCGGAACAATGGGGCAAAATACTATATATGATATTTGTGTAAAATAAACAACATAAATAATGTAAATATAAAGTAATAAAATAAAAACAAATAAAATACGATATAATATACAATATATATTGTATATTAATATATACATGTAAACATAAATACATAAATAATATTTTATACATATCTTATATATAAGTATACATATTATACAAACACTATATAAAGCAAATATTATACTATATACATATTATAAGTATAATATATATTACACATATAAATATATATATACATAAAAATACACAAATAAAATAAAATGCATTGAATATAAAAAAAAGAACTAAAGAAAGAAAATAAAACAATGCAAAAATTAAAAATAAAATAATATACAAAACATATATAAAAAATGCCAATATTAAAAAACATAATCAACAAAATTAGATATTATTATATAAATAAATACAAAGATAGAGACCGAATTTTACCCCACAAGAACTCGAATAAAAAACTTTGACCAACCCCCACCAAGATCACGATGCCATCTCGACATGGCCTAAAAATTTAATTAGATCAAATCACGAAAAAAGACTTCAATCGAATGTTAAATCGAGCCAACTGAGGCCAAGGGCACTGCCCCTCCCTGGCCAGCCTCTCGGCCGGCCATGGAGAGCCAAATTGTGGCCAATTTCATGGCCTTGAAAGTGTTGTCTTTCAATTGCCATTGTGGCTATTTATAGCCTTGGCAATGGGCGGTGGGGTGACGTGGCTCACTTTGAGCCACGTGAATTTTTTTTTTACTTTTTTTAATTTTTATATTTCATTCGATAAGAGCTCTCCTATACAAAATATTTTGGGATATTAAATACCTTAAAAAATGAATACATTAATTTTACAGATCGAAAATTTTTGGGTGATAGCGTCTTCTTTCCTGCTTTTCGAGTCTACAAATACGGCGTCTTGGACTGGATAAAGAGTTTTTTTAATTGGGCATAATAGATAGGGATATTGGGCTTGTTTTGGGTCTAATCCAGACAAAAATGGGTTACAACAATGTTAAAAATGTGTTTTTGAAATGTATTATATTTTCCCTTTATTATTAAATTAATTTTTAATGGTTAAAGGTTTTTTTTTGAACAATTTTTACTTAGGGAGGGGAGGAAAATTTGTTCATAATTAATTTCGAATTCACAATTTAAGGGAAAAAGAATAGTGTTAACTGAAAATTTTAACCACTTACTCTATAGATTATTGACTTCGATGGTTAAAGTTGATTCCCCCAACTTGACAATTATTTATTCTGTGGGTAATTAATTATGGATTCATATTTAATGATAATGATGTGTCATTTATATTCTTTAGATAATTTTCTCTAAAAGTCATAAAAGTATAAGTTCATGATAAATTTTTTTGACTCTCTAAAATGTAAAATTACAATTTTTTATTCTTTTTAAACACAAACAAATAGAATGAAATATAATAAAACGGAAGAAATTATAAACTATTAGCGGTCGATGATCAACATTCAAACTAATGTTGCCGTCGATTAGACAAAATAAAAAGAAGTAAGCGGTTAGGCTATAGAAGCAAACGGTGAGAGGAGAGAATTTGTTTTTCTTTAAAAGTTATAAATTAATACAATAATAAGATTATATTTTAACTTTTATTAAAATTATATTTAATTTCTACTACTTATAAAAAATATTAAATATTAATTTATATATTATTATATACATATTTCTAATAGTATTATATACATATTTGACCGTTGCCGATGAACACGTGTTTTTCCCCTGCAAAAGATGGAGTCGCAAATGTGTTTTCAAAGTTAGAATAATTAATTGAAAAGTATACTTTTTCTAGTTGACCTTTTACACCTTAAAACCCTTCAAACGAGAAATCCATAAAAAAAATGTGGCAACCGACCTAGTTGGCAGGAAATGACTTAAAGAGACCCTGACCATGCCCAAAACCATTACGGAATTGATTAAATGATTATTATTCTATTTACTAATTGTGGAAAAAAATTCGAAATTTAAGAATTTTGTTTATTAAGTGTTTTGTCCATAGAGTTTAAACTTATGTGTTTAAGATTTAAAGGTTTAAAATTAGAGATTTAGATTTTAAATTTTAAAGTTAAAATAGATATGTTTATATTTTTTTACGTTTTATATAGTGTGTCAAATGAGATCCTTTAATTAACCACGAAACTTAAGTGAGATGATACATGTCTCTTCTATCTTAACCAGTGGTTGAGGGTTCGTACTTCGCTCTAAGCATGGAACAACTTTAAAATTTATGACCAGCGTTTGTCCCTTATATGGACCAACAGAACACGAAAAAATTAATTACTGAAATCATTATAGTGACACCTTGAAAAAAAATAATAACCCTTAATTAATTTATAATTTCCTATTGTGAGTACAAAACAAATATACGTGTTACTAGGACTGAAAGAGAAAAAAGTTGTGAGGCCAAGAACCGATCTGAATTATAATGGTTATGATTCATAAGTTCAAATTTTGTATTTATTTAAATATAACATAATTTTGTTTTTATTTAATTTATAATTATTTTTAAATATAAAAATAAATGTTTATGGTTTAAAACAGTAAAAATAATTTAAAGATACTAGTTAAGGTAGAGAATTATTATTGAAAAAAAATTAGGGAAATATTGTTATTTGAAAATTATTTAGAGAACTGGGGTGGTATTTACAGCAACTGTCAAAGTCACCCCATATGTTGATGTCCTTGGCAAAGTGTCTTCCGTTATGCTTTGATAAAAATAAATTGGGTCTAAATCCTAAACCCTAGCTTCTAATTTTTAAATTTCAGACTCTAACCCTTAAATTCTAACTATAAATATTAAATTCTAACCACAACACCTAAAACTAAACTTCTAATATTTAAACCTCAAATGTTAACCTTAAACCTTATAATTAAAATGTATGCAAAAACTTTTTATTTCTATCGCTTATGTATAAAATAATTATCCTTTACTTAAAAGGATACTTGATATCATTCAAATATTGTTAGTAAATTTTTTTCAACTGATAGTATATCAAACAATAATCTTATACTGATTTTAATATATGACTAATTTCTCATTTATTTATTTTTTATAATTCTTAAACTTTTTCATAGGAACACTTGTCATGAACATGTTCCTACTTACATTTTTCCATGTGTAACTTCAAATGCAAAGGAAAATAGTCTGAATCCAACAAAGACATGGCCATGGTGTGGTCATTCTTTGGAATAGAAAAACCAATACTTTATCAAACAAAATGAATAGTTGATTGTTTCAAAGTAAGAATTTTACAGCCTTATACTTGATCAACATCAATCCTTTTACATTCCATAATCACCATGCACTTCATGGAGAAAAAAATAATCTGAAATTCAATCCAAGAATTCTTTTATCAGAATGAATAACCGACTTATGTTAATTTACATCAGATACAAAAGAACTCTCGAACAAGATTGTCTGTTGAAACTTCAACCCAGAAATTCTCAAGCAGATGCATACGGTTTTGTTGGAATTTTTTTTTTGCTGTGGAATGGTGATGGCCCCATCAAAGATCAAGTCGAGTTTAAGTATCATGAGCTCGGAAGTGATCGACTAACATGGAGCTTGAAGAGATAATCTCAAAAGATATAATTAAATTCCCCGTTTGTTTCACCTTATATCTGCCACCATTTTCGATTTTCCATTGCCTTGACAAGCTCATCTGCTAAAGATGCAAAGTTTTCAGCCCCGCTTTGCAGCTCTGCGGTTTGCCTGCTAATTCTCTGATACAATCATAAGCAACCACAAAGAAGCATGGTTAGACTAGGAGATGAGTCGGAATCCGTTGTTTCGACAGCTTTTAGATTATATCAACTGAAGTAAAAGTGTTCATCTTATGAATTTAATTGGCACTATTTACCAACAGTTCGTACCCTTTTGAATTTTATCTCATTAGTTAAGAACAATAAAAGAGCAGGCAGTTAAAAAATTATAATGAGATTTTTTTATTCATCCAACAAATGACTTCTTCATTTCATGGGAAATCCTTTTTACCTCCAGCTTTTCTCCCCTCTCTGCCAGTTTATTTCTTGCCTGCGCTGCTGCTGAAGAGGAGTCCTGCAATATCGGATTATGGAATCCGTTTAGAAAGCTATCACTGTGAAACAGACAAATCGGTAAAAGCAAAAGGTGACTAAATTTATTACCCCAGTCTTCCTATATTTCACAATAGTTTCTTGGGCTGTTCGAACTCTGGGTGTTGAATCATCTTGTATACCTAGTAATTTTTCTCGGTCTGTTTCTTTTCCTGCAAGGTAAAGTGAATGTTCGGCAATTTCATTTTAGAAGTTCATCAGTAAAGAAAAACGAATCAGAAAGTCAGGTTTACCTCTTTTTGATTTAACAGCTTTATGAGACGAGGAGCTAGTCACAGATTGAGTTTCATCTATGTCGATGTCATCTGGTGACAAGAAAAAATATTTCGTTTAAGAAAAACAAAGAATTAAGAAAGAGTATGGATATAACCGTGGACCAAACCTATGTCAAGCTCAATAGCTTCCTGCTTATTAACATTCTGGGTTGTGTCCATGAATGGAGTCTTTAAAAATTTGATCAAAGATGAGTAAAATCAGATTCGGGTGTTGCGGATGTATTCACTTTTCCTCCTTTTAAGCTTTTGACTATACCACCAAGAATATCCGATGCTAAACCCTGCGTTATTATGGTAAAATGATAAGCAGTTTTGTTTTGTAGGAAACTGAACCTAGAAGAGATATTTCTATGGACCTGTTTCTTCTTCTGATTTGAAGAGAAATTAATGACAGCATCGGCAGCTACTGCAAGAACCCGATCATGGAGATAAGGCAGAGATTCAGGAATCCTAGAAACAATACAGCAAGTTCTCAGAATCATTTTCTTCATTAGGTTCAAAATTTTCTCAACAGCATCGATTAATAAAATGGCGGTGGTACCTGAAATCTTTTGAACCAGCCAAGAGAGAAACGAAGGCCACTTCGCATCCACTCGTCTATTTATGCCCAACAATACGCATATATCATCAGATGAATCAGCGAGAACACATACATACAGACCAAACAAAGGAGGTTTTAGTATTGGAGGTAATTTTGGTTCTGTTATCATAATAGCATAGTTAATGTATGTTCTTAAATCGATATTTAATATGTCATGGCATAGTGCAGTAAACAATGAAACGGCTTTCCGAAAAAAAAGATTTCAAGAGAATGTACCAGTATAAGTTGAGCATCATCAGAAGTCATCAACTTATCCATGTTTGCCTTGTAGTTCCACCTTAGGAACAACTTTATGGAGCTTTCTTTAACTAATTCCAAGTCCGGCAATGATCTGCACGGAGATAGGTACTAACATTCAGTCATTTGATAAACATTGATACTGATAATGATCCTCAAAGGAACATAAGAATTGAATGATATGATAAGGAAATCAATACCCTAGTTAAGGACAGAAGGATATATATATATATATATATATATATCTCATAATTTTACCTGAACTCAAGATCCCCTGTTTAAAACAGTAAGAGCAGTTCGCAAACTCTTCCGTCTTTCTTAAAAGTGGTGGTCCAACAGCAAGGTTTTGTATGATTTACCTTATGAATTGTTTTATCCTTCCTCTGTAGAAATCAAATCTCTTTAGTCCACAAATGGAGGCACAACAATGTTCTTAAGTAAAACACAGCAAAAGCAATAATGGCACCCGAATCACAGACTTCATGGAGTAAAGCCGCAATGAATTTTCACAACAAAGCAAAACAAGCGTATCAAGTGAGCGATCCGGAGAGGAAGCAGTTTCTGAAGCGGAGGGATGTTCAGTCCCAGTTGAAGAAGCATCAAGCTCAGCTTCACCCTTGGCAGTGGTATCCTTGCTGGATTTCTCCATATGCTTATCACGGTTTAATACTGGAAAACTGCTTGCTGGAGTTTGAAATACTATTAGAATTGCATTTTTGTACTAAGTGCAAAAGAAATGCGAACTATAAGCCTCCAGCTTTATTATGGTACTTGCCTATAATGTATATGGAGAGTGCAGTTTGTTCTTTTTTCATGTGCCATGAATTAGGGGTGTATCATCTCACCATTGGCACCGTCAACAGAGAAAATTTTTGCATACTTGGTTAAGATGAATATTATCTCCTCTTCAGGTTTGACTGCAACTTCTGTTTCTGATTTCTCTGTGCTTTTTACATGGTCATGAGCATTTTTAAACTCTAACCAAGACAATGAAATAATCGGAGAAGACGAGCTAGAAATGCAGTCAGCAGCAAACAAAATTGCTGGCGAACTCACATCAAGCACTGTAACCTGTGGTGGAAGCACAAATAAATGAGTCTTGAAATACAAAGCTAAAATAGCAAAATGACCTAGCTTCTTAGACAAATGATGCGTGTCTCAAAAAAAGAGAGGACAGATGAAATTTACACGACCAAATCCAAATCTAACAGCAAGCTTGGCTCCACAATTCCCAAACTGCAGGGCTTGAACTGGTGATTTAAGAAGGAAAAATACAGCTTTACACTCGGGTCCTTTTCCTTGTGCACAACTCTGAACTGTAAGGCAAGTTGAATGATATTAATTTGAGAAAATAAAGGCTCCAACAAAAGCATCATTAGATGAAAGCTTACCTTCACATTTGGTCTCAGTGACGTAGTGAAAGCTTGTTGCATTGGAGCTGCCAAGATTATAAATGCGTACCTATACAAGACAGAATGTTAAAAACATATATATAAAGCACTTGCATAACACAAAACCTTGAAACATTAAAAGAGGAAGATAAAATGTGAAGAAATAGTACTAACCACTCCACATTAATTTCCAACAGCCAAATTTAAAGTCTGCCAACAGAAGTCCAGGGTTGTCACTGGAGCACTTGAACCAGCCACATCTATACCTTGCACCCGACATTCAATAGAAGTTATTTGGTACAAACAAAGTTGCACTGAAAGAAATATTGCTGGAACTTACTTCTCCTTCTAGACAAAGAGAAGTGTCAGTATAGGAAACGTTGCATCCCAGATCCAAACCGATCTATCCTGGTAACCTGCTATGTACAATATGTCAATACTGTTTTCTTTAGAGACAAATAGTTGAGTGGGTACACCCCCTGTCAAGGGCCACTTTATGCCAGCAGCTGTGTTTGGTGTTAAGCCATGTTTTATTTTTGATGCAAGCTGGTGGAACAGGAGGGAAATGTTAGGCAAGAAAAACTTAAGGGAACACAATGACATCAAATAATGAACATATTTATGACAGAAACACAATACCTCTGAAAGAGATTTTGACGAGTTTCCACCATTTGGTAGCACACAGAACTTTCCAACGGTCAATTGATGGGTCAGTTGTAGGTATTACCAGTGGAAATTTTACAGGACGAGCAAATTGTTTCCTCTCTTTCTCGGATAGAAAGGTAGACAAGTTCGTACCATCGTAGAGATGCAATTGTCCAGGGTTTGCCAACACAAAAAGGTTAGCTTTGTGATCGCCCCCCTGTTGCCCCAGCAGTTGGCGACAAGATCATGTCAGCAAAAGAGTCAGTCAATGTAAGGTCCACTCGACCAACACATCTAACAGTGTCCATCCCAGATGACCATTCAAGACTCAAAACCTATGCCAGTCGCATCAAGCTCTAAATATGTATAATAATAATTTGACAATACATTCCTAATTAACTTAATACAAATAAATTCTCAACAAAGTTTAATTGTCCACCATCAAAAAGCAAGAATAAATTATTTTGACATAGAAACTTCAAGTAATGACTACTACTATCATCATAAAAATTGGAGTTCCAACTTGCAAACCAAACGCACCGTCAAGACTTCTTCAGATCCTATTTCATCACCTCCATGGATAAAAAGCTGGCCATTATAATCATTGCATGAACTCTTGTTTGAGGACCAGTGTAAGACAATGACCGGAAGTCTCTTCTCAGTAGATGAGAGTCGCAGCTTAACAACATTTTTAGTTTGTCCATTTCGTTCCCCTTTAGAAGAGGCAGTACATGTATTCCAAAACAAGATATCCCCATCTATGTATCTCACTGCGAGAATGGATCCATCAAAAGATGCCCAACAAACAGCACTTATCTCCTTTTCTTGGAGATGAATCTCAGATGTATCATCTTGGACATCTGAATCCACTGCATCCTTTAACTGAAGATCCTTTCCACCTTCAATAAAGGGAATTTGAGATTTAGAAACATTCCAAAGAATTATCAAACCATTTGCGTATGCAATTTCGACTCTGCAAAAGAATATGGTTCAAAAGTAATAAGAAGATGCTAAACCAATCTTGAATGCTTTTTTTCTTATTGTCTATAGTAATTAGGTTCTAACTTTAGCCGATAGTTCCATCCTAGTAATGCTGCAGCCATATCAAGATGCCGATGGAATGAAAGACTAGATCCAATTTACACCTTAATATAAAATATGTTATTTGACGGCAATTCATCGAACCACCCTAGTTCCTTTCACATATAGCATACACGACGTAAAAGTAATGGTGAAGGATCAAATTCAAGCATTCTGGATAAATCGACTTGATGTTAAGTTGAGCCTCAGTTTTTATCAATTCCAAAGGCAGAGCTAATAAGTGCATTTGCACCATACCTATCTCTAGAAGAATGGGGTTGAGGAAGAATCCCAACAATAGGGTAAGTGCAAAAGTTTTCCATCTTCACTATCGAACTTAACCACCGAGAGCAAGCCAAACTCATCTCCAATATACCTGTGAGAAAAGATGAGCAACAATGTAGTAAGTATTGCAAAATACCACTACCATAACTACCAAACTCGTAGCTTAATTTATAAATATATTATATCACTATTTTGCAATCATATTATACATGAAATGTGAGCAACCAATGAGACAGAAGGCAGCAATGTTCGATTTCCACTGTAAATAACATGCTAGACACCCCCGTCCTCTAAATTTCAAACCTGTAAAAAAATACGAAGTTGTTGAACATACGGCTATGATGTCTTAAGACCCAATCGCTGCACATGTTATAAATAATACCTGAATATCATTATCATTTGAGATGCTGATTAAAAAGCCTTGGTTTTGTATGAACTGCCATGAAAATACTAAAGTTTAGTTTCACAATATGTATATGAAAATGCATCTGAATGTTCCAGATAGATTAAAATGTTAACTAGTAACAATATTCAACATCTCTTTATTTTGCAACAGATTCTAAATGCAATATCGAAAATGAAAAATCAAATCTATCTCAACAGAGAAGACTTCATCTTGGAGTTCCTTGAAGGAATTTACATACGGAACTTGGAGTATAAAGCAAGAAATAAGAAAATATTTGTGCTGAACAAATTCAAACCTCTAGACATTTGTAAGGCAATTGCTTGGGAGATATGAGAAGCCCCTCAATTCCATCACCACCAATAACTTTAATCCGTACATCTCTATAATAAATATAAACCAAAATGGCAAGTAGTGAAACACCATGTTATGGCCAAAAAGGAAAGGGTGGATGAAATAACTCTTCAAGATACTTAAATGGTCAAATTTTGAAACATTCTTATCTAAGACAATTGTAGGATCTTTATGATTTCTTAATGTTTAAGTAGTTAAAGCTTAAAACATGAAACTCACAAAGTCCCAATAGCCAAGAGGCGCTGAATAGGATCAAAAGCAAGAACTGATAATGTAGAGGGGACCTCATAGTGGATAGCAACTCGCAAATCCAAATCTTGTGGTTTCAAATCCCCACGCTGCACATTTAGGTGAAACCAAGAAAGCTTCCATCAGATGATTCACTAACAAAAAAAGGGGGAAATCTAAAACTAAAATAAAGCAAAGAATTCCATTCTTTTGTACCTGGGGATGGTGGGGAACCGCTTTCTGAAGCAAGCGTTTAGCGAACATGGCAAAAAACCAGATTGAGGTGAAACGAAATTGCATGAAGATTTTATCTTTTTTCTGATTGAAAGTTTCTAGGGGTGTTTGGTTTGGATCAAAGACCTTTTTTTTTTCTTTTCTTTTTTGCTTTGCTTAGTTTCAGTGATTAACCCAATGAACAGACGTAAAAATTGAGTCTTTGTCAAGCAAGCTCTGGTCAAGAAAGAACATAGCTTGTTTTTATCAATATAAAAGTAGAAGATTAAACAAAATAACAAATTGCTTGCTTTGCTATCCTATGCTGTTGCTGTTGGGTCGACTTGTCGGGGCCTCCTGGTTGTTAATCTTGTGCAATTAGCCTTCTCCTTAAGTCCAAACTTGTGTTTTAAAATTTATTTTGTTTGTTTAATTTAGTTTGGAAAAATCCGCCCTAATTTAAAATTAAAAGATAAGGAGTCACCATCAATCATTTAAAAAAGATAGACCAGACACTGATAAAACTAGAAATAAAATTTGAGGGTCCGAAAGTCGGTTACGGATGAAGAATGATTAATATCTCACGCTGCCCAAAAATTGATACCTAGTCGAATATTTAATGTCTTGGTATTGAAAATTTCGAATTAGATTAAAATTTAAAATAAATGCATGAAAATATTCTAAATATTTAAAAAGCGTTCCGTTATTTAAAATGACCGAGAAATTCACTTCCCTCTACGCTCAGAAAATGATTTCTCGATTTTCTAAATAAAAGAAAAATCCCTTAAATATATTATCCTAAAATGATAAGAATATTTTTTTATTTAGGAATATTGAGAATGTCGCATCCCTTTACGCCTGGGACACTAATTCTCGAACTCCCTAAATAAAAGAATATTAACTTAATCCAAACATACTTAACCATTAGAATGATGTAAATATATATATATATATATATATATATATATAGCATGACATGTAAATGTGCATATCTATACATGTTATAGTATTTAAAGTAAATTTAATATTTATATTTATTAAAAACTCTTATACAACTACTAGTATTCGTATATACATATTATATATATATATATTACCAAAATTATATATGCTACGTTCATAGTTAAAAAATATATAATAATATTTAAATAAGATGAAATAGGTCTAAGTTTGGTACTAGTGAAATATATATATATATATTTACACATATACATTAAACTATAAATGTACACATTTTACAAAAATACATATTTTGATTTACATATATATCTATTATATTTGAACGAAATACTATATATATTATTTTATAAATGTTCATGAAAACTTTATATAATCCAAATATATTATGTACACATATTAGGAAAAAACTTTGATACACAAACCGTGTAAACTTTAGTTTACACGTGCCTTTTAGTTTTAGGGGTTAGAGTTTTAGTTTAAAGTTTAGGGGTTTAGATTGTAGTGTTTAGAATTTAAGGTTAGTGTTTAGGATTTAAGGTTTAGGGTTTAGACCGTGGGGTTTAGTTTTTAAGGTTAGGGTTAGAAATTTAGGATTTGGGTTTTTATAGTGTAAATACACAATCTTGTGTAAAATTAATTTTACACATGCTGTGTATCAAAGTTTTACCCTAAATATTAATATACATAATACTATGTATAATTATAACATATATACACAATAAAACATAAAATATTATGAGTAAAAACAATATACACACATACATGCATGCTACACATAATAATAACGATGATAATAATAAATAATAATGTTGCTAATATATACATGAATCATATTAAAATGCATGAAACCACATAAAATTCAATATCAAGGACTAAAATGCACGAATTAATAATTTACATGGCATGAATGATGCATATTACAAGACTAAAATGAAACAAATATAAAATGCATGGGCTAGAGTATAAACAACATAAAATAAAAGTGCTAAAAATTAAATACGAAACAGGTGACTAAATTAAAATAAAACAGAAACTGAAAACCCAAACATGCGCATAAAAGTATAAGGACTAAAAGAATAATTATACCATGGACAGAAATTAAAGCGGGAAAAGAAATGGAGGACCATCTGTGTATTTTATTCATTAATAGCGTGCAGATCCTTCCCCGGGTTCGGGTCAACGCGCGGGTCAGGTCGCCTATACGGCGTCATTTTTGTTATTACGGTTAAAACATAGGGATGGGTTATTATACCATTCGAAAAGGTTTAAAAAATAATAAAAAACAAACCCTAATCTAAACGCTTTCCTCTCAACTGCTCTCACTCTTCCCACAACGGCGGCCGCCACACATTCCTCGTCTGCGCCGTTCATCGGCCATATGGCCTCGCGGCGGCTCACGGTGGCACTCGCACGGTGGAGATTATCAAGGTAAGCTTCGAAGTCTCTCTTTTTTATATTTTCTATTTAAGATGTAAACTAAAAAAAGAAAGTTTTGATTTTCAAGCAAACCAAAAAAAAAACCTTTATTGATTCATTTTTTAGATCCGAAATAAAACTAAACATGCAAAAAATAAGATTGAAAATTACCTTTCTTATTTATTTCGAAAATCCCTTTTACAGTTTTTCTTTTTTTTTTCGAATCCCCTAAAAAAATCCCCCCTCTCGAGCTTCTCCTCTCATTCTTATATCCAATCTAACATAATAATAACCACCCCTTTAATCTGCAGATATGATGATGATGATGGGTATGTAAAGCCGACTTTTGGGGCAGATTTTTGTGGTATAGGTCGGCTGAAATGAATGATAGGTAGGTTTAGGAATAGCGTGGCTGCAGATTAGGTTTAGGGTTTGGACTTAATTTTGTTATTATAATTTTGTTGTTTGATTCGAATAGGATTTAAGGTTTGGCAGCTTAGGGTTTCGGGATTCAGATGGGTTATTTGGGGGATTGAAGGTGGTCGGCGGCGGCGGCGGTCGAACAAAAGAGGTAGCGGCAGAAGGCAGGCGTCTGGATATTAGGTTAGTATTAGAGTTTTTGATTTAGGGTTAGGTTACTGGTCTGGTCTAGTTTAGGACTATGACCTGGTTAGGGTAATAGGTTTGGATTTGGGTTGAGCTTTGTAAAACGGGTTATTACACCTCCATATAAGGGTATTTTTGTAAAATTAAATTAGTTCCTACCTGATCGAACAAAGAAAAAAATTTCTGACATTGTTCCAAGGCTAAAAACTTTTTTTTTGAAAAGATGATCATATCATTAAATAATAAAAGGGTGGTCAAGCTATATCCGAAACAAAAGGCCTTAAACAAAGCAGACCAAAAAATTAAAGACGACTACTACGAACAATCCAAAGGACAAAAGAAGAAGCAAAAGACAGGTGCATAGCTGCCCAAGACAAGAAGGAGCTTTCTGTGGATCTTCCTGATACAGCTGCGAGAGCTCCAGGGTTGGAGAAAGGTATTCCAACTATTAAGTAAGGTCTAAGTCATCAGCAACACAGAAAGATAAGACTTTCTCAGATACAGGACAACATCCCTGAGAACACGCAAAGAGACTAGTGCGAAGTATGTCGTTGGGGAAGGCATACTCTATAGAAGAGCATAAACTTCGTACAGGCCAATCAGACAGGCAATCATCAGTAAAGAGTGGATCCCTTAAACAAGAAGACCCAACCGGTAAGACAAAAAGAGATTCATCCAACCACTTACCACTCTTCCCACTCACGTAAGTTGTTAGATAGCATGGAATCATTGATCGGGCAGATAACATTGGTTAATGTCATCTGCAATGAGATAGAGAGAGCCTTCATCAAAGTCCTTAGAATTAGAAACCTCAATTAATGATAGATTAGAAGAAACTATAAAAGAAGGGATTGTAGTGATGTCAAAGCCGAACGGATCTTCTCCAAGTTCGATAAGATCAGTTTCATCCAGAACAATCCTCTTCATTTCTATCATCTGTTTAGTACGAGCCGCCTTCTTGATCATGCTTAGCCTTCTAACGCCAAAGGATTTTCCTCTCAATTTCAGTTCCAGATTGTTAATCATGACGGAAGAGTTATCAGTTTATCCTGGTGAAAAGACCATTTTAAGCACCTCCTCATTATCCATAAAACCAGATTTTTGGCTGCACCAATTATCAGGTTGCGCTTCATATATTCTTTATGAATAGTGTTCATCAACTCTTTTCTTTTAATCAAGGGTTGATCAGACAGTCCGTCATAAAGTTGCTTTCTTTTTTTAGCAGTTAAAATATCCATAGACTCTAAAGGGATGGTGCGAGAATTGGTGATACCATGGTTAGGTCCGGATAAGCCTTCAAGGGGATTCTCATTGGAAAGAGTCATTTTGTCCATATCCAATGGATTAAAAAATACTCAATTTTGTTGCTCTTGGAAGCTGCAGCAACAATTTGTACATTATTGACATCCTGGACCTGCAAGTCAGGTCTTCTTTTACTATTCCTCGTATCACTTGGGGCAGTGAGCAAACCTAGTCCTGGGGACAACGATACAAACCTTTTCCCTTTATCCTTTGACTTTTCAGACAAAATAGAGCCATCTTCTTTGATTTTTTTGGGGCCTGAATTCGGGAAAGAGGAGGAGCTAATATATTGTGAGCCTTTTTTCTTTGATCCTTTCTCGACCGACAATCGTTTTCATGAGGCTGAAGCACGCAGCCAAGGCCCATATTTATCAGCTCTTTTTAATCTGTCAGGAGAGAAATAGCATTCTTTTTTTGGCATGGCCAAGATATCCGCACTCAAAATAGATTTCAGAGGCTCGTTCATAGCTAAAAGAAACATTAATGGACTCATTGTGGTTTCTTTTTTAAGGACAAAACCAGTCTTAAGGGGGTCCTCCACCCTAAGGGCAATCTTTATCTTAAGTTGACTATCCCATTTAACAATGGGACCTTCTTTTAAGTTTGAATCCAAGAACATAGGGAAGAAAGAACCTATTTTTCCAGTGTTGACTTTGTTGATGTAAGCTAAGGATAGATTATGAACTTGAACCCAAAAATCAGCCAGAGAGAAATCAATCTCCTCGAGAGCTGTAACATAAGACCATTCTTTCAAAAAAAGAAGTTTATCTTGGACCGACCAAGGACCTAAACTAAGGATGTTTTGTTTCACCGATTCAGTTTGAAAGACAAACAGAAGAAAGGAGTATCCTAAGTCATGACACTCAAAGTTCTCTTTGCAAGGCCAGGCTTTCGATAAAATGGCTCTGACAGTATAGAACTTAATAACCCTGCTTGAGATAAGTTTACCCACCAAGAAATGAGCTTTGATTGTTGCATTTATCTCAACGTCTACTTCCAGGTCAAGAGAATCCATATCATTAACATCAGCCTTGGGTTAGTTGTTGAGGTTACTAGCCATCAAGAAACAAAAAGGAGTGACAGAAAAGAACAAGACCAAGAGGAGGATGACAGAGGAACATAACACTAACCAAAGACCAGCTCAACAGTGGCAGGACCGGACTTAGTGCAAAGATTTGAAGAGGAAGGACTCTCTCCAAGGCCAAAGGAAGCCAGAGGGGAGAGCCAAGCAGGCAGAGCCAAAGCACAAGGGGGAGACACCAGTTGAGAGCTTTGTTTTTGGCTAAATACTTGAAATAGACCCAAATACTCTCAAATAATTAAATTAAAAAATTGATCCAAATTTAAAATACTTGAACCGAACCGAAACTAACATCATAGAGACGTCTAGTTTCATAATAAAGAAGGATTCCCAAATTGTTCAAAATGGAGGAAAGTTTACAGTAAACTCTTTCAGCTTGCTAATTGGAAGATAAGTTTCCAATGAGTGGGTAGAAAATATAAGATGGTACTGGATATTGTGCATTGTCCACGCAAATATGAATTTTCCACCATAGGAAAGCATGCAGGCACTGGCACCGCCGCACTGGCCGCCTCTCACGATCGCGTATTACTAGCCCAGCAAACTGAACATCACTATTTGCCATCTCATACACTTCCTTGACTGTTCTATCTCTTGTCATTGTAGTATGTTCTTTTGCTTACTTTAAACCCAAAGCTTCCTTATAACTATCTCGGATGAACATGCAAATCCTACATTTGTCATCCGTTGATGATTGGAGTTTCGTGATGACAGTGAGCCAATTCACTTCCAATTTCGAGAAGCTCAGATCAGCAGCGAACTCAAGTGATTGCCTTACAGCCATGTCCATTTCCGAGATTTTGGTGGCTTAAGGGTAAACTTAAAATTAGACCCTTAATAACAAGTATTGAAAAATATGAATTATTAACATGGTGAACTATTGGTGCAGACATGTAATGCTGCCTAAGGCTGTTATTCAGAAAGTAGAGCAGCTGTGTGGTAGATTTCTATGGAAAGAGAGACATGTTTCAGCTCATCGTGCTTAAGTCTGTTGGAAGCATATTTGCCTTAGTAAAAGTGAAGGGGACTTGGTGTTAAAGATATGCAGTCGTGAAATAAAGCTTGTGTGATTCATTTTCTGCAGAATTTTCTTACTGAAAGAGACTATCTATGAATTGCATGGATTAAAGAATATGTTATTCGTGGAGCTAATTTCTGTCAAATGGAGTGCAAGCCTAATAGTTGGTGCATAAGGAAAAATGCTTAAATTAATGGGTGAAGCTTAGTCTTTAATTACTATTAGAATTTTCTTAACTGTGAAATTAATTTGGTCTGAGATAAGAATAACAACTGCAAGGATTGATTGGCATGAGTTGGTGTGGTACTCTCCCCATATACCTAAGCACACTATAATTGCGTGGATGGCAATTTTTAATAGGCTCCCTACTAAAGGTTGATTGATTCGAATAGATATTGTACTGGAAGGACATGTGTGAACTGTGGGGAAGAGATGGAATTAAGGACCACTTTTTTTTTTGCATGTTCCTAATCAAAAGCCGTTTGAGTGTTGTGCTCATGTTATGTGGATTGGATCGAGTTGTATTTAATTGGGAAGGAGAATTAAACTAAGTTATTGTTTTGCTCAAAGGGAAGTCTTTTATTGTTTTTGTCCTTAAACTTGTTTGGCAGATATATACCTACTATTTTTGGGGAAAAAGAAAGCATAAGCATTTTAGAGGTGTTTTTAAAACTTGTGATACTTTATTGAGTTGTATTAAAGATATAGTTTATAATAGAGCACAACACATGAATGCAAGATTAGAGAATGTAAATAAAACTTTTTGTGCAGTTTGGGAAATTATCTGAGGAGATGGTTGCCCAAGGACACATATATGTGACTTGTAGCAGTTATTTGCTGCTTCTTTGGATAATAAAATAACACTCATCCAAAAAATGAGTTAAGTAGTCATCTAATAATAAGTATTAGACAAAAATCGGGACTCTAATACAAGTATGAGAAAAATATTAAATTTTAAGAGTATATACCTAATAACAAAATTAGAAAAAAATGGGCTCTTAATAACAGGTATTGGGAAAAATTTGACCCCTAATAACAAATATTGAAGAAAAAAAAATTGAGAGTAGACCCTTACTAACAAGTATTAAAAAAATTAGTCCTTAATAACAAGTATTGAAAAAAATTGAACCCATAATAACAAATATTGAAAAAAAATGGATTCTAAGAGTAGGCCTAACAGCAAATATTGAAAAAAATATTGAGCCTCTAATAATAAATATTAAAACAAAAATTAAGTCTCTAATAACAAGTATTGAAAATAAATTGAAACCCTATAACAAGTAATAAAAATAAATTAAATTTTAATAAATGAACTATAATAATAAATATTAAAAAAATAAATTCTAATAATAAATATTCAAAAAATATCATTAAATTAAATACTTTTAATTATGGGTGATGAACTCTAGACAAACGCTCTTATGACCAACCCTCAAAGACGGGCCCTAATCACATCCAGAGCCTCCCTATATAGTGACTGATTATGATGAACTAGTAAATTTCTAGCCCACCAAACAGCTCATATAGTGACTGTAATAGTCGGGCATCTAGATCTGTCTCCTTGAGCACACATGGAACAATGCCATGTCCATAAACCCGAGTCACTAATATGTGCAAGCCAAGTCCAACCCAGAGAAGCCCAATTTCGAGTAGAAAAAAAGAGTTAAGTGCACTACACGTCCTTAAATTATGACACTTATTTTGAATTGGTTCATAATATTTTAAATATTTTAATTTTATCCTCAAACTATGAGTTTCATTCTAAATTGTTCCTCAAACTTTTGAGTATTTGGTTTCATCCTCAAGCCATGACTCTCATTATAAATTGGTCCTCAAACTTTTTAAATGTTCTAATTTCATCCCTAAATTATCAGTATATATTAATCATATCTTATGTTAATAATTTGTTTTAAAAATTATTGCCATGAAACACGTATGTGTATTATGTAATAATATGACGTGGTATAAATAGTAATTTGAGAATGAAATTTTTTTAAAAGTTTGGGGACCAATTTAGAATAAGGGCATAGTTTGGGATAAAAATAAAACATTTAAAAGCTTGGGGACTAATTTAGAATGAAAGCCATGAGAATAAAATTTAAACATCAAAAAGTTTAGGGGCTAATTTAAAATGAGGGTAATAATTTAGGGACTTATGATGCAATTAAGACATTCCAGGACCACACGATCAACAGTTTCAGTCCCTGAGTTATGAGGACAAAGAGAAGACGTCACTCTCTTGATCATTAGATAATGGAAAGTAGGACCATGGAAAGCCGCTATCGAAGATTACACTGTCGTCGATAAAGAAAAGATGGGTTAATTCCAGGCCTCCTCTGAATAATTGGATTTCCATTAAAAATCCTTCTAGTTGTGTCAACTTCAGAAAAGGATAGAAACCTTTGCTGCAAATGAGAAATAAATATGGACAATGTTATGAATTTGTGTACGGAAAAATAATTAAAGCGCTAGAAACATAAAACAAGACACACAAGAGAAACGAACAACATCTATTTCTACAACATAGCCACTATAATTGTAAAAATCCTAAAAATTTTGGTCACTATACAACTTCTTGGCTAATATAAGTACTTAAGTATTAATTAAACCTAACTTACTTACCGGTCCTCTTGATGGAGTTCCTTAGTTGGCGAATTTAATTTGTCAGAGTTCCCATTCAAATGCACCGAATAAGAAGAAACTGCAGAGATGCAACGAATCAACAATCAGTCTTAACTCTCATAAAGGTTAAGCTTGTATAACATAGCTTCTACGATATCCACTAAATTCTATCGTAAGCCTTGTTCACGTCCAACTTCAAACGATTTATTTATTATTACTAATACTATTAGGATTTATATTTAATATAAAGGTAGTGAAAACAAAAAGTTTACACAAACATCTTAGTTTTAGGGTTTAAGGTTAGATTTTAGGATTTAGATGTTAGGGGTTTAGGTTTAAGGGTTTAGAATTTATGGGTTATGGTTAAAACTTAGGGTTTACGATTTAGGTTTTAGTGTAATACGATTAGGAATTTTGGTTTTAACCTATAAACCCTAAATTATAACTATAATCCTTAATTTCTAACCATGGCCAACCCTCGGGCATGCCTAACTGGTTGACCGCTCAAGGCCCCATTTTTCCTAATTTTTACTACTTAAATAATTATAATAAAAAAGCCTTAAATTTTGGTTATAATATTAGATAGAGGCCTTCACATTGGGCCATAAATAACAAGTAAACGAAATAATAATTTGGTTATAATATTAGATAGACTTTTTTTTATCAATTTTTACTACTTAAATGATTATAGTTTAATTTTCTAATAGTTATTATTATGGATCTAATTTTTTTAATACTTGTTATTTGGGGCCCAAAATTTTTCAATACTTGTTATTAGAGGCTCAATTTTTTCTCAATTTTTGTTATTATGGGTCTGCTCTTAAGTTTTTTTTAAAATATTTGTTATTAGGGGTTCAATTTTTTTAATATTTTTTATTTGAGGCCCAATTTTTCTTGATATTTTTATTAGGACATACTCTTAATTTTTTTCGACACTTGTTAATTGAGTCTATTTTTTTCAATACTTGTTATTAGAGGCTCATTTTTTCTAATATTTTGTTATTATGGGATACTCTTAAAATTCATTTTTTTTTATATTTGTTATTAGGGGTCCATTTTTTTCAATACATGTTATTTGATGCCCAATTTTTCCTAATATTTGTTCCTAGGGACCTACTCTTAAAATTCAATTTTTTCCAATGCTTGTTATTTGGGCTCCAGTTTTTTTCAATACTTGTTATTTAGGGCTCATTTTTCTCCCAACATTTGTTATTAGGGGCATGCTTCTAAAATTAAAATTTTTCAATATTTATTTAGGGTCTACTATTAAAATTCATTTTTAAATATTTGTTACTATGGCCTATTCTTAATTTTTTTTTCAAACTTATTATCAGGGGCCTAATTTTCTAGTTCGCCTCGGGCCTCCAAAACCTCAAGATCGACCCTGTTTCTAACCACAACTCATCAATTCTAAACTACTAAATCCTAAGCCCCTAACTTTTAAACCCTAAACCCTAAATCTAAGGCAATTGTGAATAGGGATAGAAACGGGATGGAGCGGATTTTTGGACCCGAAAAATAATTGTCTATACCCGACCTCGTCCCGCCCCGAATTATTTTAGTATTTTACCCGCCCCGAAACTCACATTTTCTCATCAATTCTCCAGTTTTCTTATCAACCAAAGAGTCATGAAAACTGGAAAATATACGAAAATAACAAAACCATATTGCACATACAAATTTAAACTGAAAAATAATGAAATAAAAAACAAAAATCTGAAAGTTTCAAATTAAAAAGAACCACAGCAGATTGAACATGCAAAGGAAATTTCATAAAAAAGATTACAAAAAAATTAAAATAAGGAAAATAACAAAACCCAAACAAAAACATATTGAACATGATAATCTAAAATGAAAAATAAAAGATTGTAACCAAAACATGTAAAGACGAAAATGATTTTAAGCAAAAACATGTAACAAAAATGAAAAAGAAGAAGAAGAAATGTATATAAAAAATTTGCAGATGTTGGATTAAAAACGAAACTGGAAAAACAAATTAAAGGAAAAAGAAAATGTCAAAAGCTAAATAGAATTAGAATATATCTAATTATTAAAAGAAAATAAGAAGAAATTGAAAGAAGATTATGATGCTGGAGATAGAAATATGGCGAAAGAAGGAGAAGAAATGAGAGGGTGAGAGATTGGTAGCGGCCGAAGAGAAGTAGGAGGGGAAAATGAAAACCTAATATATATATATATATATATATATATATATATATATATATATATATATATATATATATTCAATGGTAATTTCGTAATATTTTAAAGAATAATAATATATTTTTATTATTTATTCAGGCCGGGTCGGGGATTTTTTACTCTAAACCCGAACTCCCACCCCGACTATATTCTTCACAAAACCCTTTCCTCCCCAACCCAAACCCAAAATTCAAAAATAAAAACTCGCCCCTATCGGATCGGGTCGGGACCTGTCAGGTTTTGGTTATATTGCCATCCCTACTTGTGAAAACTTTTTATTGGCACCGTCTGTGTATTGAATAATTACCCATACTTTATACCGAATTTTAAAAGAGCGAAAAAACTTCATAATCCATTAAAGTGTTGCCAAAAATAGCTTGTCCGAGAGAAATACACTTTTTTTAAAAATACTACTATGTGCCTCATTAAAAATCTTAAAACTTAGTTGGAGGAAAAAGAAAAAATGTACGGATGATAATAAGAACAATATCAACACATGAGATAACCTCGTCACGATCTTACAAAAACATTTTCAAACACTAGTAGGAATGCCCAAAAGCTCATTCCACACAAGGAATTAAGTCAGAACCATATATTCCTGTAAGAGAACTCGTATCGCAATTGGAGCCTCCATATACCGAATGCAATCCAAAGTGTCGTCTCTCCCCATCCTCGCAAGCTTATCCACCACCTTATGTCCAGCACGGCCGATATGTTGAACATAGACCACCCAATCACGGGACAACAGCTCCCTAAGATGTAGTAAGACTTTTTTTTTTGACGAAAAAGATGTCGTAAGACTTAAGAGAGTGTTCGGAGAACCTCTACCGGCAGTTCCCTGCAGCAATACAAACATTAAGCACCACATAAACTTTGGCTACACTTGTATAGATGACATTGCATAAACATATAGGTCTAAAGTTTGTCATAAGTGATGTCATTTTCATTGTTTAATGATGTCATCTCCAACCGATTTGAGCCTCCTTTTAAGACTTTGAAATTCATCTTAAAGCTTCGCATAAGTGATTTCATCTTGATTTAGTACATCCTCCTAAATCCAAACTATTAAGAGTCTCTAAATGTCGTGTCAACTATTTATATATATAATAATATTAAGGCTCAAGGGTGCTTGAAGCCCTAATATTCATTAGAAGTCTACTGAAAAAATTTAGAGTTATGTTTATAGTTTTAACACCCGTGCACACACAATTACACAACACTAACCCAAGTCAAAAAACAAAAATAAATGCAGCAATTAAACCTCCAAATTTTGGGTTAACATGATGAGCTGTCCACGTGGTGGGACCCACACCAATAACATGCAGCCTTTTGGGATTTGGGAAGATTGCCTTTGTATAAACCCTAATGGTCTTTTCACCTCATAATTTCTTTTATCTCACGCAACGTCGGTCGAAGAAATCAATGTTCTAAGTTCAATATGCTCTTAATCCTCATAAATATGCTTTCAAAATTTTATCAGCCCCGTTACTCTCCTCCCACCACCACCACCGAATCAGATATTGCATTAAAACCTAATGGAATCGAGTTTTAGTTCCCACAAAACCCAACAAAAGAATATGTTGCAAGGATGATGATAATGAAGCCTCACCGCACTATATCATTCCATAATGGCAATTCAAATTGGGAAAACTCCCATAATGGTTTTCTCTGCAAACGGGATTGGTGAAAATAGAGGAAATTGAGAAACAACAAGAAGCCCAAAACACTAGGAACCCTTGAATATTGGTTAAAGAAATGGAAATGATCAAATCCCAACAGTTTCTTCTTTCTTCAATCGGTGTACTGAATTTTTGGTCTTTTACCAGCTGCTGCAAATATTATAGAACGTCCGAAATTCAACAATGTTTCAGCGGGAAAGTGGGCACTGTTGCCGAATATACTCCCAATTTGACACTATTTTATAATCTTCAGATCTTGTGCTGAGGTTTTTGCCCCATATTTCTTTCAAAATGAAGGGTTTGATGAAAAGATGAAAATGGACGGTGGAGAAGGAACCGGATGAAGGGAGAGAGAGAGGCGAAGATGAAGAGAAATAAGAGGAAGGTATCGGGGGAGACGAAGGCGGTGGAGACGCTTTGAAGGTGTCGGCGGCGGGGGGGGGGGGGAGAAAAGGAAAGATCGACATGAGACAAAGCACGAGATGGAGGGAGAAGAAACAAACAAGAAAGGGCGAAGCTAGCCGCTAAAAAGAGGAGTCGGCGACCACTCGACCAAAGCTTGAAAAATATTAGGGTTATAACTTATGAGAACGAAGAAGATAGACCATTTTAGGTTAGAGAGAGAGCGTTATTTGCCCTTATTCTGGGATTTGTATTTTAGTTCCATTTCCCCCATTGAACCTGCTTAGTTCTAAGCCAATAAAGATACAAACAAAACGGACCCTAAGCAACAAGCCAACAATGAAGCAGTAAGAATGGCTGCCTCAACAAATTTACAAAGCAGAAACACAAACACCCACAAACTTAACTGATATACTATGAAAGAAAAGGAGAAACAATCCCACAATACAAACTGAAGACTGAACATGATTCCTTGGACAGTTCGATCAAGCACTCCGCACCACCTTCACTCTGTGGAAGTTGTCACCCTCTTCTCTGGAATAAAGCGTGACCTGATGAAATATATAATACAATCAACATGCGAAATCTATGGTGAAATTAGAGAATCAAGAAACAGAAGAAGGTAGCCATTGTTAAAATCAAATCAGAGAATAATAGACCCGAAAACATGGTTGGATTTGGATTTCTTACCCAATCACCAACCCTTGCTCCTGCGAAAAAACGATTCCACTCACGGCCGCTGATGCAGTACGTGTTGTCTCCTAAGCTCTCGCACTCAAATAGCCAGCTTTTAGACCCATCTGAAACCGGTAACTCAATTCTAAGACCAGGAGCTTCCGGAAGTGAACGGCTATCATCACGAAACCTCCATCCCGCAGCCTTGTTTGCAGCAAGATAATTTAGGGCGATCACCTCCTCCATCTTCTTACTACTCCACTAACACTACAACTTTCTTATAAGAGATTTAGCAGTAGAGAGAAACAAAAGCTTTGATGGAAATATAGCATGGTCTATGGGATCTTATAAGAGGTTTTCGTTACTCACCTGTCTAAAGAGACAGGACCTAAATAGGCTTTTGGGTTTACCCAATTTATCTAATAAATTCGCTTTGGTGAGCCAAAAAAAAAAACTTTACCAAGCACGAAAGCTGACAGTTTGAAAAAAAAACATTTAGTTTAATGTCGATATTTTCGTATAAATATAATTTAGTGTATGGAGTGAGAAAAAAATTTAAAATCTGTTTATTCACTTGAGAAAAAAATTATTTTAAACTTTATTTTTTTAATTTTTAGATCCATTAGGGATGAAGAAGACCTTGTGCACCTACGTACACATGACTCACTGATTAAAATTTGGCACGTGCCTACTTACAAGTGTTGGGTGCAATTATAAGAAACATTGCTATGTTAATGAGAGAACTCGAGTTTGAACTTTAAAAAGACATTGTTGAGAGAAAGAGACACAAATTCCAAACCTAAACCATAAAATAAACAAATAATTTATCGATCTTAACTTCATTTTTCTACCAAGAAAACTCACATATATGACTACTTCTTAAGTTCATATCTCATCCATTTTCTAATTAATTATTTTTTTCTTTATCTTTTTTAAGGCTTAACTATAAAATATGTGTTTGAACTATACCTCTTTTTTATAATAAGTGTCTAAAGTATTTTTTTTCTGAAATAGGTGCTAATATTTTTTTGTCAAAGTAGGTGTCTCAGTTGACTTTAAAACAACCAAAAAATAAAATTTTAGGCACATATTTCAGCCAAAAAAATAGTTTAGACACCTATTACAACTAAAAATACTTTAAACATCTATTAAAAAACATAATTTAGATATTTATTTTATGATTAAGCTTTTTTATTAATGCTCAAATCTCTCTCACTTTCAATTAATAGTTATAAAATTTTCTAGAATACGTGTCAAATTTAAATTGATGAAATATGTATATATAGAAGCAGAAATAAGAGACCTGAGATTTTTGTTCAAGAAGGAGAGATCGTTTCCATTTTAATTTTATTTTCTCTTATTCACATCAGGGGTGGGTAAGAAGGTTAACTGTGAAGCAGCCAATTGTCGTGTCTATTTATTATGTACAAGTATTGGGTGTAGTCATAATTTTTGGTCATATTTGACACTCCACTGCTTCTAGGTTTCATACCGATTCTTATAATTTAAATTTGTTTTCTATTATGAAAATTAAAATATTTTAAAACAATCAAATTGCATGTTTTAAAATCTTTTAAGAATAAACCCAACGAGTAATTTTAATAAAAAATAATAATGTTCTGGTGATATTCAAATTGTTCTATAAAAACAGTACACTATATATTGTTAGAATTAAATTTGATTAAATTAAAATAAAACCATTTTCACATAAAATTGATTAAAAGATAATATTACTAAAAAACTGTAGCCTTCGTGGTTTGAAATAATGATAAACCTGCAAACGATAAAAGTGGGACTTTCTTTTAAGACAGCATCTAATTTTTGTCAAGAATCTCTTAATTGATTGTCCCTCCATCTAATTCTAAAGGGACAAATCCCGATGACTAAAATGAAGGGAAATCCCTCCATATTAACTTTGGTCATTTGACATAATGGTGACTGCATTGAACAGAAATGAAAGCATGCTCAAACTTCGGTCATTATTATTCTAGATAAATTTATGTGCATTAAGATATATATATAGATGGTTTTGGTTATATATATATATTATTTGTAATCTAATTTTACACTCTTAAAATTTTATAATTTTATCAATAATTCGTTAAGCAAGTGGTCAAATATTTCAGTTAATATCTTCCGTTTATGCTAAATTTTGGGTTCAAGACCTAATAAAAATAAAATTCTTTTTTCCTAAATAAAAATTGTTTTAAAAAATTTATAATATTATACTTTTAAAAATTTAATAGAATTCTTTTAAAAAAATATATCTATAATAAAAAAATCTTGTGTTCGAATCCATTAAAGGTATAAATTAATTTGTAAGGTTAGCAAACTAAAATCCCATAAAGCTGGCTTACCCAATATAGGAAATAAGCAATAATTATGTGGGTAGCGTTTCTAGTTCATGCCTCTGGTTTATATGTGGCCCGAAACTGCATCCCGATCCGAGAAAGCTGTCAGTCTGGGAAAATGGAATATTTTAACTTTTGTTGCCATCCGGATGGATAGGGGTGTTGAGGCGCAGTACCAGGTGCAGGTCGAACCGGTCAATCCTCTAGGGCTCAATTTTAATTACTTAAAGTTTGAATCCCTGTTTTTTTCTTGATATATTTATTTTGTTAATTGTTCATATTTTTTTTATTGAATATGTCATCTAAAAAATATGAGTCCGGGCATGAAAAAAGAAAAAAAATATTAGAAGAATTAGTTTTACACAAAAGGGACACTAGATAATTTTTTATATAAAAAAATTAGGACAATCAAGTCATGTGAAAAAATTAAGTTAAAATGAAAATGATAATAATGAGTCTAATATTGTTGATGGAGATGATCTGAATAGAGAAAAATCTACTTATTCTTTAGACATTCTTGATCCAAAAAATTGGGAGGCCTTATAACAAAACAAGAGATTTATTATTAGAAAATCATGCAATAAAAATTATTGGAAAAAAATTTATGTTGTACATTTAATGTCAGCGTCGTTTTCGTCCGAGCCGAAATTGGTTTGGGCCTTCAAAAGCCCCTCCTCAGTGGAGTCGCCAAGTTGTCGACGCCGTTTTTGTTAAGGTCAAAATTAATTGAGCCTTCAAAAGCCTGTCACACGTTTGTGTCGCCATCGGTCATTTTGAGATAGATACAATCAAAAAAACCTGTAACACTGGTTTGCATCAATACTTAGATCGTCGTCGGGTCCGAAAATCGATTACACATGGATAAGGTTACATCACCCCACAACACCCAAAATTAATACCTAAGAAGAGTTGATGTTGTCTGTAAAAAAATCTCTAAAATGTTGTTAATAGCACTAATAATAAAAAAACACATATACCAATAGTAATAATAATACTAATAAAAATAATAATTGAATCTACCATGCAAATAATACATATAAATAAAAGAATGTAAAATGATTAAAGGTACTACGCCAGGTACCACCAAACTATTGGGGTGGATCGTTTTTACCATCAACCTTTCAATTCAAATTTGTCACTAAATTTTATATTTTGATTCGTTTATACAATTACACAATTAACTCTTTAACGGCATGATAATTTAGATGCTAGACTAAAACGACGTTATATTATTGCCGTTATTTTGATACTAAATAACCTAAAACTGCATCGTTTTGCTGTTGAGAACAGTTTACCATAATCTTTTTCCACAATTGCTAATTGGTTGGTATTTAGTTTCCATTCAAGGGGTAGAAATTATGGCAACGGTAAATATCACATGGTGCAGGATATTATGCATTGTTCACGCGTGATTTTGATGGGTCAGCAGTAGCACACTGAATCCACTGCATCATCTTGGACATCTAAATCCACTGCATCCTTTAATTGAAGATCCTTTCCACCTCCAATAAAGGAAATTTGAGATTTAAAAACATCCCAAAGAATTATCAAACCATTTGCATATGCAATTACGACTCTGCAAAAGAGTATGGTTCAAAAGTAATAAGAAGATGATAAACCAATCTTGATTGCTTTTTCCTCATTGTCTATAGCAATTAGGTTCTAACTTTAGCCGATAGTTTCATCCTAGTAATGCTGCAGCCATATCAAGATGCTGATGGAATGAAATACTAGATTTAATTCACACCTTAATATAAAATATATTTTTTATGATAATTCATCAAACTGCCCTAGTTCTCAGGGTGTTCAAAATCGGAGGCTCAACAAGTTCAATATCACTACCATATTATTACTATGTTTCATCCTTTCACTTTTTTAACTTGCATTGTGAGCTTATGTTAAATATGCTCAGAGTTTATATACATTGTTTTTAAGATTTGTTCTTTTTTTTGAATAATTTTTACTTAAGAGATGGGAAGAGAAATTTTAATCCTAATAGGTCTTGAACTTATAACCTAAAGAGAGAGAAAGATGTTAACTGATAGGTCTAACCACATACTCTAAAAAATATTAATAAAGATTTATTTTTGAATGGGAATGTAACTCATATAGTAAAGCGTTCATTTAAAATGTTAGAGGTACGGGGATTTATACCTCGCATCTCCATTTTTTTTTTACTTTTCCCCCATTTTACCTTCTTTACTCTCTACATCTTCATTTTCCAGAAGGAATCCAATGTAGTTGCGATGGATTCATGGGTTTTCAGATATTTTGTTAAACAAGGATTCTGATTTTTGAAGTTCATGGGTTTTCTTATAAAAACTCTTGCATTTATTTATAGTGTAAAATCTTAGTTTTAATTGATTTAAAATAATAATTTTTTTATTTATTTATATTCAATATTTTTATAGATTCATCTTTTTAACAGTTAATAATATATATGCAAAGATAATTTTTTGATGTTATATTTTGATAAAACTTTAAAAGAAATTAACAAGTTGATTAAGTTAATATCATGATAATTAGAGGTGTCAATTGGATGGGGCGACAATTGGATGGGGCGAGTAAGGAGGGTGTTCACTCAGTATCTGTTTTAGCCAAAAAAAATTATATTTATCTCCGTCCCACAATCTATTTCGTGTACAAAATTCAAAATCATCTCTGTCCCGCGACCCATAAAACTAAAATCATCTCTGCTCCACCACACCAACATGAATCTTGAGATTCACCTAATTTCAGCTATACCGACTCCACGACCCACGTCATATAATATATTTATAAGTATTAGTTAAATAAGTATAAACCAAAAAAAAATATGAAATACTAGTCATATGAACTTCCACCATATATGTGATATTATTTTAACCGTCACTCAATTCAACAAGATAAAACAAGTACAAAACAATATTGTAATTGAACAAAAAAAAAACTAACATTCAATTACATAGAAAACATACTGGATAAATCTATTGTAGATAAATTTCGTAGAGAGAGGAGAAATTGAAGGAGACTAAGATCGAAGGGTATGAATTAAGAGTTTGTGAGACTGTGAGTTACGATGTGGGCTGATGATGAGTAATTTTAGGATTTCATGTAAAATAGATCGGAGGAGTTGAGCAATATAAGTAATTTTAGGGTTTCATGTAAAAGAGATAGAGTGAGAAAATGGAAGAGTTGAGCCTGATAGCCTATTCAAAATTGGCTGGACTAATGAGGATTTTTTAATGTTTATTTTTTAAATATACTTATTATTTATACTGGTGGGCGGGGATGGGGTTGGACGAGACAGGTGCAAAGTCATACCTATATCTAGGGGTGTTCAAAAATATTCGATCCAATTGATTCGGCCCGTTGACCCGTCGACTCGAACCTTTAAAAATTGAGTAGTTCTCTAAAAAATTACGACCTGTGATTTTTCCCTGGTAGTTGAGTAAGGCCTGGGCCAAAAGTTTTTATAATCGGGTACCCAACCCGATAGTTTTAATATATATATATATATATTTAATTTTTAATTATATTTTTATTTTAGGTTTCTTAACCTTTTTACCCTATAATTAAATTTAAATCCCTAAATTCTTTCTAGGTTTATATTATGCAATTTTAAGTTTAAAAATTTTCAAAAATAATTTTATTAATTTGTCAATATAAGTTTCGAAGGAAACAATCATGATCAGTATTAATATTTTTAATGTTTTCTTTTGGAAACAAGCTTTAACATATATATATATATATACAAATATTTATCCTTAAAACTAACTTCAAATCACTAATTTATGTGTATGGATTATGTATTATGAACTTTTACATTTTATGTGTTTACTATGTGATTTTTTTCTTAAATTTTTAGATTTAAAAGATAAAAAAATGTTAACTGGGTATTCAATACCCGATTTTACGGGTACCCAATTAGCGGGTACCCGATTATGAACACACCTACTCGTACCTGCCCCGCCACGTACAACAGGTCTATTTTTTGCCCACACTATCCGCGAAACATGTACTTCCTCATCCAATTGGGTATGAAGTGGAGCGAATCCCCATGAAACTCACCTCACTGACATTCCTATGTGAATTAATATTATTCTAAATATTATTACATATTGATAATTAATAATATAATGTACAATAAAAATATTATTTTATATTCATAAATTTATTTTAACTTTTATATAAATAATAAGTAGATAATTGACAAACAAGTACACAACATATAATTTTATTTGTTTTGAATATGAAAAAAATGAAATGTTTGATTGAGTTCTCTGGAAATTCAAGGATTAAAAAATGCTTGCACCATACCGATTTGTTTAGTGAACTCAATTAACCATCGGCCACCCTCATCACAAACCACACTACCACACGTCGTGATCCCCGGCACAATATCGCAAGACCCATACACATTGAGCTTGCACCATCCCCTCGGCGGTCGAACCCAAGATACAAGCTCTCGAACACTCCTACTCGGCCTGTCCACAATCGAACTTGGGGCATATCCCCTACAGCATATTTCATCCTTTAATCTTCGACTAGCAACTAGAATCGATTCACTGCCATAAGAGGATGGGTCAAAAATCAATTGATTCCTCTGAATCCAGATATTCCATAATAAAGCACCAAACATAAGATCCAAATGAGCATTGTCTTTGGAAAATCTAGTCTGGTTAGTCAAATTAGCATAGATTCACTCCTTCGTTGCTAAACCGATGAACTCCACAACACATTCAGGTCGAAGCAACTCCATCCAAACAGGTATGACTAGCGGACAATGACGTAAAATATGATCAATGTCTTCCGAGGCAGCATCACATCTACAGCAACTACTATCATTCGATAAATGATGCCTCACCGTATTGGACATCACCCTCCTATGACCAACTAGCAACATGAACACTTTGATTTTCGGCAAACCTTTATACTTTGCAATGGCAACCACAAAGGATCACTAGGCTTACTCGCACTATCCGAACACACCTCATAGGCTGACCGAACTGAGAACAGTCTCTTCACATTAGGTTTCACATTTGGTGATCAATTATTTTTTAAAAGAAAATCATTTATGTGTTTATAAGAAAAATTCGACTATTATTCCTTATATGTGTGTATCTTAAATTTCTCGTATTATTCCTTTGCAAGTGTTTCTTTAATAAAGAAGCTTTGAAGAAGTTGAAACCAATAAAAGTTTACTTTTATTTGTATTAGAAAGATGCTTAAAACTGTCTAGACTGTTAAATATTTCGAGGGATATAATTTTTTTAAAAAGAAATTTTGGAAGCATACTAACAATCTTTTAAAAATTTAGAAGTTAATTACACCACACATCCTCTGACTATGACCCTCATTTTAAAATATTCTAATTTCATCCCAAACGTTAACTTATTTTAAATTAGTCCCTTAATTTTTATACATTCTGTATATACTAATCATAGCTCATATTAACAAAATTGTTATAAAATTATAAATAGTCAGGTAAATACTGATGTGTATTATATAATAATATAATATGATAAAAATGATAATTTGATGAAATTGTAAGATTCAAAAGTTTGGTAGCAAATTTAAAATGAGAGTTATAGTTTGAGAATAAAATTAACAAGTTTAAAAGCCGATTTAAAACAAGTATTATAGTTGAAAGATTAAATTAAAATATTCAAAAATTAAAAAAAAATCAGTTCGAAAGTTTGAAGACCGATTTATAATAAATAATAAAGATCATAGTTTAGGATACACCATCATAATTTAGAAGACAATAAGGATCGTAGTTTAAGATACACCTAATTTGCAAATTTGGGACGGGCAGTACAATTAACTTAAATTTACTTGAATTAATCTAACCATAATTTGAAATTAAATATAATTAATTCGATATAAATCTAATTTAATTATAAATGTTAATCAAAACAATTTGAATGTAATCTTAAAATGACTTGATTCCGAATAATATAATAAATAAACTCAAATTTAAAACTAAATTAAAATGATCCAAACGAAGAAAAGAAAACTATTTTTTTAAAAAAAATTAAAAAGTGTAGATAATTTCCAGTAAGTGGGTAGAAATTATGGTGATATAATATACACAGCGTGCTGGATCTTACGCATTATTCATGCAAATATATGAATTCCTACCACCCAAAAGTAATTTGCAAAGTCTAATAGGCGAGGAAGTATAAATACGAATACTTTTAAAAAGGTATCATACAGAGTGTATATATATTCCTTCAAAGGACTATAATCTCAAAACCATTTCATTCCTTTCTCTTACCAACTTGTTGCAGCCCCAAGTTCCTAAGCTCAAGGAACAACTGCGTCGCCGCCGTCAGAAACCTCACATTCTGCTCCGGTTTCAGTATCTGCGCTACCTTCAATACAGTATTCATCCTCAACAAATCAGCTCCGGCCACCACTTCCTCCAACGCCTTCCTCAACGTGGCCAGCGCAGCCACCTCCTCTCCTCCACCCTCCGCCTCGCTTATCCGTCGTGCTCGTTTCCTAACCATCTCGACCAACGGAGGAGCCGCCAAGCTCTCTTGAACCCTAGCCAATTCGTCATTAAGCACCCTCTCTTCAACCCTCGTCTCCTCCGTTAGCCTCCTCAACCTCTCGCTTTGGACTTGAGACAGGTCCTGAACCGAGTCAGACACGAGCCGCAACGCGAACCCGGGCTTCAAACCCGATATCCAAAGAGAGGCACACTCGAAGGAGGTGAACCACATCGGAGAAAAAACAAGGAAAACGTCGCTCTGCGCCAGGCGAGATTTTTCCTCCAAGTACTGCTGGTAGTGGGAGAGCACTCGCGATATAAGCTCCTTGAGATCATCTTCCCGTGATTCATCACGTTGTTGAACAGATAACAACTCTTCAAGGTAATGCTCATGGCGGACCAGCCAATCCTCGAAGAATGCATTAAACGATCCGCCGCCGCTGTCGCTACTGCCGCTGCCTCTGGTTCCAGCTGGAGTCATATCAACAAAAGGAGAGAGAAAGAAAATCAAATGTCAGTGGAGAAAACTAGAGAAGAGTAAAACATGGTTCTATAAAGGGTTTTTTTTTTCTTCTTTTCTTTTTTAATCGCTTGGTGGGAAAGTTTTCTTTTTCTTGTTTAATCAATTCAGGGTTTCAGAAAAAGAAGAAAGTTTCATGGGAGACGTATGAAAATTTGGCGTGGAATACAGATAAGGGGGGATGGAAGCAGCGCACTTTACCTTATATAATTACTCTTTGTCTTGAAGTTAGTAAGAGAGAAGAAGCAAAGGGGATGAATCAAGGCCATCTTTTGGTGTTAAAAGACAACCGACTGAGCAGACAAAATGAGAGAGACAAGATGAAAGGGGAGAAGACAGGTTTCAGTGAGTTTTGGAGTATAACAAAATTATATCCGTATAGATTCGTGTTATTCAATATTAATATGTTTCCGATTATAAATCAAATTTATTTGTATTAATCAGTGAACCACTAAAATTGAATTATTACATTAATCGATAAATTATTAAAATTAAAATTTTAAATCCACTTCTGTTTTCTAGTGATGGGTTCTTGAGCAGCACGTTTAGCACATGGTGGGATTTGAATCCATGAAAAGAAAATGGAAAGAAAAAGCGTAGAAACACAGTTTAGAATTACGAAAATGGAGATTGGGGTGGTTTTGAGAAATGGGGTTTTGGTTGTGGGTGTTGTTAACAAGGAGAAAGACACGTTTGTTTAAGAGATGCGAGGTGGAGGGACAAGAAGAAGACAAGTAAGAAGTTGATGCCAACTCATTATTAGAACTTTATTTAGCGTACAAGACTCGTATATTTTTGCATATATATGGAATTGTGGACCGAGGGTGGGGGTTTTCAGGTTTGCTTGGATTCTCAGGGTTGAATGGTGGATGGAACACTATAGCGACGGTTGGAGATGAACGTGGTTCGTGTTGTTTTATCACTTGCTTCGGCAGTGGCGGCGGTTCTGGAGCTTGAGGGTCGATGGCGTTCCCGGTAAGCAGCCATGGCTGACTAGAGGCATCCACTTAATTACTTCACTGTAAGCCGAGTCGCATCGCTTTGAATGGATGATATGGGTTCTTTTGGGTTCAATAGGTTCGAGACATTCTCTCGATCTTAAGAAAAGTTAAAAGTACACTATTTTTATTGTGAATTAAATTAGGATTTTTTTTCTTTTTACAGTTCTTTTATATATTTTTATAACGTGATTTGAATTATTTTTGTTGAATTGTCTGAAAAAATTAGAAAATATTTATTTAAAAAATGTATTTAACAATTTTGAGATCTTTAAATAATAATTTTTAATCCAATTTAATTCAAGTGATGAATAACTTAATATCATTTAAATAAATCTTAAGTTCAATGACTTTTGTATACAGAAATTTAAATTTTTACTGGGAGGCTCACTCACCAAAATCAAGTGTACGATAAAAGTCGGTCTAGATCAATCAAGGCAAAGTTAGGGCAACTATTTTTTTTTTGAAATATCTTATTTAAATATTACGAAAGAATAAAAATAACATTATCCTTTAAAAAGTTTTACATAAGATATTTAAAGCGGTAATGAAAGAACATTTTGTCGTTAGATTAAATAGTTTGCAACCATAAAGGGGCTAAAATCATAATTTAAATCGAAGCATACCGTGAATTATTTGGCTGAAGTTGGAATTTCTGTTTGAAACATAAACTAAAACATGGTTTGATTTTTGAGTTTATATTAACTTTTGACCCAAGCCAAGAATCAATTGCCACATATATAGATAGAGAGAGAGAGAGAGAGTTCAATTTGAAGCTGAATAGTACTTTACACCAGTCGACACAAACGAGGCCTAGAACAAAACTGCCTTCCATTGGCTTTGACTAAAGCCATGACCCCAGCAGTCACTCCAGCCCACACAACCGAACTCACATAATGCTGTGCGTTTCGACCCGCTGCACATGTAGAAGTCCTCACGCTTTTAGCAAACAGAATCGTTAAAGCAATGGGTACAATCGTTAAACCATAAAATGCACATTTACTATACCCAAAAAAAATCTATTTTGGTTCAATTAGTACTTGAATTTTCTTTTTTTTTTCTTTTAAATTAGTTAAAATTCAGAAACAAGGGACTAATTTGAATCAAGAAGACAAGTTCAGGTAGCTGATTGTAAAAATATTAAGTACCAAATTCATGTATCAAGTAATATATTAACCCTAAAAATTGTTGAATTGGCAACCAAGGAAGTTATAAAGAAGGGATACCTTGCTGAATTGAGAAGGTTGTCAGCGTCAAACCACCTATCACCAAAGCAGATGCCACTGGAAGATACTGTAATTTTCAATTAATCCAAGGCCTTATATTAGGTCGTTGTAAAGAAAAGTAACCGTCCAAGAAGCAATCCTATGAAATAAGACAGATTCTTTTACATGAATATTTCAATCAAGTACCAATGGGGAATAATGAACTTACAGAGAAAGATTCGAAACTATTAAGCTGGAATGGTGAAGGATTACTTTTGCTGACCGTATAACGACCACTTACAAGATCCAATGCGTCCTGAAAATTTTCAATAGAATTATAGTAAGGGTCTATTTGATTTCATTGATAAGAGAAAGATGAGAGAGACAGCTTGCCTGCCGAATTCCATCGTGAAAATTGTTCATATAGTATCTTGATAATGCACTCATTCCATCCTTTATAAGTCCAGATACTGTCTGCTTGCCATATCTGCAGAAATACACAAATGTTAATCACGAAGTGGATAAAAACGGGTACTGATTCTTTGCAAACTGTGACTTCAGATTCCATGTATACCTAACAAGATCCCCTTTCAGAGCATGAGTTCCAGCATATTCAAGACTTATCTCATCACCTTGCTCGGCCCACACTAACAGAAATAAGGAAAGCATTTAGGATGAATAAAAAGACATTAAATCCTAATTTAAGACGGAAAGTTAGAAATGGTATGCAAAATAACATACACGTTCTGAACTTTAAATAATCTTCCGGGAACATAGAAATGTACTCGCTAGAAGCAAATACCCCTAGCCTTTGCAATTGAATATTTAAAGATTTCTGAGCAAAATAACTCTGTTCAACAGAACAAATAAGCAAAGCTTGTTACAAGTATAATAAAAAAAATTGCTGGTCAACATGGATATTTCTTCTTCATGCAAAATATGTGATAACAAACAAGATGGCACATTTTTCACATACCTGGGTCACATTTGTTCGATCAAGGCAATCAATGCAGTTAGATCTGATAATTCCTTTCTGCTCCTCCAGGATCTGGCCATCCTTGTCTATAAGGAAGTATCTGCTCAGCTGGAATAGTGATAGTTAAACACAGTAATCTGGGTAGCTAGAACCATGATCACGGCATACTCTAATCAATTAATTATATGTAAAACATTCCATTTTGTTCTTCTTACCCTTGCTTTTCATATTCCTCGGAGATTTGATCATATAGAACTTGCAGGTTATCAAAGTTTGAGCTCCCGCAAACATGATGAAAGTCAAATGATACATACCTGCAGGAAAAAACATGTCAAAGATCAAGTTGTAACTTCTAACAGAAGATCTTAGAAAGAGGAAAGTTCCAGAAAGAAGCAACATATCTTAACTTAGGAAACACATTCATATCTTGCCACAAAAATGCTGATGATATCAAGGACAGAAAGAAGTTGCCTTAAGAGAGGGGGGGGGGGGGGGGCTTTACCAAACTATGTACTATCTCGGAGTAATAGAAACTATGTACCATCAAAAGTGTGTCAAGTGAGAGTACTCACAACCAAAAATAGGCAAACAGATTTCAGAATAACTATGGTTACTATTCCTGGAAAATCATGGAAAGAAAGACCAAAAAAGACTGCCAACATTTATCTAGAAGCAGCAAGTAGACAGCTACTAAAAACTTTGTAGCAAACTAATATATTTAAAAATTTAGGAATGAAGAATGTCACCTCACATTTGGAAGCTTTTGCATCTCAGCCGCATATGCAGCACTTAGTTGACCTTCATCACCATGCTACAATATAGAAATCAATGAAAGATGAAACATTTACTTAGTTAGAAGTATAATAAAAAAATTATGTTTCGTATAAAAAGGGTCAAAGCTTGTTTACATAGTGACGTAGATACTAAAAAGCTTTCTATCCTTCTATACATTTGAATCAGCCAGGCAAATAAGTAATAGTTACTATTTTTGCAGAACATGGATTAATTTGTAAAATGAAATTATGAGCAACAGGTCTTGACAACCATTTTCCAAAAGAAATGCAAAATCAAATTGCATGCTAGATTTTTGCTCGATTACAAAGGTAATGGAGAATGAAACATACTTTATCAGTCAGATCCAGTGCTATAGTTTCTCCGTATCTTTGAAAAAGATCAGTGAAATGACGCTCCACAACTTGTGGCTGGAGTAAGAGTTGAAGGTGCAGAAACACTAAAATGTTAGCATCATTTTCAGTGAAAATGAAAAAATAATAATAATTGCTGCATTTTCAAGCAAAAGTCTACCGTCTCCTCATGATTAATAATCCTAAGCTGCGGTTTGTAGCTTAAATCAACAATCTGCTCCCAAAGCAGTGGAATAGAGCCTCGTATCTGAGATGCAAAAAGGAAAATAGCTTCAAAAACGGACAGAAGTTACTTCTTTCTTTTGTTTAGAAAATTGAATTTAATCTACATATGAAGTTAAAAACGGATGTGCTTTATTGTAAACATAAAGCGGATTGTGCTAAATATTGATGGAAGCACAAGTATGGATCAGAAAGTTCAACAGAACTTCCAGAAAAGCCAAGTTGTATGATCCTTCCTTCTTTGACAAATAAAATAGCCATGAAGATAAGATAGAGCAAAGTATCCAAGATACTTTATAAGGAAAAAGAGACTTTGGAAATTAGTAATTGATCAGCTTTCTGAAGTCACATGCGAGATTGTAGACACACCTGCAATGATGAACACCTGAAACCTTCAAACTCCAACAACTGCTCTGTTTCAATGAAGTTAGCAGTGTCTCCTTCAAGGTTAGCTCCCCTTCTCCACATCCGTGTTCCTGTAAAACCATATTTTTAAAGCGTCTTATATATAGAAACATTATTAATGAAAAGACTGTCATCCAAAAACATTTTACCTAGACGTCTTGTACACCTCCTTGAAAGTAATGTAAATGTGGCAAGCGAATTCTTCAACTTTAAATGAGCGACTTGGAAACTTAGACCTAGGTTAAGTGAAACACCAAAATATATTCCAAGAAAATATAAAATAAAATGTACATAAAAGTTCTCTTGAATATTCATGATAAGTACAAATGGTGATCTGTTCATGCATATAAATGCACCTGAACAGGCCACAGACATGCAGATGAGTTCAAAAGCATGAGGAAGCAAAAGTTTAAGGATATTTCCTTGTAGAAGAGGGATAATGAACCCGTCAAGCTGCCAGATAAAATTTAATTAGTCAGAAAGGTTGAGGAACGAAAGAAATAAAAAAAATATGATTCTATTTGAAAAGTTCTCATCATTTCTTAATATTTTGGAGTTCTTTCTTAAGAACAAAAGTAGAAATCATTCTGGTATGGCTAACAAGGAAATTCTAAAAGCATAGGAAAGATGATAATTTTATAATGTAGATGGGAAATAACTAACCTTGTACTCAATAAGTTCTTCCAAAAGATGTCTATTCCAAACAAATCGAGGATCAGCCTGAAATATACAGAACATTGAAGTTAAATATTGTTTGCAAGTACTGACTAGCTATAGATGGTACCATATTTCACATACAATGTGGACTTCCATGCAGAGCTGACATGAAGCCTCTCCAGTAAGAAAAATATATTAATCTTTTATCAGAAAGGGAAACTCATTTGGGAATCAAAAAATAACAAATAACAATGAGCAAGTAAAGACTTATGCATAACATAAAAGGAAAAACAATAAGGATTCCCATTTTTTTCCTCCAGACTAGTTCAAAAGAGAGAAAACACATAAAGATGAGGTTAAGGTACTTTGAGTGTTTGACTTCAAATGCAAAGAATCTCCAGAAACTACTAGCTAGAAAACATAAGCATATGAACCACATTTGCATGTTGAAACAGCAACGGCTCACTTGGCAAGATTAACAAACCAACATTCACATGCAAAAGTTCAGTGAAAACACCAAAACTGGAAAAAAAAATTCAATTAAAAAAGTTTTAACAAGCTTTCCATGATGATCCAAGTATTGAAACTAACCTGCTTCCATAATGGTTTGCTTGTCCACCCTTCCATTAACTTAAATCTTCTCTGCAAGCTGGTATACGCAATCAAATGCATATTAAACTTAATAATCAAGAAACTTATATAACCAGAAAGCAGACTGTACAGTAAAAGATTTTACTTTACTGTTATATCTGTTTCATATGAATAGTACAATCCGGGAGTTGCTTCAACTGTTTTCAACAGAGTCATGAAGTAAGCCTCGTCTCTTTTCTGCTCATATTAAGGTAAAACATAATTTTATGAAGAAGGGTGGATATTAAGAGTCACATTAGACGTTAAATAAACATTTTAAAGACAATAATAAGAATCTTACTTCTTGAGAATTGGAAAACCTCAAAGCCTCATTGCAAGCCAGGAATTTCATAGATTCAACCCGGTGGACAGGTTTACCTAGAAAACTCCCAACTTCCTTTCTTGAAGTTATTACAAGTACATATGTTCCTGTATAAACGAATGAAGAATTAAAAAAAAAACACTGACTTCGGTTTTATACGACACAAACACACACACAACAAAAGTAAATGATTTGATTTAATTTAATTTAATTTAATTTAATTTAACAGTAATTTTGAACCTGCAAGCAATCTAATTGTTCCAGCCACGCCATAAATGGTAGAGGTTTTGGAAGGTTTTCCAGAAGAAGAAGCCTCTGCAAAAAGCCAAAAATTTTTAAATTAAGCATTAGCTCTCAATCGAAGTCGTGGATAATAAAATTAAAGAAAAGGAAATACTCCCCTAATGATAACGAAAACAATCGTCTGCATCATGATTCATAAACTAACTAATAATCCTTTTCATCTACGAGAAATCTACTCACCAAGACTTCATCTGCAAATGCTAAAATTTACGCTATTGGTAATCAACATCATAAAAACAAACAGAACAAAAATATGGAGCGATCGGGAATCTTAAAATACAAACCATTCCAATTTCCAAACAAAGCTTAATAATCCAGCAATGGAAACAAAACCAAAACAAAAGGAGGGGAAAGGACTTGCCGGAGAGCGGCGCGATATTTCCTTGACGGCGGCAAATCGAAAAGCCTTCATCGGGAGATTCGAGGGATTTGACCACTAACCTATCATCATATTCCAGCAATTCTAATCTATCGTAGAGCTTGAAATTACTAGAAGAAGATCCGGTTTCCATCTTCAACAAGTATTTGATCGATTATTCTTTGATTTTTGAAGAAATTCGTAGAATGATTGAGGATGATTTTTAAAAAAAATATATAGAAATGGAGAAAGGTCAAAATGAGTTAATAAACCGGTCAAATCAGCGAATCTATAAACGGAAGCGCCTAATTAAGTTTTGTTAACAAACAGGGCATAGAATATGACATTTTTAACCCGAAATGATCGTAATCAATGTTTATCTCACCGTGGCATTCCTAATAATTAAATCTAATAATAACTTGTTAAATTCTGATCCCAAACCCTGCAATCCTTTAACTATTGAAATTTAGTCTTTTTTCTTTATATTTCTTGAAATTTTGTTCTAATTTGAAAATTAAATTCCAATCGATATGATTATTAATAGGTTTTCCTCAAGTTAAATATGTGACATTTTGAATTGGTTCTAGTAGTACAGGATAGTGTTGTTCTTTTTAAGACATAAGTTTGAGCAATGTAGTTTGCATAGTGTTGTACGCTTTCAAAAGACAAAGAGTATTTTTTGATCGACAAAAGACTAAGAGTAAAGAATATACACTATTATTTAATTACGCCAAAATATTAAAAATAATGTGATTAAATCTTTAAAAATTAAATTAATTAAATTTAACAGAAGTCGATTGATAATGTTACATAAATAGAGGGTTTGACTTCGTGGAATTAAAAATAGATGGACTGATCGATCAATGGTTGGTCTAGTGGAATGAGGCATTGGCTCCTTCAAACAACGTTAAAGTTTTGAATCCTGATAGAGCGAATGGAGCAAACATAATAGATCTTTAATAGGGGTGTAAACGAGCTGAGTTGAGCTCGAGTAGTGCTGAGCTCGACTCAGCTCGTTAAGAATTCGAGTCGAGTTCGAGCTTGAGTAGTTTCTAACGAGCCTGAATAATCTGAATTCGACTCAGCTCGTTAAGAACTCGAGTCGAGTTCGAGCTTGATTCGAGTTTAATCGAGTCGAGTGTTGACCAAAGTTTGACCGAGTCAAACTCGAGTAGCCCACGATCTGTTTCGTCTCATTGAAAGCCCTATTAGGAAACAAACTTTTATACACAAGTTGTGTAGTTTACGCAAGCTTGGTAATTTTAGAGTTTAGGGTGTTAGTTTAAGGTTTAGGTTGTTGGGTTTACAATTTAGGGTTTAGGACTTTGTTTAGGAGCTTTAGGAAATTAGATTTTAAATTAAAAAATTAAAAAATAGTATATTATATTTTCAAGTAGCTTGACTCGGCTCGTCAAGAACTCGAGCTCGAGTTGAGTCCAATCGAGTCGAGTATTGACCGAGTCGAACTCGAGCAGCTCACGATCTATCTCGTCTCATTTATAACCCTAGTCTTTACAATATCTAAACCGAATTAATTAGTCAATTGATTGAATACTGGTGATTAAACCAAAAAGAAATGGATTACATTTCAAAACTCTGAAAATTATAGGGACTTGAGGCATATTAGACCGAAAAAATTTTATACTAAAATATAATATATCGTATAAATTTACTTATGATATGGTTGTATGAACTTTATCTTCTTTAAGATCTTTGTCTTCACGTGGGGGCAATAATAAAGCAGTCCCGGCTGTAAGAAGAACAACTTGTAATGATGCTTTATTGTTTAATACACCTGGAATTTATTAAAAGGACATATTCCAACCTTCAAGGCAATAATAAACTTTTGGATAAAATTGGTGAAATAATGTATTTTGAAATATAAATTTTTCTACGACATTATTGATTCGTTACTTTTTGATCACTGAAATATTAGTTGAATGGCTTGACATATTAATCAAAAGGATAATTTTTAATTCTACTCTTGAAATTTAAAGTAATATAAATTGATCTCGTGAACTTTAAATAAAATTTCATTTTTGATACTGAACTTTTAATTCATTTATTTTTCACATTCTTCAAAAAAATCCTAAAAACTCTAAACTCCATAATCCCATTAAGCCCCCCATCAACGATGCTCGCTGGATCTCAAAAATTTTAGTCCACTAGTTTTAGACCTCCCAAACACGATTTCAGTAACAATTTAACCAAAAAAATCTAAAAATCCACAAATCTAACTAGATTCAGTAAATTCAAAATAATTGCCAAATCACTTTCGCATATATTGCTCGAGGACAATTTGATTAAAGTTCTAGTAATAATATTAGTAAATGAGTATTTTTTTTAAACAGAAGTTGAGTAAAAATTCATACAATCTTCCGTATTTGAACTATAAAATCAAAAATCAAAAACCTAAATCCTAACTCTAGAATGTTAAATCATAAACCTTAAATTCTAAACTCTAAACATAAACCTCTAAACCCTAAAATAGACATACTTGTGTGAAAGGATTATTATTTGCAGTGGAAGAACTAAACTTTTTTTTTTTATTGAGTGGACCATTTAGACATTTTTAAAATTAGAGGCGGCCAACAATATATTGTATAAATTTTAGGGGTCAAACCAATCTTACCATAAATTTTTTTGTAGTTTTAAATATTTTGTGGAGTTATAGCCCCACTTGTTATACTACCGGGACGATAATGACGAGACAAGTAAATAAGCGCAAACGCAAAAAAAGAAAAATAACACCAAGAATTTACGTGGAAAACCCAAAAGGGAAAAACCATGGGCAGAGGATGAGAACTTTTACTATGATGGAGAAAGAGATTACAACTGATTTATGATATTCTGTCTAAACCCCTAATCCCTAGTATCTATTTATAGGGATAGATTCATTGTTTACAAAGAAAACTTGCATGGAAACAAATTCTACTCAAACTAAGTTTCCTACCTTTAATTAATATAAAGTAAACAAGATCTACTAAAAGTAAGATTCTTACTTTAAACCGAATCCCAAAAGAATTTGGATCACAATTCTAACAATCTTCACCTTGAGACAAATTCCTATTGAACAATATCTCCACCTCTTCCACGAAACCCCTTTAAGGGGCAGTCTTCAGCAATGAACACCGACCGAATCCAAGCCTTGCCCAAGCTTGGATGTACAAGGTAATTTAGACTTCACGTCGGTAAGATCAACATTAGTGCCAACTTTGCTCATAACTATATCACCACGAGCAATAACACGACCCCGATCATCAATGACACAACTACCTTTTTCATTATTTATCTTTGAAGCAAATCGAACTCTCTTAAGCTTCTCAAATCCGTTATACCCACAGAATTCAACTTTATTCTTCTTTTCAAATTCGTTATGCCCACGAAATTGAACTCTTTTCTACTACCAGAACTGTTATGCCCACGGTTGTTGTGTTCAACACAAAATCCTCTTTTACTTGATTCAGTCAAGACGCCTTCACCAGTAACATCGTCATTTTACACGCATGAGGAAACAATAGATGCATCACCTAAAATAGTTGAAGCTTGCAGAACATAAAAATTGGCAGCTCTTTTATACCCTTTCATCACAACGAGAGTGCCCTTGCAAATTTTCATAATTTCACCTTCATTGGAGTATCTGTACCCTTTTGAATCCAGAGTACCTAACAAAATCAGATTTCTTCTTAAATTTGGAACATGCCTCACATTACCAAGTGTTCGAACAATCCCATCGAACATCTTAATCTTGATTATGCCAATACTTGTAACTTTACAAGAGACATTATTTCCCAACAAGATAGCACCTGTAGACACATGTTTATACGCCGCAAACCAATTTCGATTTGGACTCATATGAAAACTACTACCAGAGTCAAGAATCTACTTCTCACTCACTATAGAGTCTTCGCCGGAAGCAACAAAAGTTCACCATCATTATACTCTTCTGCAATATCAGCTTTATCTTCATTGGAATTTTGATTCTCATATTCCCTCTTTATCTTATTCTGTAATATGTAACACTCAGATTTAATATGACATTTCTTTTTGCAGAAATAACATGTTTTACCTTAATTTGACGACTTGGACCTGCCTCTATTTTGACTGCCAAAATTACGATCAGTTTTTCTTCCACAGTCTGAACTAGTCAATCAATGCACTATGAGACCCTCTGCTTGGAACTCGGAACTGGTAAGATGTTGCATCTTGTCACGTGAATTCAAATTATCATATACCTCTTCAAGAGTAAGGGTATCATGGCTGTGGAAGAGAGTGCTTCTAACAGATAAATATGAAGCGAGCAATGAGCAAATTAAAATCAAACATAAGTCTTCCTTACTGTACTTTACCTCTATCGTTTCCAAATCTGATACTATCTTCTTGAAATCGGTTAGGTGGTCGTCAAGACACAAACCTTCTACTAACTTGTGGGAGTATAGGTGTTGCTTTATGAGCAACTTGCTGGTCAAAGTTTTCTTCATGCAAATTTGTTCCAATTTTGTCCATAAGTCAATAGATGTCTTCTCTTTGTGAACATCCGGCAAAATACTATTTGATAAGTGCAAACGGATCTGAGAAACATCTTTCCTATCCTTGCGACACTTCTCTGTATCCGACCATTCTTTCGACATATTATCAAACCCATCTAATGCATCATCTAAATTCATCTGAACAAGAACATCTCGAACCTTCACTTGCCATAACGAAAACCTGACATTGCGATCCAACAGCAAAATTTTATATTTCATCGTCATCATTATCCTGAGTAACCTAAAAAGCTCTGATTCCAATTTGTTATACTATCGGGATGATAATGACGAGACAAGTAAATAAGCGCAAACGCAGAAAAGAAAAATAACAACAAGAATTTACGTGAAAAACCCAAAAGGGAAAAACTATGGGCAGAGGATAAGAACTTTCACTATGACGGAGAAAGAGATTACAACTGATTTATGATGTTTTGTCTAACCCCCTAATCCCTAGTATCTATTTATAGGCATAGATTCCTTATTTACAGAGAAAACTTGCATAGAAACAAATTCTACTCAAACTGAGTTTCCTACATTTAATTAATATAAAGTAAACAAGATCTACTAAAAGTAGGATTCTTACTTTAAACTAAATCCCAAAAGAATTTGGATCACAATTCTAACACCACTAATCCCTACATAGTTCCACAGTTGAGGTGAGAAAAAGTTACACTACCCTTCATATTTAAACTATAAAATATAATTCTCTGATCATAAAATCACAAAACTTAAACCCTAAATCATAGACTAAAAACCCTAAAATTGTTAGACAATAGATGTTAGTAATCCAAGAAAATAATATTTAACATTAAAAATAATAAACACTGATACTATTATTATACCGAACATAACAAAAATAATTACAAATATATGAAATTAGAAATAAAAAATCGAATAAACTAGTAACGAATAAAACCATAATTCGATTGAGTAGAAACGACTTGAGGCCTGTATGAGCATAGTTTCCTTAAGATAGATTTTCGGCCACTCTTATGGTGCTTGAGATATGTTGGTCGTCTGTCTCCTAGAATACAACAACTATGTAATGATCCAGGTTTTAGAAAATAAGAGTCGAGTAAACTTGAGTCATGGGCCTTGATTGTTGGGTCGTAGAGGGGTTCATGGGTGTTTTAGTGGGCTTTTTTGTATTGTTGGGCTTGGGTGTTGGGTTTGTGATTGGTGGAAGTTTTGAAGGACAATTGGGTAAATTGCCTCACAAAGAAGACAAAGGCTAATACTCCTTTAATTTTTCTGCAATATTAAAGAATGGTGAAGTCACCCTTGTTCCCCCCAATCACTTTCCCATCTTCTTCTTTATCAAACACCCACTTTAACTCAAAGAAAAAGATGAAAAATTATTGTAGAGGAGAGAAAATCATAGATTTGTTGTCAAGGGAAGATTAATCAGCAAGCAAGGATTTATCTTTCAAGGTGAATACCTCTAGAGTTGGTGGAAGTTGAGTTTGAAGCTTGGTCCAAGGAAGAAATGAGGAAGAAGCTAGGTTGCTGCCTTATTTCAAGATTTGCTTGCCTAAGGTCAGCACATTTCTGACTCCTACATTTTATGAGGATCTAAAATGATTGCTTTGTGTGGTATGGTTAAAGATGGCTAAGATTGAGTTTTAGAAGCTCCCCTTTAATGGTAAATCAAAGATTGAATGTTGTTAATGTGTAAAAATGGTAGCAAATCACCCTAAACAACTCCCATAATATGTAAGATTAAGTTAAGGGGTTAAAAGTCATGTTTTGAAGGCGTAAGAAGTGATTTCTTGAGCCTTAGAAGCTATTTCTAGGTTTTGGTATCAGTGTACGGGGACCCCGTACTGATACCTGGGTTATTTTTTATGAACGGAGGCAATTTTATAGAGGGTATCGATACGCCCTAGGTGGGTATCGATACCCAATGTTTCATTGAAATTCCAGTAGCAAAAAATGGTATCGTTACTTAGGAGAGAGTATCGATACCCGGAGTATCAATACATATATGGGAGTATTGATACCAGGGTATCGATACCATGTTGAGGGTATCGATACCATGGGGTGGGGTATCGATACCAATATGAGGTTATTGATACCCACTGTGCAATCTGCCCAAAAATGCATTTTTAATTTCTGAGGCTTTTAATTTGAGACTAAGGACCCAATAGGTCCCTTAAGGTGTAAAATGAGTTATAAAATTGAGAAATCGAGATTAATACCCATATACGATATAAATGGCTAATGACTTGGTAATTATTGGGTGCATTGCTTGTATTAGTAACCCATTGGGATCCTTGGTGGATCGATCGATTTTGTGTGGTATGTAGGGTCCTTGCTGGGTGTTGAAGGGACGCATGTATAGTCTAGTTGCTTTAAATCATAAGATAATCTAATTTGAATGTCGTAAATGAACTTGAAATACATGAATTAATATTTGTAACAAATCAAAATATGCCTTGGGGCATTTGTAATGGTTCGGTTGGATGCTTCTTATCTCTTGGTGAGTTGTATAGATGCTCGGGTAGCATATGCATCTTGTGTGTGCTGGTAAGGAATTTGGATGTCCTAGAGTCAGTGCAAGGGCACTTATATAAGGGGATGTGTACTTCGAACTGTGTGATTGAGTACATTCGACGTATTCACGGGCTATGTGATTTGGGTACAGTTAGAAACCTATTCGTGGCTATGGTGAACCGGATAAGAAAACATAACTCGGTAGACTGTGTGAGCTCAAGTAACTCGATGGGCTATGTGAACTCGAGTAACCTGATTGGCTGAGTGGCCTCAGGTAAAGATTGCATGTGGCTATTGTGATCCAAGTATGTCTAGGACGTATCTATGGCTTAGTGATCTGAATATGGTCTAACTAACCCGATGGCTATGTGATCATGGGTAACTCGATGGTTGTGTGAGCATGGGTAACTCGATGGTTGTGTGAGCATGGGTAATGTAGGGCTTCGTTGGCCAATGTGTAAGTCATGTATGGTTAATTATGCTTGTTGTGTGGTTAATAGTTGATGGCTATATTACCATAGGGTTGTGTGATCAGGGTACAATATGCTTTTACTTGGTAGGCTGTGTGAGCTCGAGTAACTCTATGGGTTGTGTGACCTCGAGTATGGTAAAGCCTGGTGATGACATATGCGACTTCTTTTATTTAATGATGCCTTGAGATAAATATTGTGAACACTAGCTAGTGTAGGCTAGAAGATAATCTCATTATATGTAAAGCCTTATCTGTGCACTCTTGACTATATCATCATGCATGCTTGTTTTATAATATTCATGAATTGCGGTAGAGTAGCAATGTATCACTGAGCTTTGTTAGCTCAGCATGCGAAATTATGGTTTTTCTGTGCGTAGGTTGATAGGTTATCTTTTGGAGGAGCGCATTGTGGAGGACTTCCCAACACCGAACTAGTTTCAGAGTATAATACTTAATATTTTAGTTTGGACTAAAATGTATTTATAGGACCTTACCACATTCGAGTCTGTAACTCTATTTAAACTATTATTTTGTATATGGTGTATTTTAAATTGGACCTCATATTTTGGTAAACTCATTTTAAATGTTATTTATCTACGCGGATTTATGAAAATGGATGTTTTTGAGAAATATCAAGTTGTGATTTTTAAATGGAAAATTTTATGGGTCAGTTTTGGGAGACACGAATATAACGCTTCGAATTTGAATCAGGATCGGGGTGTTACATAGATGATCAACTATAGTAGAACATCTACAGAGATCACGAAATGTAACATTGCCTTCCTCTATCACCGAAAACACTTTAGAAAAACCAGAGAGTAAAAATAGTAGAAAATCTCTGTATTTTTGCAGTAGTAAAACCTAGTTGTTTTGCGGGCTACTTATAGGGGTATGAGTTTATTTTGAAATAAAACTTGTAAATTATTTAAAAATAAAATTCATTAGTTAAATAGAATTGTCACAATACTATTTGTGTAACGCCTCGATTTTGGGTCTAGTTGTTTTAGGGTTCGTTTTAAAGGTCCGGTGGATCGATATTAAAGATTCGAGTCAGTTTCAGGATTGAATCGGATTAAATATTTTTGAAGGTGATAAATATATTGAAAATGTTCTAGAATCATTATTTAATATGTTAATGATTTTTGTGGAATCAATTTTGGAAAATGAGTTTTAGAAATCAGACATTTTGGACTACTGACCAAAATGTAAACTTCGTAAAACTGTTTTTAGTGACTGATTTGTAAAAGGATCAAAACTTTGAATCTTTAAGGAGCTATTTGCCCAAAGTCTAATCTCAGACTTTATCCCTTAATTGGTTATTTTTAAAGTGGTTTTGGAAAATATAAATAGGTTGGAGAGAATTAATTTGATAATTAATTCTTTAAACAAGTAACTAACTTTCTTTCAAAGTCTTTTCTCTCAAAATCTCTCCAGCCAAACACCATTTGCTTCTTTTAAATCTTAAGGCAAAATCGTGTTTTCTTTAATCCTTTGATTTCAAATGATTTCTTGTTGATTGTTTATCAAAACCTTATTGTTTTAATTTTGTTTTCTCATGTAAAATCATCCAATTAGGGGAGAAAGCATCCATTAGAGGTAATGTGCGTCCTTCTCCTTTAATGAAAGGTTCTTTACTAAAATTCCCAAGTCGTTGATCATTTGCAATTGTTTTATAATGTGTTTTGATAGTTTAATTAAGGAGAATTAGTTTAATTGTGTTTTGATTGATGAAATTGATAGATCTTCGTTTTGGATCTGTTTTGCTGGGTTCTTGATCATATTAGATCATGATTTTGATTTTTAATAATGTTAATAGCTTGGTTTTAACATTGTAATCCTGAAACTAGTTGAATCTCTAATGTTAAAGATTGATAGTTAAGGGTTTTTTTATGTTAAAGGAGTTTACTCATTGCTGGAAGTAAAAAGATGTTGTTAAAGTGTTTTTATATGTTAATTGATGAGGTTTGATGTATCGAATCGTTATATTGTGGCTGGGCTAAGATTGGAAGGTGTTTGAGGTTGATTTCGATGAGTTTCGGATGGTTTTTGAGTGGGCAACTTGTGAGTTGCGGGTAATTGTTTTGAGGCAGTGGTTTGGATGTATTTTGATGCGTATTTTCCTCTAGTTTTGCGTGGCTAAAACAGGGGATAATCAAGGTGAAGTAGCTTAAAGTGGATAATGGCTTGCTGGGAGCTCGATTTGCATTGACGAGCAATGCGAGGTGTAATCGGTGAGTGGAAATGGTTTTAAAAGTCTTTCAAAGGTTTGAAAGTGTTATTGGGAGTTTAGGTTAAGCTTGAAACACTTACCTAAGCTCATAAGTAAGTTTCCCTCTTTTTGCTCTTTAATATCGGTTTGGATATGAGCATGTGTAACTCATGTTTTGGTCGTAAACATAGTTTGTTTTACTTACTGTAAATGCATTATTTTGAGTACATATACAGTTGTTTAAAACTATATGAAATGCTAGTGAACATTGATTATCGTTCTGGTCGGGATGTGGTATTGCGTTGACAATGTGGTTCATATATATGGTGATTTGTATAATGCATTGTAAAACAATGAGTAAATGGTTTTCTAAATGATATATTGACTATGTGACATGGTGAGAAAACATTCGGATATAGTTGGCATGCCATAGGATAAAGTGCACTATAATATGTTTAAAATCGATCGTGGGTAGAGGTCCTTGAGGTATAGCGGCCAGTTGCCCGAACTATGATGTTATCACTTGGTTAAGCGGTCGGTTCCCCTTGTTGATGTTAATCTTGTGGTCGGCAAGGTTGTTATATCATGCAGTCAGTATGGTATGGGTTTTGATGACGGTCGATCATCATGGGAGATCAGTGTATCCGATATGTAAGGTTAACAGCCGGTTAACCAATAATCAGCGGTCAGCTAATCAAGGATAGAGGTCGCTTATCTGGGGTCACTGTAATCGCCAATATATGAAAGTCATGTGTTGAACCTACTTTATAATGCTTTGGGATTTAAGCATGTGAATTGTAAATGATTTTGCATATGGTCGATATGCATGTTTGGATTTGGAATCAATGAAAATGCTTCGGTCGTTAAGCATGGGATTTTTATAGGATGTTGCATAAGGATCGTGATACAGGTTTCGGTCAAAAACAATGAAAATGCTTTGGTCGTTAAGCATGTTTTGAAAACAAGTGGTTTTGGTTTTCAAATGGTTTTAAGTGCATCATTATTTTCATGAGCATCCTCGCTAAGCATTTGTGCTTACGCTCTCTTTTCTAAATGATGCAGAGCACTAGAGTTTGGGGCAGCATTGGCAAGGTACAAAAGGTATCCAAGACTTATACTATCTTTGAGTATGAAACTCGGTGTTACTTTCGGTTAATAAGGCAATGTGTTCGCCATATTTTGGGGGATTTGTAATGATGTATTACCATGGTTTTTGTTGTGGTTTGATGATCATTTGATGGATGAAAAACGTGTTGGTTGAGCCATGCTAGTATGTGACGTTGCTAGGAGATACCTTGGTTTGCATCTAGCTTGTGTTGGTTTGTTTCAATGCTTTTATGATACTAGCATGTTTTGATTGATGCTAGGTATTGGTTTGTTGACCATGTGGTTAGTTGCCTTATGTTTGGATTTTGGTATGTGAGCTGCTTGATTTTAGGAAGCATGTCTCTAGACTTGAGATTTGGGTAGATTGCCATGATATATTGATGAAATTGTGATATTATGATTAGAATCGATCCTTGGTAATGTTGTATGAATGTTAGAAGCGTGTTTAAGTGTTTTGGAAACCATAAATGTATGTTAAACCAACAAATTTGAACTCTACAGGCTAGGGCGTATTGATACGTGTGAGACCGTATCAATACAGGTCAGTGTTTTTAGGAATAACGTATTGATATACGTAAGACCGTATCGATATGGGTCAGTGTTTTCAAGTATAGAGTATCGATACGCGTGAGACCGTATCGATACAGGTTGGTGTTTTTAGGCATAGTGTATTGATACTCGAAGAAGTGTATCGATACGAGTTTAAACTACTGGAATTTGAAATTTTGAAAATGTACATGTGTACCGATACACTTGCTCATCTATCGATACAAGTAGCTATTAATTTAGTTAAAGTGTGTTTTAAAGGTTCTATTTTTTTACGTTTTAGTCCATGAATGTTGTACATACAATTAAATGAGTTTGAATGGTCGGTTTGAGCTGAGAATTGGCATACAAGCATGTAATCTGACTAATTGAGGATTAGTAACCCTAATTTTATTAATGGTCCTTTAATTTATCAGTTTTACATTTCGGTCCTTAAAATGTATTGTATGCAATTGCCTTTTCGAGGTCTGTTTCCTTTGTAACTTCACTCACTGCAAGCATGATCACTTAGGATTCATAATATGCATCTAGACAAGATAAAAGGAAAAAAATGGACCGGTTTTTGTAATCTTTCTCCGTTTTGCTTCGGTAAATCTAATGTAACTCACTCGGTTCGATCGGCGTCTAAGCTAGGTCGAGGGGGTTACAATCTGAATTAAAAAATAATATTTTATCCTTTTAATTTTAAAATATTCAAAATATAATACCCAAATTTAAAGATAATCTCTTATCACTTATCCTTTTATTTGAGATATTAAGAATGTCACATTTAATGAAAATTATCTCATAATGGGTTAAAATATCTGCAAGCCCACAGAGGGCCCGACCGGTTCAGACATTCACGTCACCCATATCATATCAACTTAAGTTATTTAATAACCACCAAGTAGAGTCTTGTATATAAATATATCACATGTTTGGTAACTCATCAATATGGGATATAAGCTTTTCCCTTTTCCTTAACTCAATTCACAAGCATACTTTGAGCATCAATTTCTTATTCATCACTCACCCGTTTTGTACATATAAGATATCATTGTAAAGGTCTCATAGAGTAAAATATAAAAACGTAATTTCATTATTCGAATCTCCACCTTTACCCATAGAAAAATATGCCTCAAAGTTTCTACTTTATCATATATTTTCCAACAACCCCTCACATGAATGAAATTGATTTAATCAAAAACATTTTGATTCGACGTGGTGATAGATTCTACGATAATAGCTGCATAGGATATATAGGTGTCCACCCTTGAACCTTCTCTTGTGAAAGTATATTTACTTTATTGGCTGACCAGTAGACATGATGTCCTTAAACTGTTCTGTCATTTGTGTAAATGATGATATACTTCACACAACCATTTCCCTGGCAATAATTTTAGTTCTCATGGGTATGTCCATATAGCCATGGATACCACATGGTTCTGCAAGAGTTTGAGAGAACTATGCCCAATAGTCTCCTTGAAGCGGCCCCACTTCACTCTCACATAGGTAACTTATATTATTCGGCTCACCGAAACATACAATGGTCATTAAAAAGCTTTGCTTAGCTTATTATACTTTTGATTACTGTTAACATCATATGAACAGACTTGGGAGAAGAACCCTACAGTGATCGCACAAGGCCTATGCAAGTAGGTTGTCCCTTTGAACCTAGATCTTAGGATCTCCAGTCAACTAGGTAGAATTTTCCTTCACATAGCCTTAAATTTCCATAGGCTTTAGTCTCATTCCTTTTGATGTCTTCTCAACCTGATCTTAATTTAACCTTTTTGGTTAGCAGATCCGTAACATTATCTTTTGATCTTAAAAAATCAATAAAGGCAACTCTATTTGAGATTAGTTGTTTAATGGTATTATGTCAACAACGCATATGTCTCGGCTTACAATTAAACATAAAGCTCTGTGCTCTACCAATTTTTGCTTGGCCATCACAATATATGCATATTGTGGGCACATGCTTTGGCCATTCAGGAATATCCTCCAAGAAATTCTGAAGCTATTCGTCTTCTTCTCTATACTTGTCTAGAACTACAAACTCAGATTCTGTTATGGGTCTGGTTATAATCGTTCGTCTTGAGGATTTCCATCTACTTGTGCTTTTGATATCTTGAATATCAGATATTTAACTGGCATCAGAGTATTCTTCTAAATGTAGAATCTCTAGAATAACATAATCCATAATCTTGAATATATATAAGATATCTCAATACCCTCACAATCATTTTCCAGTGATTTTTACATGGATTGCTTATGAATCTACTTAAAATGCTCACAATAAAAGAAATATATGGTCTAGTGTAACTCATGAGGTATATTAGATTGCCTATGACCCTTGCATATTCCACTTGGTCAACATTTTGACCTTTATTCTTAGACGAATCTTGACTCATAACTATTGGAGTTCCGGCTATACTAGAATCATCCTTGCCAAATTTCTCAAGAATTTGTCCACATAGTGTGACTATATGAAACCTTCATGTGACCGTTTGATTTGGATGTCCAAAATTGTATCGTCTAGTCTCATATCTTTCATGTCAAATCTTGAATTTAACATGCCATTGGTATGCTTTACCATTTCATTGTTGCTTCCAACAATGAGTATGTCATCAATATACATGCATAGAATAATAAATCCAATGCCGATAATTTTTTACATATGCACATTTGTCACACTTATTAATCTTGAAGTCATTTGTCATCATGACACTACCGAACTTCTCATGCCATTGCTTTGGTGATGAGGTTGTTACCTTTACAAGACACCCCCACATTTTTAAGTATTTGTAGGAAGGGTTTATTCTCTTCCATAACTCATATGGTGTCTTATCTCTTTAATTTTGGGGAACCTTATTTAAAGGGTAATTAGCTGATAGAACAACTCCCCCTACATGTTAGACGTATTTTTGAAGTTTTAGTTCTTTTTAGAAGTCATCTTCAAAATTATAGTACTAACATTACTCATATAGAGCTTCTCCTCATCTTATGGAAATTGAAGCATTTCCCATAAAATTTGCTTCTTGAACACACCGTCTAATCCACTGCTTGTTTTCTTAAAGTTCTTTATGACTTCCATTATGTTTGTCATGGTAATATTTGTCTTAGCAATATTTACCTTAGCAATATTTGAAGGTGGTAACTACATTTACCTTATCATCTCTAACCATAGGAGGATCATCCTTCAGATATTTGACCAGGTTTATCATGGTCAAACATGCAACATCTTTCGTTGCCACATTTTGAAATTCTTTCCAATAAATTTTGCTGATTTTTCCATTGTGTCACATAATCACAAACCAGAAATAGAAGATTATGAATCTATTAAACGTCAATAATTTAGCCAAAGACTAAAACCAGAAACAGAAACTTAATTTTTAACTTGTGTTAGACGTCAAAGATTTAGTAAACTAAAAACCTAAAACAAAAGTTCACATGGTCTAATAGAAAGAACAATAATGAACAGTCCATCAGGTAGGTAACTTATGAAAAAGAAAGGTGGTGCACTGGGCACGCTTAAATACCAAGTCTTTCAAAGAACCAATCCTAGACATGTATTTTTATATTGTTTTTCAATCATCGTTTATGGTTTCATTCTCTTATGCTTAAGGAAGTTCTTGAAGTCGTTCCAAATAGGGGTTAGCTTTTCAAATGACTAACGCCTGAATGGATTCACTTCCAACCATTCATTTTGCGAGTGATCAGTTAAAGTCACTGCCTTTGATTCACAATAATTTGGGATCAGTCAACACAAAATTAAGAATTTGATAACTAAGAATTTCTTAGCAGCGACATCTTACATTTTGTACTTATCGTCCAATGACCATCACAATTCTTTAGCCATTTTTAAACGTTGTACACTTCATAGTAAATCCACAACAAAATTTGTCCACGACAGATTTGTCCACAACAAAATTTGAATAAATTAAATTTATTCAAATTGCCTCTTATTTTGAAAAGAGATCAAGTAAATCCATTAAAGGACAATAATTAAATCCTTAAACAAAATATTTACGAGATCTTATCTTCTAAAACAAATTACGATTTCGCCTGAGTATCTTATTCGTCTCTATAAATTTCTCAAAAAAATATTAATAAAATAATAATAATTCATAGTGTTTCTAAAACACTTGCATTAATAATTATCATAGAAATAATTTACCATAATAATATCATAATTTAAGGATTTACCTTATACCAAAATTTTCATTCCAATAACTCACTTTGAATAGGGTTAGAGTTGGCGGCCATAGCACCATAAATTTATAGTTGGCAGCAACTAAACACGTAAATCTAGCAAAAATTCCTTGTGATTAACACAACGTCACCTTGGCTCTTTAGTTTGTTCGCTCTGGTTTGCTTCGCGAGATCAAATGAGCAAATTCAATCACCCGTTCATCTTGGATTAAAACTAAAATTTGTTTTAAAAATGTCACACAATGAATATTAGTAATCCAAGAAAATAATAATAATAAACATTAAAAATAATAAAATACTGATAATATTATTATACCGAACAGGACAAAAATAATTACAAATAAATATGAAATTAAAAATATAAAATTGAATAAATTAGTAATGAATAAAATTGTAATTTGATTGAGTGGAAACAAGTTGAGGCATGCGCGAACACAATTTCTTTAAGACAAATTTTCGGTCACTCCTATGGTGCTTGAGATACGTTGGTCGTCTGTCTCCCAGGATACAACAACTAGATAATCAATTGTAGTAGCACGTCTGTAGAGAGCACGAACTGTAACCTTCCTTCCTCTATCGCCGAAAACACTTTAGAAAATCACATAGTAAAAATAGTAGAAAATCTATGTGTTATTGCGGTACTAAAACCTAGTAGGTTTGCATGCTATTTATAGGGGTAGGAGTTTCATTGGAAATAAAACTTGTGAATTATCTGAATTTTATTTAAAATAAAATTCAATTTAAAATAAAATTCGTTAATTAAATAGCATTATCACAATAATATCTGAATTAAAAGATAATATTTTATCATTTTAATTTTAGAATATTCAAAATATAATATCCAAATTTAAAGATAATATCTTATCACTTATCTTTTATTTGGGATATTAAAAATACTACATTTAAGAAAAATTATCTCATAATGGGTTAAAATATTTACAAGCCCATAGAAGGCCTGAATGGTCTAAACATTCACGTCACCCATATCATATCAACTTAAGTTATTTAATAATCACCAAGTAGAGTCTTTATATAAACATATCTCATGCTTGGTAACACATCAATATGGGATATAAGCTTTTTTCTTTTTCTTTACTCAATTCATAAGCCTACTTTTAGCATCAATTTCTCATTCATCACTCACCCGTTTTGAATGTATGAGATATCGTTGTAAATGTCTCATCGAGTAGAATATGAAGACGTAATTTCATTATTCGAATCTTCACTTTTACCCATAAAAAACATGCCTTAAAGTTTACACTTTATCATATTTCTTTCAACAAAAATAAACCTCAAAACTTTAAAATAGTCAAGCTTGTGTTATTTAGGCAACATGTATATCACATGACTATCATTAATAAAAATATTAATTTTAAAATTTAATAAAACATTTTAATTAGAGAAAAAGACAACTTTTAAATTTAATAAAAAAAATAAAGTATTAAATATCAAGAAAATTAAATAATAAAATTATGAATAAATAAAAGATTCTTTTGAAAATATTATATTTGTTTAATAGAGTCTTATTTCTCATTTAGTAACCATAAATCTTAGATCATAAACTCTAAACTTAAACCATTAGTTAACAACTATAAATCTTAAGCCATAATTTATATTTCTTAAACGCTAAACCCTAAACATTAAATCTTGACAATAAACCTTAACCTAAATCATGAATCATAAACTTTGAATATTAATCCATAAACCGTAAGATAAGTTATGGTTTATAGTTTGGAGTTTAGTGTTTATAGTTTAGGGTGTGTTGTTTATAGTTTAGGGTTTAGAGTTGTTAAATGAGGGTTTACAAATTAGAATTTATGGGCTCTGTTTGGTAAATAGTAGTTTGAGCCAAAACTAGAGGTTTGAGTTAATATTAGAGGTTTGACTAGTCAAATTCGCTAATTTGGATGTTTGGTGAATAGTGGATTTGGGTGAAACCTCTAATTTTGAAAAAACTGCTAATATGAACTTTTTGAAATTAGAGGTTTTGACATAAGAGTTATAAAGACCCTTTACCCTTAACAATTATAAACTTATCTATTTTAATTTTTCACGCTCACATATTTACATTGTGACATTTGTAAACTAATATTTTTTGTTTTTTTCTTTTTATTTTCACACATTTATATTTGTATTTAAATTTAATAATTAATTAAATTGTATTAAAAATAATTGTATAAATAATAAATTAATATATAGATCCTTCAAATATGCTTAGTAATGTTAGATTAATTTTTTTCATAATCTAATTATTTGATAACTAATAAACTATTCAAACAAATATCGAATATAATTATGTCTTTATATGTCATTTTGCTTCTTTAAATAATCAAACAGCTATCAGTTAATTTTACCAAACACTTTTATATAATCAGCTAATACAATCCGCTAGTCAAATCAACTAATGCAATCAACTATCAACTACCAGCTAATATAATCTGCTATCAGTTATCCGCTATAAGGGAATAAAAGATAAAACCCTATTAAATGAGTCTAATATTTTCAAATATTTTTTTTTTCAAGATCATTAAATTCTCATTAACCTTTGTCGCCAGCATAGATTAGACAAAGTCATTTTGAAATGGATGAGTATATCAGAGACGTCGCACACCGCTGAACACCAATAACGCAATTTATCGTTGAACACCATTAATTTTTAATAAAAATTAAAAATCTTAAGGACTAAACTTATAATTAAAATTATTTCAAAAGAAAATTAAAATTAGATTTAATAAACCTTTTATATTTCTTTATAGTATTTTTAATTTTTAATTATAAGTCTAGTCCTTAAGATTTTTAATCTTTATTAAAATATTTAATGATGTTCAAATGTGTATTACGTCAAGGGTGTTCAACGGTGTGCGACGCCTATTGTAAATTTTTTTTTGAAATAGTACAAAAACTCTAGCATATTTAATTTTGGGGGGAAACCCTAACATTTTTTCTTTGAAAGGAACCCCCAGCATATTTAAACCTATATAATGATGGGGTGTTGTCACATGTTTTCTTGCTCAATTATACTCAGTTGATTTTTTTTTGGGTGCCATGAAATTCAGAGAAAGTTTGTTTTTGCATCACAGTCTTAAAGAAAAAAGATGATTCAGTTGATTCTAATTCTTACAATGCTATATTGTATATGGTCATAAAGAAATCAAAGACACTTTAGAAGCTTGACTAATAGTTCAGATAATTTTTTTTTAAGTATATGTGATATTGTTAGAATCCGACTACTTATGAAAATATTAATAGGCTAGATAATGCTTATATTTTAATTTGTATAGAATAGTCTGATATGATTTTTATAGACATTCTATACGTTCTTTGTAGCAGTTTGCTGTTACTTGGGGTAATAAAATCGCAATTATCTAAAAAAAAATTCTTACAAGACAAAAGAACATAAAAAGTTCAAACAAAGCGGGAAAAAGAATAGACGAGATATTCATGATGGAGGCTACCGGAGTGCCCCCGTCTTCCACGACAGCAGCCGCCAATAATGTCGCTGCTTTTGCAATGGTGATTGATGCTGCATCCACCATGAAAGGAAGTGATTGTGTAGGAGTGTGCAAAAATATACTATTCAAATAATCTGATTAATTTATCTAATGATTCAATTCGAATTTAATTCGATTTTTCCCCAAATCTCATATTCCCCACTGTTCACTTTCACAAGAAATATCCTAGCTTTGGCTTTCAACTTTTCACAAAAATTCCAGTGCTCACACAGTTACGACGCCTCACTCTTCCAGTCTTCCCTCAAATCTTGGTCTATGGCAAGTCAACTTTCATTCTAGTCTCGGCTAAGTTTATTGTGTCTGCAATATCACGTTTGATTAAATTGGACTAGAGCTAAATCTTTCACTTGTTATTTACGAAATCGGTTTAAGAACTCTATGCGAACAACTAAGCAGTTCTTTGAAATGAACTAATCATGATTCCATTCGTCTTAAAAATTCATTACCACAACAAAATTTTGGTCAAAACACAATTGGGAACCAACTGCTTGCTTCTTCTTTTTGTAGTGTAATTACCTTTCTTACAATGGGAACACAATTGGCATACGGCATATTCATCCATTCATTACCACTGGAAAAGACCATTTTATATTATAAACATGCATGTTCGGATCAAATATTCAGATACCCAATTCAAAATTTCGGGTATTCAAAAATTCGAATATTTATTTTTCAGATCGGATATAGATCACTAGTTTACGGATCCAAATTTTCGAATATTCAAAATTTTGTATAGGATCCGATATTCCAATTTGCACACTCCTTGTTGTGGTAATGCTACTAAATGCGGAGATAGTGGTGGTTGCGCCTGCTAATAATAACTAGTTTTTGGCCTTTGGCAAATAATTTTAACTAGAAATTGCAACGGGCCGATCGAAAACGAGGAATTTATATTAAGACCTGAACCAGACCCGAATAATTTTAATATTTCACCCGCACTGACCCCGTTCCGAAGTTAAGCATGCATACCCAAATCCGATCCAACCCGACCCAATTTTTTGAAATTTTCTCGCCACTCTCAGATTTTCTCAGAACCAAGCATAGTAAGAAAATCTGGGATCTAAAAAATGAAAAAACTACACATCAAATATACGAAACTAATAAATCAAAACGTGGAAGGAAAAAAAAGATTCCATTTACAACTGTTTAAAAGCGTATCTTCAACAACCGTTCAATTCCAAAAAATATATAAAATCATTCGCATATTAGAGGAGTAAAGAAAAAAAACTTAGAACTTGAACAATAAACACAACTTATATATTTATGAAGATTCAATCTTTTAGATTTAGGTTGCATGCATATCTTATTAGTATTTTTTAAACGAAAAAAAAATGAAGATGAAGAATTAGAGGGAAACGACAAGAAAAGAATTTGATACTTTAACCTGAGTAATACAAGAATGACTGAAAAGAATTGGAAGAATGAGAAAAGAATGAGGAAGACGGCATGGGAAAAAAATGAAAAGAGGGAGCGAATAGGAGGCGGAAGAGTGAGGGAAATGGGAATGGAGTGTGATTTAACCTAAATAATATATATAATGACAATTTTTTAAATAAATTCAATAATATTTTTGTAAATATTTCGGGTAGGATATTTTGACCTTTAAACCCTTAAATAAATACTTTCTTTCTATGTTCTACGAAGATTGTCTTTTAAACCCAAAAAACAACAAAAGTTGTTACAAATCACCTATTGTGCACTTGGGCGGCCATCGAATTCCTCAAGCTGCATAGAGCAAGCTATTTACAGTGTTAATTTTTATACTTTTTGTGCTGTAATCTAATGCTTATAGAATCTCTAATACAAGTCAATAAGCTGTCCTCACTTTTAAATTTTTTCCGAAAGTATGTATGATTCTTTTCCTCCCAAATATGATAAACAAATGAGCCCAAAGCCAACTTCAACAAGAGCACCAGTAGAGACTTCCCTTCCAGGTAAGTCACAGCCCATTGAATTTCTTCATCCCAAGCAAGAGCCGGTCTCTCCAAACAACACAGGCGCAGGATTCTTTCCCAAATGCTCCGAGCATAAGGGCAATAAAAAAATAGATGATCCCGAAATTCTTGTTGAGCTCCACAGTTCAAACAAAGGCCATTACAATCCATCCCCATCTTAAGCAACTCTCACTTGTAGGCAACCGATCAATGATAGCCATCCATAGAATAAGAGTGTGTTTAGGAATATGCAAAGTGGACCAAACAAGCTTCTGCCACAATACATGCTCATTGCTACTTTTGATTTCATCCCAAATGTCTTTAACTGTCAATATGGAAAAATCCCCAAAGAATAGAGGTTGAGAAGTATCTCTCAACTTTAAGACGTCTAAGGCTCCAGCTAAAGTGAGATTTACAGTTGATATGCCAAATATCAACACCTTTGAAAATATAATCCTTCACCCCAGCCACCCAAAGTGAGCCTTCACTAGCAAGCAAAGCTTTCACGAGGTAAATTATGCATGCCTGATTTTAAGTCTCAAGGTCTTTAATCCCTAAACCACCTTCAGCTTTAGGAGTACATATTTGTCTCCAGCTCACTCAAGCACCCTTAGCTGGAGTATCCATGCCCTTCCAAAAGAATCTAGTACATAATTGTTCTTGTAACGACCCGGTTTTGGGAACTCGAGCGTTGGTCTAACCCAAGGCACGGGCCTCGAGTTTAGGCTATGTTGTTGGACCTATTAAACCCTTTTTGGGCTTGAGTTAGTGAGCTTGAGTTGGAAGGATGGCTTGGGGGCATGAGGATAATTACCTTGTGAGTGAAAAAGAAGAGGGAGAGTTAATTTTTGCATAATGCAGAAGATGGTGAGATCACCATCCTTGTCCCCTCTTCTTCTTTTCTAAAACTCATTTTTCCACCCAAAATCACCATATCAAAGATTAAATCTTTGGAGTTTGCTGTGGGAATCACGTTTTGCACCTTAAGGGAGTTGTTTCCAGCTTTGGGAGATCTATCACTCAAGGTAAGTAATGTGGGAAATGGTGGAGGTTGAGGTTCAGTGGGGGTTTTAGGGTGAGAACGAGAATAGTGTTTTTAATCTCATTTCTAGTTGTTGAATCGTCATTTGAACTTCTTTTAACCTCTCCTCAACGTTGTAACTTGTTTACAACATTTCCTTGTAGTTCAAGAGGTTGGGGAGCATTCAAATGCCCAAGGGAAGAATAAGGATTAAGGTGGAGTTTGGGGTTCTTTTTAGCTTGTAGTTCGAGGTTAGTACACTTCTAACTTCCATGTGTTTATGTGAATCATCATTTTGGTATGTGTTGCTTGATATATGGTGTTTTGATAATTTGGAGCTTGGATTACCATCAATGGTAAATCTAAAAATTGTTGAGGTTTAAGGTAAAAATGGCTAGAAACTCACATAATGACTTCAAATAACGTGTAGGAACGTTTTGGGACTTAACCATGGAGGTTGAGGGAGGGTTTGATACAATCCCGAGCTCTAGGTTTCAAAATTGAGGCTCGCGTATCGGTACGGAGTGGCTGCGTACCGGCACTTCTTCATATCTTAGGGGTTGAAATATGAGAGGCGTATCGGTACACCTCTCCGCGTATCGACACCCCTCGTTAGAGCATAATTCCAGTGAGGCTTTGGTGTACCGCTACGCTCGGGGCGTATCGGTACTCACTGTTGCATTGCCTAGAAAGGCTTTGTATATCAGTACGCTAGAGTAGGCGTATCGGTATGGGTAAGGATCGGTACGGGGCAATTACAGTACCGATATAGGGTACTAGTACAGATGTAGCGTATCGGTATGGGGCAAGCGCCAAATTCTTTCGAATCTAAATGATGTATCGGTACTCAGCATGGAGTATCGATACCTAGAGGGGAGTACCGATACTCACCTTAGAGTATCGATACTCGCTGGGCAATCTGCCCAAGTTTTTACGTTTTGAGTTTGGGGGTTTTATAAATTGTAATAAAGGTTCTATTGGGTCCCTTATGATATAAAATGATTGGTAAAATCGAGAATGTATATTCCTCTTTTCTTATATGGATTAAATGCTTAATCGAGTGATGAAATGAAAGTAAATTGCTTGGTAAATGAGTTTTAGGGAACCTTGGTGGATCATTTGTGGTCGTGCCAAGTAAGGGCACTTGTTTGGTTATGAGTCATTGTTTGATGTGATCCGGATACCCAGTGAGTGAGTGTTGCAAAACATGAAGGCCATCCGATGTGAGATTCTGGGTAATGAACGAAGGTCATCTGATGTGAGATTTTGGGTGATGATATTTGCTCGATGCGAGATTTTGAGCCCCGCTCGATGTGAGATTTCGAGCGAAGACTCGATGTGAGATACTGAGTATACCACTCGATGTAAGATTCTGAGCAGCTCGATGTGAGATTCTAAGCTTAGGTGGGTCTCCTAGTGTCGGGTGACATTGGGCCTCACTCCTGGTTTGTTTACTTTTATGTTGTTATTGAGATGTTGTTTGTTATAGCATGTGTTTAGGCGGTTATGGTAGCGCCGATGCTTTATCCTATCTTGAAATCACATTCATAACATGCTCTTAATTATGATTCACCTGAAGCATGGTCGAGTGGCCGTGTATCCACTGAGCTTTGTTAGCTCAGGGTTTAGAATCGTTGTTTCTGTTCGTAGGTTAATAGATAGTTCGAGTGTAGCGGAGCACCATCAATGCAAGGATCCAACATTGGCCTCTTGGTAGAGTACAAGTATTTAGATGTAGTGGGCTATGTATTCGTAGGACCCTATGTATTTGTAACTCTATTTGATTTAACTTGTATGGGTCAAATATTTTATTACTGTATTTGGAGCTCCATTAACTATTTTGAATTCTTTAAGTAAAGATGGATTTAAATGCTTGATATGTCGCGTTCGGATTTATAAAGCTTAATTTCTTTACTGGCTTTAAAAAGTAAAAATTTTATGGGAATGGTTCGAACTTATGGCCCATTGCAGTATCCCGGTAGAGAGTGTTATATTTGGTATCAGAGCCTATGTTTAGTCGGTTATAGGCAGTCCTCGGGGGAGTCTAGTGTGGTAAATAAGTGTTTAACGAATACATGCCCATAAGTCAAAGTCGTACTTGGATTAAGCTAGATTTTCGATGGTCTACTCATGTTGTTTGTTTGCGAGTGTTGAACCATGCCAAAGAGAGCTAGGAACGTGGAAGAAAGTTTAGGTTCACGGGGTGGAAGCTCCGATGAAGACTATGTGTCGGATGTGGATGAGTCCGATGTAGGAGCTAGTCATGAAGCCAACTATTTCTCTCACTTGCACAGAGCCCTAGACCAAATTGTGAGGGCGATTCTGAGGCATTCATCTACCCATCAAGAAGCACCGGTTGAGATGGTGTGTAGGCAGGGTGTCACAAATTTTCTTGGGTCGGGACAAGACAACCCAGTGAAAGCAGACCAATGGCTTCGAGACACCCGTTGGATTATGAGATAGATGAGGTTGCGGTCTAAAGATAAGTTATCCCGTGTGTTATCTTTGCTCAAGGGAAACGCGAGAGAATGGTGGGAAACCATAGAGCTGGAATGGCACCCTAGCTTGGGATAACTTTCTTGATGAGTTCGTGAGGAAGTATGTGGGTGTGGCTCACGTTGACAAGTTGAGAACAGTTTACCCACCTTGAGCAAGGGAACCGCACCATCTTTGAGTATGGACAAGAATTTCTGCAACTGAGTAGGTATGCACCGGAGCTTGTGGCCACCGAGAAAATAAGGTGCAAAAGGTTCATAAAAGGGTTAAGGAAGGAGATACAAACCTATTTGACAGCTGCCCCACCCAAGGTATTTTCTGAGTTGACTGCTAGTGCAAAGTCTCTTGAGCAAGTGCAAGGTCTGACATATGGTTCTGCTAGTGGACAATGAGGTCCTAGTGTGAGGCCTCAGAATTTCTCTAACAGCTCACATTCTCACTCGAGGAGGGATAGAAACCGATAAAATCAGGGAAAAGGAGCTTCGAATTAGAGTATGAGGTCAGATCGTAGATCAGAGTCTGTAGGCCGTAGGAGGCCTACATCATATTCGTCTATGATGAGCCCAGATAGTTCTAAGGGGAGTGCAGGCGCACTGTCTTGTAATCAGTGTGGGCATAGACACCGAGAAGAGTGTTGGGTGCAAACCGAGCTTGCTTTAAGTGTGGGTCTTAGGACCACATTGTGAAAGATTGCCCCGCTGTTACCACAGCCGTTCCTGTTCAGGCCCCAAGGGTTTTTTATCCGGCTCAGAGGGGCCGAGGGTTCTCTAGGAGAGGGTCAAGTCAGGCGACTGACCACCAGAGTAGAGGTACATTTCAGTCCACGGCGAGGGCACCGACGAGGCAATATGCAGTTAGTGCTCAAGAGGATTGTGAGCCCACCGATGTGATTGCAAGTACATTTTTCTTATTTTCTGTTCCCATTATTGCACTAGTGGATTCGGGGTCTACTCACTCCTATATCCGTAGTGGGATATCCCCGCGTTGGGGCATACAGGCTGAGGACCTAGAGATAGGAGTTCGTGTGTCCAGTCCATTAGGATTAAATGTGTTAGTAGACAAAGTGTACCGGAGGTTTCCCATCAAAGTTCAAGGTTCAATCTTTCTAGCGGATCTTATGGTTTTGCCGTTCCAAGAGTTTGACGCAATCCTAGGTATGGATTGGCTTGTTGAGCACGACGCTAGTTTGGGTTGTAGGACCAAGAGTTTGAAGCTCCGTGTGGCCGATGGATCTAAGTTAATAGTTAGAGGAGAGAGACAACCTTGCATCCTCAACATAGTATCGGCTTTAGCATCACAAAGATTAATAAAGCAAGGCTGTGAGGCTTTTATGGCTCATGTGGTGGATACAAGAGTCGAGAGTCCGACCATTGAGAGCCTCAGAATAGTTTATGGATTCATGGATGTCTTCCCAGAGAAGCTACCTAGATTGCCACCAGATCGTGAGCTTGAATTTTGAATTGAGGTATTACCCGGCACGGCACCAATGTCTATTCCCCTTTACCGGATGGCACCAACAAAAATGAGGGAGTTGAAGAAGCAAATTCAGGAATTGTTAGAGAAATGTTTCATCCGACCAAGTGTTTCTCCTTAGGGTGCTCCGGTCTTGTTTGTTAAGAAGAAGGACGGGTTAATGAGAATGTGCATTGACTATCGGTAATTAAATAAGGTAACGGTGAAGAATCGCTATCTTCTTCCCAGAATAGATGATTTGTTTGACCAGTTGCGAGGTGACTGAGTCTTCTCGAAGATAAATTTGAGATCGGGGTACTATCAATTGAAAGTGGTGGAAGAAGATGTCCAGAAGACCGCTTTTAGGACGCGGTATAGACACTATGAGTTCTTGGTGATGCCTTTTGGGCTCACTAATGCTCCAGCAGTATTTATGGATTTGATGAACAGAATCTCCCAGCCTTATTTAGATCAGTTCGTGGTGGTGTTCATCGATGACATCCTGGTTTATTCGCATTCGGTTGAGGAGCACGACTACCACTTGCGGGTAGTTCTTTAGACATTGAAAGACAGGTGCCTCTATGCAAGGTTCAGTAAATGTGAGTTTTGGCTTTCCGAAGTGGCGTTTTTGGGCCACATCGTGGCGGCGGATGGGATCCGAGTTGACCCTCAAAAGATCCAAGCAATAGTAGAGTGGAAACCACCCAGGAATGTCTTGGAGGTCCGCAGCTTTCTTGGACTGGCGGGATATTATCGACGGTTTGTTAAGGGTTTTTCAATCTTAGCTGCCCCGTTGACCAAGTTGCTTCAGAAGGGAGTGCCATTTGTATGGAATGAGAAAAGACAATAGTGTTTTAAGTAGTTGAAGGCCTACCTTACCGAGGCTCCAATTCTAACGCAACCCGAACCAGGAAAAGATTATACGATGTTTAGCGATGCGTCATTGAATAGACTTGGTTGTGTTCTTATGCAAGAGGGTAAAGTGGTTGCCTACGCCTCGAGGCAACTTAAACCCCATGAACAAAATTACCCTACCCGTGATTTAGAGCTAGCCGCGGTGATCTTTGCTTTGAAGATTTAGAGACACTATCTCTACGGAGAGAAGTGTTACATCTATACGGATCATAAGAGCTTAAAGTATCTTCTCACCCAGAAAGAGTTGAATTTGAGGCAGCGTCGATGGATCGAGTTGCTAAAGGATTACGACTGTGTTATTGAATACCATCCGGGCAAGGCAAATGTAGTGGCAGATGCCTTGAGTCTTAAGTCGGTGTCTGATTTGAGAGCTATGTTTGCCCGCTTGATAATGGCCGAGGATGGTGGGCTTTTAGCCGAGCTCAAGGTTGAGCCCACGTTGGTACAAGAAATAAAGAGGAGGCAGGCTCTGGATAAAGATTTAGTGGCTCATATTGAAACAATTCAGAGATGCGAGGCCTCAGATTTTGAAGTACGAGACGGTGGGTACTTGTATTTCAAGGGTAGGTTGTGTGTTCCGGCCTTAGAATATTTGAATGATCGTATTTTGCGGGAGGCACACCGTAGTCCTTTCACCGTGCATCCGGGAAGCAACAAGATGTACCAAGATCTTCGACCTTAATATTGGTGGTCGTGCATGAAGAGGGATGTTTCCAAGTTTGTGACGAAATGCTTAGCTTGCCAACAAATGAAGGCGGAACATTAAGTTCCATCAGGGTTACTACAGCTGATTAAGATTCCACAATGGAAGTGAGATCATGTCACCATGGATTTTGTTACGGGATTGCCGATGACTCAAAGGAGGCATGATGCGATATGGGTAATAGTAGATCGTTTGATTAAGTCTGCTCATTTCTTGCATGTGCGCATGGATTTCACATTAGAGCGGTTGGCTCAGTTGTACATCAAGGAGATAGTGAGGTTACATGGAGTGTCATCTTCGATCATATTGGATAGAGATCCGCGGTTCACGGTAAGGTTATGGAAGAAGATTTATAGTACCTTAGACACCAAGCTGTATTTTAGTATGGCTTTTCATCCTCAGACCGATGGCCAGTCTGAGCGGGTTATTCAGATTCTTGAGAATATGCTTCGGTGTTGTACCATAGATTTTGAAGGAAGTTGGGAAGAACAGCTACTATTGTTTGAGTTCGCGTACAACAGCAGTTATCAATCAAGCATCAAGATGGCCCCTTTCGAAGCCTTGTATGTGAGTAGATGTAGAACACCCCTGTGTTGGACCGAGCTCAATGAGAGGAGGAACGTGGGGCTTAATTTGGTTGGACAGACCAAAGAGAATATTCACATTATCAGAGAAAGATTGAAAGCGGCATTTGATCAACAAAAGGCCTACGCGAGTAGGAAGCGCAAGCATATCGAGTACGAGATTGGTGAAAAAGTGTTCTTAAAAGTATCTCCTTGGAAAAGGATATTTCGTTTTGGACGGAATGGCAAGTTGAGTCCACAGTATATTGGACCATACGAAGTGATCGAGAGGATCGGGCCCGTAGCATATCGGCTAGCCTTACCTCCGAAGTTATTACGTATCCACGATGTTTTCCATGTATCCATATTGAGACGCTATCGTTCAGATCCTTCGCACGTTTTATCACTCGAAGAGGTAGAGGTTGACACGGATTTGACGTATGAAGAAGAGCCAGCAAGAGTGCTTGATAGAGGAGTTAAAGAGCTTCGTAACAAGTGTATACCCCTCGTAAAGATGTTGTGGAGAAACTATGGGGTTGAAGAGGCAACTTGGGAGGTCGAAGCCGAGATGAGAGAGCTCTACTCGCATCTTTTTCCACCAGGTAAATTTCAAGGATGAAATTTTCTTTAAGGAGGGGATAGTTGTAACGATCCAGGTTTTGGGAACCCGAGCGTCTGGCTAACCCCAGGTACGGGCCTCGCGTTTGGGCTATTTTGTTGGGCCTATTAAACCCTTTTTAGGCTTGAATTAGTAGCCTTGAGTTGGAAGGATGGCTTGGGGGCATGGGGGTAATTACCTTGTGAGTGAAAAAGATGAGGGAGAGTTAATTTCTGCATAATGCAGAAGATGGTGAGATCACCATCCTTGTCCCCTCTTCTTCTTTTCTAAAACTCAATTTTCCACCCAAAATCACCACATCAAAATTAAATCTTTGGAGTTCGCTGTGGGAATCTCGTTTTGCACCTTAAGGGAGTTGTTTCCAGCTTTGAGAGATCTATCATTCAAGGTAAGTAATGTGGGAAATGGTAGAGGTTGAGGTTTAGTGAGGTTTTAGGGTGAGAACGGGAATGGTGTTTTTAATCCCATTTCTAGTTGTTGAATCGTCATTTGAACTTCTTTTAACCTCTCCTCAACGTTGTAACTTGTTTACAACATTTCCTTGTAGTTCAAGAGGTTGGGGAGCATTCAAAGGCCCAAGGGAAGAAGAAGGCTTGAGGTGGAGTTTGGGGTTCCTTTTTAGCTTGTAGTTCGAGGTTAGTACACTTCTAACTTCCATGTGTTCATGTGCATCATCATTTTGGTATGTGTTGCTTGATATATGGTGTTTTGATAATTTGGAGCTTGGATGACCATCAATGGTAAATCAAAAAATTGTTGAGGTTTAAGGGTAAAAATGGCTAGAAACTCACATAATGACTTCAAATAACGTGTAGGAACGTTTTGGGACTTAACCATGGAGGTTGAGGGGGGTTTGATACAATCCCGAGCTCCAGGTTTCGAAATCGAAGCTCGCGTACCGGTTCGGAGTGGCTGCATACCGGTACTCCTTCATATCTTAGGGGTCGAATTATGAGAGGCGTACCGCGTATCGATACCCCTCGTTAGAGCAGAATTCTAGTGAGGCTTTGGTGTACCGGTACGCTCGGGGCGTATCGGTACCCACTGTTGCATTGCCTAGAAAGGTTTTGCGTACCGGTGCGCTATAGTAGGCGTATCGGTACGGGTAATGATCGGTATGAGTTGATCTCAGTACCGATATAAGGTATCGGTACAGAATGTAGCGTATCGGTACGGGGCAAGGGCCAAATTCTTTCGAATCTAAATGGCGTATCGGTACTCAACATGGAGTATCGAAACCTAGAGGGGAGTACCGATACTCACCTTAGAGTATCGATACTCGCTGGGCAATATGCCCAAGTTTTTACGTTTTGAGTTCAGGGGTTTTATAAATTGTGATAAAGGTTCTAATGGGTCCCTTATGATATAAAATGACTGGTAAAATCGAGAATGTATGTTTCTCTTTGCTTATATGGATTAAATGGTTAATTGAGTATTGAAATGAAAATAAATTGCTTGGTAAGCGCGTTTTAGGGATCCTTGGTGGATTATTTGTGGTCGTGCCAGGTAAGGGAACTTGTTTGGTTATGAGTCATTGTTTGATGGGATCCGGATACCTAGTGAGTGAGTGTTGCAAAACATGAAGGTCATCCGATGTGAGATTTCCGGGTGATGAACGAAGGCCATCCGATGTGAGATTTCGGGCGCTCGATGCAAGAGTTCGAGCCCTGCTCGATGTGAGATTCCGAGCGAAGACTCGATATGAGATTCCGAGTATACCACTCGATGCAAGATTTTGAGCCCCGCTCGATGTGAGATTTCGAGCGAAGAGTCGATATGAGATTCCGAGTATACCACTCGATGCGAGATTCTGAGCAGCTCGATGTGAGATTCCGAGCATGGGTGGGTCTCCCAGTGTCGGGTGACATTGAGCCTCACTCCTGGTTTGTTTACTTTTATGTTGTTATTGAGATGCTGTTTGTTATAGCATGTGTTTAGGCGGTTATGTTAGCGCCAATGCTTTATCCTATCTTGACATCACATTCATAGCATGCTCTTAATTATGATTCACCTGAAGCATGGTCGAGTGGTCGTGTATCCACTGAGCTTTGTTAGCTCAGCGTTCGGAATCGTTGTTTTCGTTGGTTGATAGATAGTTCGAGTGTAGCGGAGCACCATCGAAGCAAGGATCTAGCATTGGCCTCTTGGTAAAGTACAAGTACTTAGATGTAGTGGGCTATGTATTCGTAGGACCCTATGTATTTGTAACTCTATTTGATTTAACTTATATGGGTCAAATGTTTTATTACTGTATTTGGAGCTCCATTAACTATTTTGAATTCTTTAAGTAAAGATGGATTTAAATGCTTGATATGTCGCGTTCGGATTCATAAAGCTTAATTTCTTTACTGGTTTTTAAAAGCGAAAATTTTATGGGAATGGTTCGGGCTTGTGGCCCAATTGCAGCATCCCAGTAGAGGGTGTTACATTTCCACCTTACTAATCACTGCTTTAGACAAAATAACATGTCTGCACCAGTAATTCAGCATGCCATAGATTACAGATCTTATAAGTTGTAATCTACCTGCATAGTTTAACTTCAAACTAGACCACATGTTTAACTTGGCTTTGATTTTTTCCAAAAGAGCAGCACAGTCCCTTTCAGTCAACTTTCGGGTAATTAAAAGGATTCTCAAGTACCTGACAGGCAGTACACCAATCTTGGATCCAACTGCTTCATGAATAGTTCTCAAATGCTCATCATCAACCCCAGATGCAAACAGTTCTGATTTTCCTGCATTGAGCCTCAATCCAGACATAGAATAAAATTACTCCAGAACATACTTCACTCCCAAGATGGAATTTAAATTCCCTTTGCAAAAAATTAAGAGATCGTCTGCAAAGCATAAGTGTGTCATTTGAATTTTCTTGCACTTGGGATGATACTGAAAAATCCCTTTTGCAGCTGCCACATTCAAAAGATGATAGAGGATGTTCATAGCCATTACAAACAAGTAAGGGGAGAGGGGATTCTCCTGCCTTATACCTCTCATACCCTTAAAGTATCCCACCAAGCTTCCATTGAAACTTATAAAAAATCGAGATCCAGTAATGCAAGCCTAAATCCAGGCTCTGAACTGGGGAGGGAATCCCATTGCTTCAAGAACGCCAAGGACAAACTCCTAACTAAGTGAATCAAATGCTTTTTGTAAATCTACTTTCAGGGCACATCTAGGTGAAAGTGACTTCCGAGCATACCCTCGAACCAATTCCTGGGCAAGGAGTGTATCGTCCACAATTCCTCTCCTTTAACAAATGTAGACTGATTTGGTAAAATCATGTTAGGAAAAAATTCAGACAATCTGCTGACCAAGATTTTGGTAATGGCTTTATACACAATAAAGCAACAGGATATAGGCCTAAAGTCTCTTGCCTAGCATGCATTTGGGGTTTTAGGCACAAGAACAAGAGCAGTGGAGTTGAAAGCAGGCAACATATCTGAGGTAGTAAAGAAGTACCTTACTGCAGAAATGTAATCATTACCAACAGTCTCCCAAGAAGATTTAAAAAAAAGTCGTGTAGCCATCAAGCCCCAGTGCCTTATCATTCCCCTGATTAAAAATAGCAGTCTTGATTTCAGTATCAGTAACATCACGAGTAAGAGAATCTCTAGCAGTATGAGGCAAAGAATAAGGTATGAGTTCCTTCAAAAGCTCAACACTGCATCCGGTAACATTGATATCAGCTACACCAATCTGCTGAGTAAAGAACTTAATTACCTCTGCAGACATTGCATCAAAAGTATCAAAGCTATTCCCCATCTCATCCTGAATAAGCCTTATAGTATTTCTCTCCTTCTTAGTGACCACAGCAGAGTAAAAGAATCTAGTACTTTGATCACCTTCCTAAAGCCAACATATTTTAGCTTTTTCTTGTAAAACAAAGCTTTTGCAAGTTCCAGATCAACCAAGCTCAAGGTGCAGATTTCTCTCAGTTATTACATCGCATGAGAAATGGTTAGACAGATTAAAGAGCTGCTGCTGCTCCAATTGCCCTCGTTTCTCAGATACTCATTTAGAAATGTCAGTATAATGATCAACATTCAACTTTTTAAGACAAGGCTTCAGTCTCTTCAGATTGAAAAATAATTATTGTAGAGGATTTTTCTACACTGGATTATTCCAGGATTCTTTCACAATTCTTGCAAAATCAGGATGGCCTGTCCAAAAGTTGAAAAACTTAAAAGGCTTTAGTTTATTCACTGGAGCGTCCTTGGATAACCAGACTAATCCAGAGCTGTGATCAGATATGCTAGGGGCTAAGAACTCTACATGTGAATTTATCATAGCAGTCATCCAAGCAGAGTTGACAAGAACTCTGTCAAGTTTCCTCGCCAAGAAATTTACCTCCTGCTTGTTAGACCATGTAAATATAGGTCCTAAGAAAGGATAATCCTGGAGTCTAACATTCCCCATACAACACTGTATCTCTTCCATTTCAGCAGTACAGTGAGGCCCTACCAAATCAAAATTAGAACTTTCCCTATCATAAGCAGTGATATTGAAATCACCTTCAACCACCCAGGGTGAGGATCCAACCATACTCTCAACATGCTGAATTTGCAGCCATAAATCTCGTCTCAGTACATTATCATTATGGCCATACACAGGTGTAATATACAGTTTTTTCCCTCAAGAGTGCCCTTAATAGAAATAGTTTGATCAGCAGACTAAATCATTGTAAAATTTAAACCTTTTCTCCATAATATCCAAATTTGACCATTACCTACTGAAGAGTAGTTTGAACAAACCAACCACTCATCAGACAGCTTAGAAATAATCTCCATAGAATTATGCTCCCTAATTCTAGTTTCTAACAAGTATAAGACATCCACATTCATCTGTTCAGCTAGATGGATGAACTTCTTCTGTTTGGCAGGATGATTAAACCCTCTTATATTCTAAAAGCACACAATCATATTGATAAAGATTGAGAGAGGGTACCTACTGCTATGACAACAACATCAGTACTAGAGATCTTCTCCAATTGATCATTCTTTTTAGCTTTTATCTCTTGAAGTAACTGTACAACCCCTAAGGAAGTAACTCGAGGCTTCTTACCACCTTCACTCTATTGTCCATTCCAGTTTAAGCAAGCACAAACAAACTTATTGGTGAAGCCAGCAATGATAGTCTCATTCTTTTTTCCTTTGTCTTTACCCTTTATCTTTTTCTGATTAGAGGCTTGCAATGACGGAAATTCTTGGAGATTCGATTCCTCAACAGTCTGTGTCTCAGCAACAATAGTTGCACTTGCAGCAACAGTTTCCTCAGTAGGACTAGGCATCCTTGCACCAACAGTCTCCTCAACAATAGCCTCTGAACTCATCTCAGCCATAATGGCAGAGAAACTTCCTTTCGCCTCCAGGCATCCCAAATGAAGACCTAAAGGATCTGCTTGATCTACAGAAGTAGCATACACTTTGCTAACATCAGTAGTGACTTTAGCCCTCCATTCTTTATGCTCTCTTTGCACCTTATGCTCTTGAGGTTGTGCCTCAGCACAAGTACTATCCTAATCTCAAGAAGTTGGATTTTGATTTGGCAAGGATGTTTGTGTGGATTCAATTGTATAATGTACCTTTGGAGCTTTTTTCAAAACGAGGACTTAGTTACACAGCAAGTGCTCTTGGCATTCCTTTGTGCATGGATACTGCCACAGCATCTAAAGAGAGATTGAGTTTGCAAAGGTTTGTGTGGAGATTGAGGTTGGTGCAAAGTTGCATAGACTTATTCCTATTAAGATGCTTAACAGTACTGTGATTCATATCAGGGTTAATGTACCATGGCTCCCTCCTTGTTGTTCTAAGTGCAAGGTTTTTGACTCAAACAATTTTTATGTACAATATGAATATAATATTAAAGAATTAAAATTAATGGACATTCACACCATACGGTTGAAAAATACTACTCAAAATAAAAATGGAACTAAACAACGAGCAATTTATGTAAGCTAGCTATAGCTCAATATAAGCTCAAGCCCACCTCAAGGGCTCATTTAACCTGCAAATTAGAGATGCATTGTTTGCACGTTTATGATGTTTTGTTGGTCTAAGGGTGAATTTAAAAATTGGGCTCCTAATAACAAATTTTGAAAAAAAATGTTTGTAATAACAAGTATTAAAAAAAAGCGGGCTCCTAATAATACATATTGTAAAAACATTAAATTTTAAAAGTAGACCCCTAATAACAATATTGAAAAAAATGAGTCCCTAATAACAAGTATTGAAAAATTGAGCACCTAATAATAAGTATTGACAAAAATTGGATCACTAATAATAAGTGTTGAATTTTTTTAAATAAACCTTAATAACAAATATTGAAAAAAAATATATCACAATAACAAGTATCGAGAAAAAAATAAACCCTAAACCTATATCCCTCCTGTCCAGGCACAGGGACGACACAGAGCATTGTTGATTGTGTACCGAATAAAGATTAATTCTCAAGGAAATTAAAACAATAAAGTTAAGAGCTTGATTGTCTACCTTAAAAGAAAGCATTTCAGTTAGTTTGATATATAACAACACATTTACTGCAAAGGCACCAGTCCATATCAGGCTCTCCCTCATGGCGGGGAACACCATACGATTGGCAACTTTCACCTGTTAGGGATTTATTATGACCACAATACATCCGTTATTGTCCGCAACCACAATAAAACATTGCGTTTTTGGTCGCAGCCGCAACCACAATCACAATTTAAATCCCTGCCTTCTGCGAAATGGAGGCTCTAATTAGTTTAAAATCCTTAAATTTGACACAAATGGCTATTAAAACCATGTAGGCTTCAACAGCAAGGAAGAAGACAAAGATGTTAGCCTTTCAACTTTCTCTCTACCTTCCATCATACCGCCATAGCTTTAGCTTTACTCTTACTCAAGAACACACTAAAAAAAAGTTGTCATCATATTGTTGTACCAGCTCTCACATTTTTCACAGCATTTTCTATCCAAACATGACGAAAATGAAATCATACAGAGGAAAGCTACCTCTTTCTATTATCACAGTTACACTCTGCAGCTTTGCTTTCATTGCTCTCTTATATGTGGAATCAGATTCTCTTCTCAAAGCTAGATCTTGTGCTAGAACGAGTACTGTTGTAAAAGCTAGTAAGTGGTTCAACAGATTTTTTTTTATTTCTTGCAGAAAGGGTTTAGTTTTGCAACTGTCGGATATGGTTGCACTTTGCAGAGAAAATCGTAGAAAACCCCGATCTCGACGACAGGTTCGAGTTCAAGCCGGAAGAATGCGACATTACACGTGGGAAGTGGGTGTTCAACCGTTCTATCAAGCCTTTGTACACGGATAGGAGTTGTCCCTACGTCGAGAGACAATTTTCTTGTGAGAAATATGGTCAGGTTGAGTTTGATTACCGTCATTGGGAATGGCAGCCAGATGACTGCTACTTGCCTAAGTAAGCAAATTTTGTTATACGAGTTAATTGCATTGCACGTCTATAAATCATATCCGAATTGACTTGATTAATATGATACTAATACTTTAAAGATCTAATCGGAATATTTTGAAGTTTGGATGAATTTAAAATGTCAACCATAACTCCGAACGGATATATGATGCAATTAACATTTTTATGTGTAGATTTGATTCGGAGGCTGCACTTAAAAAGCTTAGAGGAAAGAGGCTAGTTTTTGTGGGGGATTCCCTGCAAAGAAGTCAATGGGAATCTTTCGTTTGTATGGTTGAATGGACAATTCCTACCGAAAAGAAATCTATGAAACGAGGCAGAATTCGTAATGTCTTCAAAGCCAAGGTATTGGTTTCTGATTTTTACGATTAATTCGGTTACATCGTTCTTATCGGCTAGTTATCAATTATGAAAATTATAATTGAATATGTTGATTTAATTGATATTAAATCGGTTATGATCATAAAAGTCGGTCACTTCGGTTATTATATAAGATGGTCGATTAAGTCGGTAAAATTTAATAAAAAGAGATAAAACCGGTCGACTTAATTGTTTATTCACCCTGATCTTATTAAAATATTTTTTTAGGAATATAATGCAACTATTGAGTTTCATTGGGCTCCATTTCTTGTTGAATCCAATACGGATCTCAATTTCTTAGAACCAGAGAAGAGAATCATAAAGATTGATTCAGTTTCCAATTCCTCAAGAGACTGGGAAGGAGCTGATATCCTTGCCTTCAACACTTATGTTTGGTGGATGATTGGCCCAAGGCTCAAAACATTGTAAGTTCTCCTTTGCCCCAACTTATAATTGAACTGCGCCAAGCTCGAAAAATGAGTAGTTTCACCTCGATTCGAAATTCGAACCTCGAAAGTCAGTTTAATTAGAAACTATTTGAGTTTAGCACAATTAGAACTCATTTATAAGATTTATGTATTCAAACTTGATTCGGTTTGATTAAACTTGTGAGCCGCTTAAATCAAGTATTAATACACTAAAATTCGACTCTCTTAACAAGCATATTAAATTTAGGTTAAGAATAACCGAATTAAAATTGATTTTTTTTCTCGAGTTGAACACTAGAGTAAATGTGCTGATTAAAACCCATGAGTTTTAAACAAAGCCATTATTTTTCGGTTTAAACTTTTAATTTCCAGCATTGGTTTGTGTTTTAAGAACAGATGGGGTTCGTTCGCCAACGGTGAAGAAGGTTATACAAAGCTGGAAACACCGGTTGCCTACAAAATTGGTCTGAAGACATGGTCTAACTGGATCGATTCAACCACAAATGCCAACAAGACACGTGTTTTCTTCACAACCATCTCCCCTCTCCATACAAAGTCTGGTTGTCTTTTCTGAACATTGTTTTTCCAAATGGTTAAATTTCGATTTGGTCACTCTATTATGCTCAATTTAAGGATTTAGTCCTTATACTCTTATTTTGACATAATATGGTCCTCTTACTTCCATAATGCTATTAGTTATTTCAAATTGTTAACACCATTAATTTTTCAAGTTAAAATGTTTACATTGACTCTTTTTCTTAAAAATCTCTTCTAACACAAAAAAAATCATATTAGCGTGATGAGTTAAAAGGGTTATTTTTAAGAAAAAAATGTTATGGTATTCTTAGGGATGGAGGGACCTTCCCCCACCTTTTTTTAACCTTTCACTTATATAGATTTTTTTTTAAAATTTTGGATTAATTGTGAATTTGCCCTCCACTTTTCAAGCATTTATGATTTACCCAATCCTCAACTCTGGCTCAGGTTATGGGTATTTTAGCCAAAATGTTTAAAGACATTATGAAAGAAAAAGATCAAATAATGTTAAATTAAAGTACATTGACTAGATTCAAAATTAAACATGGTAGAGGGACCAAAACCAAAATTTGACCTTTTTAAGTGTTGTTTGTTCTTAATTATTTTTAAGGGCAAACAACACCATTGGTCACTAAATTATTTATGCTTTCCTGTTTTGGTCACCAAATTATTATTTTTGACAAAACCATCACTAATATTACGTTCTTTTTCTTATTTTGGTCATTAATGTTACTTTTTTTTATTGTTTTAATCACTAATCTATTGCTTTGCTTTATTGTTTTAGTCACTAATCTATTGCTTTGCTTTCCTGTTTTGGTAACCAAACTATTGGTTTTTCCGTGAGTTATTTCATGGAGGGTAACCAAAAATAGGGAATAAAATGTAACGTTAGTGATGATTTTGTCAAATATAATAGTTTGGTGACCAAAACAAGAAAGTGGAAATAGTTTAGTGACCAGTGGTGTTGTTTACCCTATTTTTATAACAATGAGAATCTCTTATATCGCAGGAGCAAAGATTGGGGCAGAGAAGATGGGTTGAAATGCTTCAACGAAACAGAGCCTTTGAAGAAGAAGAATTTCTGGGGAAGCGGCGCAGACAAGGAGATGATGAGCGTGGCGGCGGGAGTGCTCAAGAAAATGAAAGTCCCAGTTTCGGTTCTTAATATAACGCAGCTTTCTATGTACAGAATCGACGCACATTCTTCCATTTATACGGAAACTGGGGGAAAGCTTTTGACTCCTGAGGAGAAAGCAGACCCAGGGAAACATGCTGATTGTATCCATTGGTGCTTGCCTGGAGTTCCAGATACTTGGAATCATATACTTTTTGCACATTTGTAGGGGAAACAAGGAAGAGAGAGAATTTATCACCAATACTTTATTCAAATTAATCGATCAATGAGTCAGATGCCGATGATTAAAAAAAAATAGCAACAATCGGTCAGGAATCTACTAGGAGAGCTATGTTTGGGAAATTACCATTGTTTCAAGTTTTTTTTTTCAACATTCAGAATTATAGGTGTCGTTTTAGCTCATTCTTCGAAAGGATGCTGTAAGTACTAATTTTTTTTAGAAAAAAGATGTTGCTTGATCAGTGATAATCATATATATATATATATATATATATATATAGTTTATTAGTAATTAATAAGTATTTTATGTCTCCCTTGTAGGTTGATTTGACCTTATATGAAGATATGAAGATATACGAAAGTGAAACGAGAAATCAAAGATGTCCGTGTTACGGCGCTAGGCGACAGTTTACATTCCCTCTAGATTTGTTGATATGTATGAGATTTTTTGGTGATTGTTCTTGTTTTTTTCCTTTATATTTGGGTGCGTTGTAAGCCTAATTCCTTCCATTGTTTTTATTAATGAAATTCATTTACTATTGTTAAAAAAAAAAAGCCATGTAAACACCTATAAATAGTAAATTTTCATCTAGGTTGAGCAATCTTTGCTTGGTGGTGTTATTTTGAATACTATGGTTTTGTGCTTTTTGAGATCTTGGATTAGGGATTTTTATTTTTTATTTTTCTTAGTTTTGCGATTGCTCGGAGATTTCATTTGTTGATTCAATCAACTCTGAGATTAAACTTTGAAGACTTCGCTTCAACTGAATAAGATTTCTTTGCTCCCTCCAATCCTATACCTTGTATAAGTTTCAAGGCATATCTACATTAAGTCCCTTCTTAGCACCTAGCCCCTTTTATACTAAAAATGTTTAAACTCTCTAAAATCTTTCATTTTGAAACTTTGATGAATTCTTTTAAAATTTTATATGAGATCAAGACCGTTATCCGTGATTGAAAGATCATTACATATATCACTATTGTAGACATTATTTAAAGGATACAACGCTTTAATCTGTCAGACCAAAAGATCTAACACTTCAACCTGCCAAATCAATTCGTAATCATTAAAAACATGTGCTAATCTAATAAATTCTGTAAGACCAATTGGTATTTGATAAAAACATGTATTAATTTAGTAATTTCTCTTGTAAAATTTAAATAATTTTTTGAAAGAAGACGTATAATGTTCAAATTAGGTTCCAATAAATCCAACCAGACAACCTAAAAAATGTTAGAAAAGCCCAAAGAGTTTGAGGTCTTTCCGTTTAGGCGACAAAGTTTTCTGGCCCGTTAAACAAAGGACACTCGTTCGGTCCTGCGTTTCTGCGCCTGCGGCTTGCGACTATAAAATGATACGAAACCCATAGCCACCTGAAGAGAAAAATCAGGCAACTTCAAGAAACAAAGGAGCCTGCTGCATCTTCTTCATCGTTTTACTTTGGCCGGTAAAATTCTATTTTTCTTATTTTTTATTACCATATGCGCAATGTTCTACATGGAATTCTTTTTTATTTTAACCTTTATATGATTGCCGAAAGAGTTGGGGTTTATTTGAATTCCCTTTTTTTGATCTGATATTTGTTTTGATTTTAATTTTTTTGTTATCAGACTCTGAAATCTGATCATGGCGGGAGGGAATTTCATGCACAGAGTTATATCTTATGTCGTCAATGAACTTGTCGTCGATAGACTTGCAAACAGGTATATTTTTTGTGTGCAGATTTCTTTTTGTTTATATCTGCTCATATTTTTCATTATTTTTGATTGAATTTTCCAGGAATAAGAAATTTTTCATAACATTTTTCTCAAGATCAAAATAGTTGAAATATTTGTTAGTATAATTCTAATCAAGTATTGAAGACTTGAAAATAGCTTGTTTTAATGAATAATCTTTGGTTCGCAACTTATGGCGGCTTCTTTCTCGAGCTGTTGGGGCTGCTTTGTTTCCCATCGGTTTCGGGAGCGCCTCTATTCGCAAATCTTCTAATATTTATATCTGCATCCATAATACAATATGCCATGCACTTGAGAAGATTTTACCTCAAAACCAGCCTCCTTCCATTGTTGTTTTAAGTAAATTCGAAATATTAGCGGCTTCTTTCTCGAGCTGCTGGGAACCTGGGACTGCTTTGTTTCCCATCAGTTCCGGGAGCGCCTCTATTCATAAATCTTCTAATAGTTTTTTTTTGAACAAACAAATCTTCTAATAGTTATATCTTCATCTATAATGCAACATGTCATGCACTATGGATTGAGGAGATTTGAGAAGATTTTACCTCAAAACCAGCCCCCTTCCATTGTTGTTTTTAATATTTTTTTTCAAAATATTAGTGCTTTTGTGTGTATGCCTTCGAATGCTTGAGATTAGGGGTGTTCATATCCGGGTACTCGAAAAATTCTGATATTAAAACCTCGGCCCGTTACCCAACCTATAAGAACCGGGTACCCGTAAAACCCGGATACCCGTTAATCCGAGTAATAGGGTACCTGATATTTTTTTCCCTACATTTCTCCAATGACCTTCCTTGGTGCTGCTGGATCAGTTGGGAGCTCTCCAACGAAACCATTGGTATTTTTCCATTTACTTATATTGATTTGCCTAGTCAGAGTCTCATTTCTACCGTCTTTAAGAGAGATTGTCAGGTGGTTTTTCGATTGGTTTGGAGAAAAGGCAACAACAAGGTTCTCAATGGCTTAGCTAAGATGGGAATTTTTCTCTACCTAGAGATGCACATGCACCAGAGGACTATCATCATTAATCCTGCTTGATTTGGAAATTAGAAAGACCATTACTCTACCTGATTTGCAATCAGATTGAAAGCATTTACTTATAAACCAAGAAACCCATTTTTCAAATGCCAAATTTGTTGTTAAATTACAACAATTGTATAGTCCACTTTAATGGTGTATTTGCAGCTTCCGCAAAACTGATCCAAAGTTCCAAACCAGCATCTCTACTGCAATTAAAAATAAAGCTCAACCTGGGTAGCGTGTAGTCGGGTACCCGGCCCGAAATTTTGGATAATTTTGTTAAAAATACCCGGTAATTTTAAATCGGATATGCAGGTCGACAGGTCTGGTAGTCGGGTATTTTTAAACACCCCTATTTGAGATCATATTTCGTTTGTGAATCATAAGCAAAAGATTCAGAAACTGATTTTAGTTTTATTTGGTAGGCTTGTTAATATTGGACATGTTATGTTCAGTGTAAAGAAACTTTTCGTATGAACAAAATAAAGAATTGCACATTGATCTTTATTCCTTAAATCCCGTGGAAAGTTTTGTCGTTGTTTTACACAATCTAAGTCGAGTTATTTTTTGGGTTGTCCGGATTTTTACAAAGGGGTTACTTTAATGTCTTATTTTATTTGTTTATTTTTCAGTCGGGCATTCCAAAGATTTGCCGTGAGGACATCGAAGAAGATGGAGGATATCTCCAGTATGGGTATGTGCTTGGTTCCATCATGGTCTTTTTCTACTTTACCCGTCTATTATCCAACAAAAAAGCAACGAAAGAAACTCTGGTTTTCATTGTTGGTTTTGGTTTGTGCAGCTGCGAAGAAGAGGGAAGAACTTGCTGAACAAATGAAGGAAATCTCAAAAAACGTCGAGGTTGGTTGCATTTGTCTAAGTTGATATTATATATAGTAACCTTTTGTGGACGTTTCATTGTTTCTAAACGGCGTATTGTTTTCCTTGCAGTCTAAAAAGTGGTGATTCAGTAGATACGGCATCACATTTTGTTGGTGTGTCTCCCCTCTCGCAATTTTGATAGTCTGTAACTCATAATTATGCATGAATTTATTTTCCTGCAATAGAGTGGTTGAATTTGGCACTTCGAATCCACTGTCTATGTTATTGCCTGCATGTAGTTTTTTTTTTTATCGTTCAATTGGACTATGTGGGAAAATGTCTTTTCAAATATGCAGCAATGCATATATTACATCTGTATTTACTTAAATTTAGTGATATTGACAAACTGGTACTAGCATTATGTGTACCGAACTCGGTGAGACTTTAGATCATAACATTTGCTACGTTCTTCATTTAGCATACTAGCTGAAACAAAATGGTTAAGGATGCAAAACTTGTGATTCGATTATTACTTGTCCAATGAAGCGGCCAAGCAGGTGTCACGGTGCTAGAATTTCAACTATTCAGGTGTATTAATGTATTACTTAAATGATAGACGATATAATTGAGGTGCTATCTACCACAATGACATATTTATATAAATAAATCATATGTTCACTGTTTTGTCCACACAAGTTGGTGGTGCCTAAAATCTTAGAAACTTGCAAAGAATCTCTTGGATAGTTATCTGCGTATGTGTTTGGATTGTGTTCACAAGCAAGAGGTGCGATCATCAATGAGCATCTTTCACGTTAGCTGCATCAGATGAGATATCGTAATTTTTTAAGTTTTGATCATAATTATTTTAAATAAGTAAAATTTATAAAATATATATTTAAAATTTTTTGATGTTTTTTAGTCTTTTCTAATAACAAAATTCGAATAATAAGTTAAGTTGAAAATTTTATATTAAAATCATTAAGTAACAATTTTAATAAGACATAAATGAAAGAAAAAAATTCAGAGTTTGGTGCCCAAAAAATAAGATGATATAGCTCAAAATAAAATTGTCGCGGTAATATTTATAACCTGTGAAAATAATTATAACAATTTTGAGCAATTTTTAAAATGTATAATAGTAGTTATAAAGTTCAAAAGGTGACCACGAGGTAAGTTTAAATGATGAGTAGTTTAATATTGCTTAAGTATGTTTTGAACTCAAAATTTTGTGTATGCAAAAAGCAAAGTATCTGATATAAATCGATTTATATTAATCAATCAAAAGTATTGGAGAAACAAGAGGGCAACTAAAAAAAAATTAAAAGAGAGACAGATTGTACGGTTCTACTGATCTGTAAATATAAGAATGGAGACTTACCAGTAGCTGCTTTGGTTCGTGCCACTCAAGGAATGTGGGCAAATATCTTTCAAAACAAGGATGGGTTTGATTTAAATTCACATCACAACCCGAATTTGAAAATCTAAATTCTTAAACTCAATTTACACTATAAGTTTGAATCGAATTATAATTTTAAGAGAAATACTTTGATATACAAGTTTGTGTAAAGTTTACATAAGCCTTTTAATTTTAGAGTTCAAGGATTTAGGTTAGAGTTTAGGGTTTAAGGGGTTTAGATTGTAGGGTGTAGAATTAAGGATTTATGATTAGAATTTAAAGTTTATGGTTTAGATTTTAGGGTGTTAGAGCTAGGAATTTAGGTTTTAGATTTTATAATTTAAATATGAAGAGTTTTTTACACAACTTGTGTATCAAAATATAACCCTAATTTTAAATATTTTTAACATAAAGTTATTCATTCAAGTGATAAATAACTTGTATTGAAATTGGTCATCAAGTTTGGATCAAGCTTCCTAAAAATCCGTAAAATTTATAACATTTTATTTTTTTTGATGGAAAAGGGATCGTTATCACAAGCCTCGTTAAAAACTTCTCTAAATTTAGATAGAGGAAAAAATTACTTGTAGTAAATATTATTAGTTATATATTTTCAAGTTATTTTTTTTAAATTAAATAAAATACACACCATAAAAATTTATAATTTCTGATTTTTTTTGTACAAAGAAATTTTTTTGAGTAATAATATACTGGGCTTAAACTCCAGTAAATTTTGAGTTTAAGCCCAACCAGAAGCCCATACCCGATTCTGAACCATGGAATGTCCCAGGCCATTGCAAACCCCTGCTCCATTCAACAGTAGGGTTTACCAAAAAACTTTGAAGAGTGAAAGATCACAGGAAATAGAATCCATTCCATTCAGCCATGGCTACAGCTCTTTGGAGAAATGCCAGTCGTTTACGAAACCTTCATCGGTGTCTTCATGCCCGCAGTCTAAGCCAATTCAGATCCCCATTTCCATCTTCAACGACGATCGCCGATTCTTTTCACGGTCCATCTCTCCCTTCCTTTCGACCGGTTCGTTTTATTCCTCATTTCTTACTTCTCCGGTTAAAAATAGCCGCTAAGTTCTTTTATTCTATGATGGGTTTCCTTTTTGGGGGTTCACAGGTTATTCCTGTTGGAGCTGAATTCAAATCCTTGGGGATTTATGGAAGATATTTATCTAATTCCGCCACTGCTCCTAATGAAAATCAAGAGAAGTCATCTTCTTCATCAAAAACCAATTCTGAAGAGACCCAAAACACCGGAGATTCGCAACAGAGCAGTGGTGCTGCCGGAAAACCTGTTCGCGGCGGGGTACTCTTTTTTTGGCTTCTTAATGTGTCTCTTTTGAAAGTTTTCCTTTTTGGGAATTAAAAGTTTGGGATTTTGTTTTAAATGGATTGGAATTTGCAGCCTGTTTCTTGGTTGAGTTTTCTGCTGCTGCTTGCCACTGGAATCGGTATTATCCTTTACTACGACAACCTAAAGAAACGACATATTGAAGGTACACTTCTATGGTGAGTTGTATTTTATGTTAAAAAGGTTTTGCACTGCTGAGAAAGAGACCATCATCACATAAACAGCCTAGTCTTTGAAAATTGTAAGTTGTGAGTTTGGATGTAATAATGTGTTCCATAAATGTCACAGTTTCAAGGTTCTGCGATATGCAGCCGAGTCTTTTAAAAGTTGAAACTTGCAAGTTTGGGCATCATAATATGTTCTTAAGTTTTAATTTGAAAATAAGTTGTAGCTGGAAAGAGTTGTGATGATTCGGCTTGGTGATGAATGAAATGTCTCTGATTTTGAATTAGTCATCACTAGTATCGTATTGCCTTTTCTTTCCCGCATATATTGGTTGAAGACTCAAAGTTCTGCTGCTGCAGAAATAAGTAACGCTTCAAAGGCTGTTAAAGAAGGACCATCTGCTGGAAAAGCAGCCATCGGGGGGCCGTTCAGTCTTATAAATGATGAAGGCAAACGTGTTACCGAGAAGGACTTTATGGGGAAGTGGAGTTTGGTATATTTTGGCTTCACTCACTGTCCAGATATCTGCCCAGATGAGCTGCAAAAGCTAGCTGCTGCTATTGATAAAATAAGTAAGTTGCTGATAGTTTCATTTGGCAGGAAAATAAAATTATGAATTATGTTTTTGTTTTGTCACTTAAAAAACTTGCTTATAATCAAAGAAAATAATGTGCTTCTGAATTTATCTGACTAGAAATAACTCTAGTGCTCTGTAGCATTTGTAATAACTTCAATTTCTATTTGGTTTCTTCTTTTATTTTTCACTTCTTAGAGGAAAAGGCAGGAATAGAAGTTGTGCCTGTATTTATCTCTGTTGATCCTGAAAGAGATACTGTTGAACAAGTACATGAATACGTGAAAGGTACTTCAAAGTATTTTTTTTTAAAGTATGATGTTTTGATCCAGTTGCAACTTGCATGTGTTATCTATATTTTGGTTCATCGAAAATTTTAGTTCCAATTATTTTCACACTTTTGCAGAGTTTCATCCAAAATTAGTAGGATTAACTGGTAGCCCTGATGAGATAAAGAAAGTTGCTCGTTCATATCGAGTTTACTATATGAAGACAGCAGAGGAAGATTCAGACTATCTTGTCGATCATTCCATAGTCATGTAAGTATTAACTTTGTTTGATTTGACCTGCATCTGATGTTTGTATCAGAACGATGCTGACTGGTAGTTGAAATCTGTAGACTAATAGGCATTGGTTTATGTCAACATTGATGAACACAAAATAGCAGACCCCAAAATAAATAAATAAATGAAGATGCCATTTTACAGGCAAGAGTTGTTTGATTAGGCAATGTGATGTGAGAAAGTGGTCAAATTTTCCTAGTGAAGACTAAATATTGGCTTGCGTGGCATTGCTTTAAAGTTCCTAAACTGTCAACTTGCAGCATTAGTTTATCTGTGAAATTACCAAATGAAGAACCATTTTATTGCGTGCCATTGGCATTCATTCATGCACCTATGATTTGTATTTGTTAGCTTGATTCTTGCTCTGACATGCATGCTTGTAATATAATTTGATTTTCAGTCTAAATGCTGAACTCTGTGTAAAATCCCATTAACTCTTTTTTTTTTTCATTCTTTCTTATGCAGGTACTTGATGGATCCTAAGATGGAATTCGTAAAGTTTTTCGGGAAGAATAACGATATCGATTCACTGACCGATGGTGTAATCAAGGAGATAAAGCAGCACAAAAAATAGAGATGTACTTTTTGAGCTGAAGTTCTTGTTTGTTGGATTTGGATTATCCTCTTGCATGGAGACTAACAATTTTTTTCTTAGTTTCTCATGAAAAGAACCCATGATTTATATTTATGTTGAAAGAATTTTGTGTTAAAAAGTCTAGTTATTACTGCTGCTGCAAAGCTTGAGCAATAGATTGCAATTGTACTTGTAAAATAAAATGCTCATTTGCATGAATGAATGAGATTTGATTTTAATAGACGATGAAATTACTGTGCATCTGAGTTCGAGTTTTGGAGAAAGCTTGAATTGGCTGAGTATGTTTGAACCACTTACCTCTATATTATTAGACTAACAATGATGTCAATAAAACTAAAAAAATAATTATTCTTCTAAGTTTTCACATTTCTTTAGATGTTTTTCCAATTTTGTATATAATAAGATTCTTGTTTTCCCCTTTCTTAATTTAATAGATTGTGCTTTATTTTCTAATACAAATTATTTTAGCTTAAGGTAATATTTTAATACAAAAGTTATTTTTCCATTGAATAAATATATTTATTGTTAAATTTATTATAAAATAAGTGTTTAAATTATATTTTTATTGATTCGGCGCTAAAGTTATTTTGTTAGATTAGGTCTCAATGCTTCATTATGGTAGCAGGTCGATCGGTCAAATTATCTGTTAATTATTGTTTTACATGTGATCTTATTTTTAGTTTTTGTTAATTTTTTATTTTAAAAAGTTTTTTAAATTAAAAAAAAAACTCCTAAAATGTCTTAAGGGTATCATAAGCCTTTGAATTTTTGAAAAAAAAAAATTAATTAAGCTCTTAATTTTTTTTGCACCCAATTAAGCTTTCAAACTCTAAAAATTTATCAATTCACCCCTTTGACTAATATTGACTATTAAATCTAACAATTTTTTGGACCAGTTGGTACAACTATCGTGTTACAATGTTGCCACAAGTCATTTTCGAAATTTTCTTATTTTATATAAAAAAGTCTTTAAAAGTTTTAAAAATTCTAAAATATATAAAAATATATAAAAATAATTTTCTAAAAAAATGTAAATGTTACGTGATAGAACTATAGTGTATCATGTAGCAATAATATATCAAGAAAAACCCAGTCAAAATTGATGGTCAAAATTGGTCAAATGACTTAATTGATTTAATTTATTAATTTGAGAACTTAATTGAGTGCAAAAAGTTTAAGGACTTAATTGATATTTTTTAAGTTTAAAGACTTCAAATACCCTTAAGTCAAAGATAAAATACTCGAAATATTTTTCTCCTTTCGCCACTTGTAGTCAAATATCACCTAGACGTCGCAATAATAAACAATCGACAAGTCTTCTCTTGTGCATCCCTATTGACAAAATAATAGTGTGTCGTCCGTCAATTTGCGACAAAAATGAAAGTTTATAGTTAGTTATATAGTGGCTCGTTCGTTAATTTTCAACGACGTCTATATTAGAGGTCCAACAATGAAAATATGAGTCATAGTTGTTGATTCGATGGCAGAAAGAAAAAAGATTGAAGTATTTTACGTTTTTTAAAGAATTCGGGAGCTTTTAGAAATATAGTGTTTTAAGTTTTTTTTTTAAAAAATCATAAAAAAGACATGTAATATTTGGACACTTGCTTTATAGTTGAATTTTTTTTTGTTAATACAATAAGAAAATTTATTTGATACATAAACTATGTAATATTTAAAGGCTTAAACGTAAAATTGCTTAAACTATAACTATTTTTTTTTCAGTTTGGTGCCTAATATTTATTTGGGTTAAATTGGTGTCTAACATTTCATTGCGTAACTTAAATCAGTTTTGTTCGTAACAGACATAAATTTTTTTCGATAGTATTTTCATTTTTTAAAATCAAATAATTTTTACTTTTATAAAAAAACAAAATCTTTAATTTCTCTAAAAACCCCAAACCCAAACACTAAATTCCTCCCCCCACCATAAATTCAACCACCACCAGCCACCCTTTCATTCGTTGGACCTCACGATTGAAAACTCCATAATCTTGTCGTCGAAAATGACGAATGAACTGTCGATTGTTCCGTCAACGAACATCAAACAATAAAGAAAAGTTGATTGGGCTTCTGACCGACGGCTAGAGGTTAGGGATGCCAAACGATGAGGTATGCGGCACTTGGGTGGTGAACGATGAACCACTAACGTGTAACACCTTAATCTCGATTCGGATCCGAAGTACTACATTCAGGTCACCCAAGATCGACCCATCAAATTTCCAATTTAAAGGCATAAGTTTACCCATCATTTAAAAGCATTAAACCTCCATAGATTCGTGTAATTAAATAAGTGTACAAAACAAAAGCTCCGAGTTTAAAACATCGTAAAGCAAAATAATATTTTAAATAGAGTTACGGACTCAACAGTTGTAAGGTCCTATGAATATATTAGCCTAAACTAAAATAACAAGTATTGTACTCTGAAACGAACGCGGTGCTGGGGAAATCCTCGTCGATGTGCTCCTCCAAAAGATAATCTGTCAACCTACGCATGACAAAACCACACATCTGCACGCTGAGCTAACCAAGCTCAGTGGTACATTTCTATTCTACCACAATTCGTGATTATCATAAAATAAGCATGCAAGATAAAATAGTCAGATAGCATATATAAGGCTTTTCTATCTATGAGCTATCATCTAGGCTACACAAGCTAGAGTACTTAGATCACCTATATCAAGGCATCAACATGTCTACAAGAAATCTTACATGATCCACAAGCTTTACCATACTCGAGGTCACATAGAATATCGAGATACTCGAGCTCGCACATTCCATCGAGTTAATACATGCCATACCCTGATCACTCAACCATAGGATGCATATGCTATCAATCTATAGCAACCACACAACATACGTAAATACGTCCATACATCATCCACATAATGGCCAACGAAGCCTTACTTTACCCGTGCTCACACAACCGTCAAGTTACTCGTGTTCACAAAACCATCAGGTTAAATGGACTATATTCGGATCACCATAGCCATGGATACGTCCTAGACATACTTGGATCACATTAGCCACAAGTAGTCTTTACCTGAGGTCACTCAGCCATTCAGGTTAATCGAGCTCACTCAGGCTATCGACTTTATTACCTTATCTGGATCATCATAGCCACGAATAGGTTTATAATCGCACCCAAATCACTCAGCCCGTGGGTCCTTCAGATGTATTTAATCACTCAGCCTGAAGTACACATCTCCTTATATAAGTACCGTAGTACTAACTCTAGGACGTCCGGATTCCTTTACCACAACATAAGATAGCACATGCTCCCTGAGCACTCATACATCTCACCAAGAGGTAAGTGGCACCAAGCCAATCCATCATCAAATGCCCCAAGGTATGACACTAACCATCACGGTTATCGAGTCATCATTTACCAAGCTATTACATGTCATTCTCATCTATGAGGGTTAAACCTTAGTTTCTCATATTTACAATTCATTTTACTACCTTAGAAGCCCATTGGGCCATAGCCCTTGAATTATCAACCCCTCGAACTCAACTTCATATTTTGGGTAGATTGTCCATGCAGTACCTGTAACCCCATTGACCCGGCCTAGACGCCCAACCGAACCAAGAAGGCTACATTAGGTTTGTTGTAGCAAACCGAAGAGATACAACCAAACCCGATTTATTTTTTTCCTTTTTATCTTATCTAGATGCCAATTATTAACCTTACATGTTCATGCGGACATCAGGTGCAACCCCAATTCAATCGGGCATTAATTTGACATCTAATTGATTACATTTGCAATTTAGGGACCAAATTACAAATACACATAATTTCAGGGTTAAAGCTCACTTTTAGGTTACCAACCTTTAATTAGTTAGGTTCCAATCTTTCATTTTAAATTTCAGCTCAATCTGATCATTCTATCACATACAATTGCATTGGCAATAGAATAAACGGTCATATGTATCGATACGGTTTGAAACACCCTGTTTTGGTACACCACCCCACCGTATCGATACGCCTAACTGAATTACCTAAATTTTGAAATATTTTTAACCGTATCGATACGGACTCTCAGGTGTTTCGATACGCGGGATTTGAGTTGAAAAAGTGAACTCCAGATGCTAAAACTCGTATCGAAACGCCCATTCCCGTATCGGTATGCTAGGCCAAATTTGCCTAGGCGTATCGAAAAGCACAAGACTTGTACCGATCCCACAAGCCTGAAATTGCCTAGCCGTACCGATACGGTCCCCCGCGTATCGGTACGCCTGGGCTTGTAATGTCACATTTGGCTGATTTTTCATCCCAAAAGCATACTCAAACCATTCCAACATGCTTTAAACACAATACCAACATGCCAAACATATCTCATGCCAACTAGCATCACAATTCTAACAACACAACAAGGATTCATGCATCAAAAAAGAAATCTATAGACATGCTTCCTAATATGCATCCAACCAACATATCAAAAAATAAACCAGCACCAAAAACAATCCTTAAAGGCCATTTACAATCCAAGAGCAACTAATGAAACATGCTCAAATAGGGAGTTCCACAAAACATCTCCCAAAACACAACAAGTACCCAATTGCCCTTATTTATTATAGTCTAGTCTCTAACATACTTTGGAAACAAGTCTTGCCAAGATCCCCTTGCTTCTTGCTGCCTTCCAAGACCTCAATTATCTGCATTGATGGACAATGAGAGCGTAAGCACACAAGGCTTAGTGAGGAATTCTCAAAAACAAACACCATCAATTCATTTAAAACCATTTACTTAACATCATCCTTTAAAACGTCATCATGTCCCTTTTTAAACATGCACTTTACATCATTTAAACCAGCATATTAAACCATATGCTACATGTATCATTAATCAACAGCAAGTCACATTGCTAACCCTCCACTTAAGCCTTCACATGCATTACTACCAAATGCAAAGCTTAAGGAGAAACATGTATAAATCACATTATACAACAAAAACATTTCAATGATACATTAACAATTATATTGGCTTACAAATGATCAATAGACAAGTTCAATAACAAAAAAGTTCATCGGATACACGGATTCAACAAGTGTTAACCCAACACTTCAAGCCATCTCAACCGGAATAGCGATACAATTACAATCGCGGTACACTAACTACCGGGTACAATATCAACTGGGTACACTTTCAACCCACAAAGACACCAATCCCTCTCATCGGTTAGATGCTTAACCCACTAACGGGAGTATTCGATATTGTTTAACCCCTCTACCGTTAGGGTACTTGGATGGAGTATTCGGTATACCGTATAAACCCCTCAACATCCAAGGCGACTTATTTACAATGCACTCAATCCTATGGTCGGCCAACTATATCGATAACAATTTTAAAACCATATCACTTGCCAATATAATTAACTATTTAACATTTACCTCACTGTTTTAAACAAGCATTAAACCAAGCCATTTATCCAAAGCAACAACCATGCTTTAAACCACAAGTATAAACCATACTTGCAAGGATCACTTACCATGTGCATCCTTCAGCAAAACATGCTTAAAAACAGTATATCGTATACTTTAAAACATGCTTAGCAATAGGTAACATGTAAATCAAAACAAGTGCATAAAACCATTTCAAACTAGAACGGCTGAGAGAGAAAACCACTTTATACTTACTTCCGAGTCTAGGTAAGCGTTTCAAGCTCTACCTCAACTCCCAAAACTCTGTTCTCATAACATCAAAACGCTTTAAACCACATTTTCACTCACCGATACGTGAAACCTCGATTCGCCGACGCGAAATCAAGTATCTGAAACCTCCAACGCTTCTCCAATCACTTTCGGATCAACCTCCCCTGTTTTACCATAAAAAAACAGAGGATTAATGCATCATAATGCATTCTAAACACATCAACTACAATCCTTCTCAGATTTCCACAACACATTCACAATTAACCCTCCCCAACAACCGAAAACATAACCAAAACACTTCGATTCGCAACCCAGCCAACATCTATCAATCTAACATCACTTTTAACACCAAAACACATCTAAAAACAGATCCAAAACAACCTACCACCTCCAGCAACCTTACAACCAAAGAAACACCACAAAACCTCAAAACTAACAACCTAAACAAATAGAGATTCTTAAGTTTCGGGACTCCATTGATAAAAATCACTTATCAACATTATTAAACATCCAAAATATAAATCAAAGAATTCTTAATTACTGGAAATTAGATCCAATCCGTGAATTAACTCATTTTCCCCAAATAACTCAATTAAACATTGGAAAATCATCAAAATCAGATTAGAAACACAAAACAAGGATCAAATGCTTGGGAATTTCAGTAAAGAACCATACAATAGAGGAGATCTTGGACCTTACCCCTATTGTGAAGTTTCTCCCCCAATTGATTTCTGAAAAGCTAAGAAAACACAATATTATTGTAAGATTTTGTGTAAACAACCTTTATAAAACAATTTGAAGCAATAAAATCAAGTTAGAAACCACCTCACCTCTAGAAATTTGATGAAAACTTAGGTGTTTGGCTGAGGAGAGAATGGAGAGAAAAAGTTGAGAGAAAATAACGTAATTTTTGTTTTAGAAAAGATAACTAACTTTTTAACAAAATCCTATTTAATTACTAATTGAAACACATGTTAAAATCAGTTAAATTAAGGGAGAAATCATCAGAAACCAATTGGTAAAATAGCTCCTTAAAGATTCTAAGTACTTGACCTTTTTCATTTTAGTCACTAGAAAATCACAATTTTCAAAACTTCCATTTTGGTCACTAACCAAAATATCCATTTTCCAAAACTCATTTTTCAAAATTGATTCCACCATTATTAAATACATAATTAATAATGATTTTTGAGCATTTTCCATAATTTTTCCAACACCACAAATATTCGATCCCAAAACCGACTCGAATCTCTGCTCCGGTCCACCGGACCATCTAATAAGCCACCAAACTGCTAAGCCCTAAAATCGGGGCGTTACAGTACCGATACCCCATCATACGTATCGATGCCGCTATTAAAACAACTAGGGCACCGATACGCTTACACGGTGTACTGATACCCAAACTAGCTACTGGAAATCTATTTCGCCTAAGCATACCGGTACCTGTCCCAAGCGTACCGATACTCGTTCTCTACAAGAATATGGGTTAAGCAATGACCCTGTGCCAGTACACAGTCTATGCATAGTGATACTCTTTTAGTACCAATACTCCCCTAAGTGTACCACTACAAAACTTTTCTTCTAGAATTCAATGGAACAGTGGGGTATCGATACGGATCGATCCCGTACCGATACTCTCTTTAAATATTGCACGTGTTCATTATAAATAACATAGGGTATCGATACGGGCTCCCCAGTGTACCAATACCGAAGCCCAAAATGGCTTCTAAGGCTCGAGAAATCACTTCCCAAGCCCCCAAACGTAACCCTGAACCCCTTAACTCAAACATACGTATTATGGGAGTTATTTAAGGTAGTTTACTACCATTTTTACACCCTACTAACATTAAATCCGAGATTGACCATTAACAAGGATTTGAGCTATCATTACACCAAAACTAGCAATCTTAACCACAAAATCAAGCAAGGTAATTAATTTATGATATTTAAGAATCAAAGGAGTCAAAAATGTATTGACCTTTAGCACTAACCCGAATTTGGTTTCCACACTCAAAAGTCCTCAACTTATTATCTTTGTTTCCAACTTGAATAAACCCCAAGACACCCCCTCTAAACCTCACAACAAGGAAACGAATCAAGACTTAAACCAAGAACTAAAAAGAGGTCTAGCCACAGATTAACAAATTTGAAAACATGGGAGAATCCCCAAATGCTAAACCCAAAAAAAAACCCATAAACGGAGAACTTACCTTTCTCAGAAAAGAATACCACTTTCATGAAGCTCTTGATTAATTTCTTCACTCATAAATCTTAAAATAAAGGTTTGGAAGGTAAAGATTTGGTTTTTAGGCTTTGGAAGATGAAGGTTCCAAGAAAGAGTTGATAGGAAAGAAGAAAGGGTAGTGATATCAGTATGCCCTCTTTTCTCATGTGAAAGGCAAAATAATAAAGGGTGGTCAGCCTTTTATTTAAAAATTAGGTCAAATTCTTAATTTTTTTTCTCCTCCATCGAAAGATTTAAAAGCACCAGAATAATCAAACGGTTCAGTGTAAAAAACAAAACCCAGAAGTTACTCTTTCAAATATATACACACACGTAATAGACCAATCGGTAGAAGTTTACATAAGTTGAAGAGAACACTGAAACAAAAACCCAAAAAAGAAAGGTTTAGAACAAAAAATCTCAAACACAGAATAATCAAACGGTTACAAAACCCAGAAGTTAATCTTTCAAATATATATACACACGTAATAGACCAATCGGTAAAAGTTTACATAAGTTGAAGAGAACATTGAAACAGAAACCCAAAAAAGAAAGGTTTAGAACAAAAAATATCAAACAATAAATAGTAAAGCAAAACCCACAAAAAGGATTTAAGGTTTTTTAATTTAAGGATTGACTATAGTTGGTATTTAATCCAATTATTTGAAAATAAAATATATATGAAAAATAATTTAATTAAAATTTTATTTTAAATAATCATTAATTGTATGTTGAGTCTTTAAGATTTTTAATCATTATTAATTAACTTAATAGTATTCAACGGTGTTCGTCACACATAGTATACTTATCCATCAAACAATTCTCATAATAATATGGACATAAATTCTGTAGTGTAAATAAAATACCAACAGCAATAATTATAAAATTTATTATATTTCAATAACATTGAAATTATAAGTTGGTCAAAATTTATAATGTAAGAGAGAGAGGGCAGACTTCCGCTCTTCTTGCCAAACTGGTATAACTAATAATAGCATATAAATATATTGTATGTAGTATTATATCTAACAAACACTTGAAGAAAATCATTTCTGGTTATCATCTGAGAGACGCATGTGTTTGTTAATTGCTTCCCTCCTGTATTTGCAATTGTAAATTGCCTGCTCTGCATCTTTCCCTCTCACATTTTTCATTCCATCACATACAACCTTTGCTTTGTCTGTTAAATCCACCATCAGCTTTCCATTTTGATCATCATATCATATCCCCTTTTAATGCAGGATTCAGATGGAAGGCCAGCTTCTTTTCTTTGCCTCCTGCTGTTGTAACAAACAAGATTAATAAATTCCATTGACACATAATCCGATATTATTATTCAATTAAATCGAACAGTTTTATTCAAAAAATAAACTTGTTCAATCTGCATACGTTCTACAGAAGGCACTATTGTATGTGTGTTATGTTCCGGGTTCGAACTCTGGAGGCACACACACACTTGAGGTCCCCTTAAGGTTTTGTCTCCCTCGGATTCGTCTCCAGAGATTCGAACCCATTTTTCAACATGCAAGTTACTAGTTAGTGCACTGTGCAGAACGGATAACAAAATCAAAAGAGAATCAGATGCATACCTCCCAAACTATGTGACGTGTAATGTTAAAGAATGGATTTTGTGCAGTATGCTGCACGTTACTTGTCCACTTCTTCAGGGATAATGGCCTTGCCTAGGTACACCAGCTGCATCTCCTCTCTCCAAATCTGCAGAAAATGATAGTATACATGTTAAAATATGCTTAATTACTGACAGGATAGTAGAGGATTGGTTTAAAAGTAGGAAACTAGAAAATGGGGTAAGGGAATGAATGTTGTATTCGGGTTATTAAAGTCGCTTTAGGCTTTAATGCATAAACAAGAAAAACATTCATGCACGGTATTTACAGTCAAGCCCCTACCCTGTCACGAAATTCTAGCCGGATATGAGGTACGTTTGTTCTGTGTATATTGTTTCCGTCAGGCCCTCTCTTGTAGTACTCCGTTCCAATCCAGTGTGACTGAAACAGAAAATGCAACTAATTTCAATAACTGTCATCTTGGAAGAGAGGTCAGCAAAAAATTGAGGAGCATGTACCTTCAAAGCATGTGAAAAACCTGACTGGTAGACTGAATTACGGGCAATCTCACAAAGATCGCATGAACTCAGCTTCCACACCTGCAACTCAAAGGCTTTAATTTACTTGAACATTGGAAAAAAAAGTATAGATATTCTTGCTCAGAGGGAGAGAGAGAGATTACGGAAGCAGCTATGCTGTACTCTTCTACCAAAGGTTCCTTTGTTAAGTGTATTTGAAGTGGATCATCCGTAGATAAGGAAACATTCAGACCACGTAGGAAAAACATTGGAAAAGGATTCCGATGATAGTCCAGAAACAAAGAATTGTTGCTCAAAGGAGACATGGCCAACCCAATCTGGTACAATATCCCAATCCATGACAATAATTAGAAACTCCATGCTTTATTGGTTGACTGAAATAGTTCTAGATTTTCAAGTTTCCTTTTGTTCTTACCTGTGCCAAATAATAAAGATACTGTAGTACAGGAGATTTCCTTAAATTGATTCCATGTGCAATGTTATGAGAAGTTAGAAAGGTTGCCGCAAGGTGGTCAATGTCACCAGCCTGAAAATACAACAAATATGACGAGGCGGAAAAAAAATATCCGTGAAGGTAGCATGTAAGCTTTCATGAGTACCTCCCCAGAATGTGGTCGGAATTTGATGGTTGTCATGCCCTTGGATTCACGAAGCTGGAAATATCATGCCACAGTTGAGCATCAATGTACCAAAAAAACAATGTAGTTGAATCCATTGTGGACTTTAAGAAGAAAACCAGGAATAAAGATGATTGGGAGAAAAGCCAAATTTTGTAAAGATATAAGCATTGAAGCGACGCAAAGAAAAGAAGCAACCATTCTCAAAAGTCATTTATTTAATTCGACACTGGGAATTTGGAAAAATATAGACAAAGGTCTTCAAATCTAGTAAAGATGAAAACATATCCACTTATATAATACATACCTTGTTTAAGGTGTAAAGGTTCGCATAGCAATAATACGCATAGTAAGAGAATGCAGGGTTAAATACATTAGTCCATTGATCTGGTGTTGGCATGTGTTTGGTGGGGCGTCTTTCAGGCTTACTCTCATCATCTACCAAATCCAGCCCTACAACCTGAATTACCAAGGAGAAGCAGTTGTCATCACGAACAATGCAAGCCAAGGCACAACGCAATCTACAACAAACCATTGCAACAGGTGGGGATGAAGAATTAGGAATAAAAGATGCAAGACCTGTTTCAAGAAAACATGTAGCTGAGGATGTGAATCTGGATCCACAGTAACCTCAAACAGAGGTATAAAGATGTTGTCAAGAATGTTCTGAAACGAGGTAACGATTCCCATCTCTTTGTAAACATTGTAGAGTCGAGGGATCTGAAGCACAAAATAGATAAAATGTCACATTTCCTAACCAAAATTCAATATTTTCCTCTGATGACACCCATATTTTATCGAGGTTCACAATATATAAAGCACAAAAGAAGCTAGTGACTAGGTAATGAGATTTTGAGTAGATCACTAGAACCTGAATTAACCAAACAACATTCTCACTGTACAATTCATTGTTAACAATCCAACTAGCCAGTTGGTCCCACTCGCTTTGCTTCCTTCCATATATAGATATTCTGTATTCAGCCATCTGTGGCAATCAAATTGAACATCAAAACAACGTAAAATCCAGTGATCATAGTTTGGTGTGTTAAAAGAGAGGAAACAGCCTGATGCATATCATTAAAAGCAAACATTAGAAATCCATAATTTGTTCATTGATTACATATGGCACCTCATAGAATTAAGCAAATTAATAGAAGAGTCATCCACCATATGAGGGTTTTACAATGGTTTTACTCTAGTGCTCGTTCTGTCTCATAGTTTGAGGAGCCAGAGCAGAATTTAAATCTTAGGCATAAAATGTATTTGTGCAGAATAAGGGAAATACCTGATATTTGCTTGCAGCAAGATCAGAAAACACTTGCTTTGTCACCTCACCAAGGAATCGACCTGCACGATATACAATAGTTAGTCTGTGATTTCAAATTAAGCACCGAGAAGAAAAGATTCTTTCAGAGCAATGAATGCATAAAAAAATGCAGACATGGAATGATGTTTATAGAAAAAAGAATCAGAACAGCATCTTATAATGCATAACAATGTGTGAATATGAAAATGAGACACTGATGATTCATTCAAATAAAAGATTGGAAGGGCAGTAACATATTAGATCCAGCACCATATCTGAACCTTATTATATTTCAAATATAAAAGAAACACTAGCCATTGCAAATTTATATAAATTAATTGTTTATTTAGATGTGATATTGGTAGTAGACACAATATTCCTATGTCCCCAAAATCAAGGAAATATAAAGGATATACCTTGGATGAGATTGTCCTGCTTGAGGAAAATCTCCCTGAGCCTACTTTGACCGCAAGGATTATACTTGAGGTTAAATTTATCAAACCGATGAAAGGTACTCTTGTCAGCATGAACATCAAGAAGATCCACATTTAAATCATACCTTCTCATACAAAAGCAAAAAATGAATTATAATGTTGAATCATCTCTCACTCCCTTTTAAAGCAAAAAACAAAAGGTAAAAATAGATTATTACCCATTTAAATCCAAGCTCTCAAAAACTTCTTTCAAGGTCAAATATGTCCCATCTCGAAATATTACAACCTGAACAAAGAAGAACCTAGTGAACAACTTTTTTTTGAGGGTTGGGGAGTGTTTTTCACATGCACCACTTCCACACAGATTTTGCACAAAATCAATCAAGCTATTCCTACATCACATATGTCATGATAATTGGTTAACCCTAACAAATGAGCCTGTCTGCACCTTCCACATTAGAGAAAGAATACAAGAAAAAGGATCACAATTTGTAGGAAAAGGATAAAACACTCAGATACATATTTACATAGCACTCAACCCCTCCTAGCAATGAAGATTTGCTAAATCATGAGTATAATGCTTTAGCTTGGAAGCATTCAGTGGTGAACAGCAATTTTAAGCCCCCCTATAAAAGCACACCAAAGGAAATAATCAAAGAATGAAACTTACCTCATCTGGCTCCTTCCTCAACTTCGACTTTATAAACCTCAAAAGATGTTTCTGGTTCATGCACGCTGAGTGATGAACATGTGTATCAACTTTCCTCACATTATAGAAGTCCCTATGTGGTGCACTTTTCTGAGCCAGAAACTCTTTATCCGCATTAAGCATCAAATGAAGATTGAATTTCTGAATGAACACAAAATAGAAAAGGTATTTTAATGATCAAATATAAGAAATTACAAATTTACCATGCACTTCAAAAACAGGGCAAGGCATTCACTTGTTCTAGAAGATTTAGCCGGTGATGACATAAAGTTCTAATATTGCCTGCTGCTATAACGCGAAGTATGTGATGCAAGTCCGTGAAAAAGGTTGTTGCATCAGCTACAGGAAAGAGCTCCCTTCTTGCTGAAGTAGAAAACAAAAAAAATGATTAAGCAAGATAACAGTTCATTTCATCGAAAGTAAGAAAGGTTCAGTTCAGTACAAGGTCTCTGAACACTTACAATCCTTATTGTCATAGACATGCATTACTCCATCTTGCATCTCAAAATAATGCTGCAAAAAGGGTAGATATATTTACAACCCTAAGGAAGAATGAGGACAAATTCAAGTGACTTGTGGTACAGAGTCTAAGATAAAGAGTATAAAGTTACATCAGATTTTCCTTCAGGAGCATAATAAAAGGGATCTGGATTAGGTTTTGGTGTGCTTGGGTCTGATATAACTTCTTTCTCCCAAGGAGCAACTGCCTCCTTGAATACATATCTTTTCCGCATTTCTAGGCATTCTTGCAGAACTACATAGACCTCAACTTCGTCCGGTGATGGTGCCTCTGGTAGTAGAATACAAAATATAACAAAACTAGATTAGCAAATGGTATTCATAAAACCTGACATCATAAACCTTAAACTTAAAGGAGGGAGCTTGCAATCTTTCAAACAGGGGAATAAACACATACATTACCTTAGGCTATTGTCAAGCACCAAAAATAATACAGGAATGGAATATGGATTTTAGGTTTACTTTGAATGTTATAATTTTTAGTTAAATAAATTGTTATATGCACACATGATTTAAGCATCAGGAGTAAGGACACAAGCACCGGTAAAAGCATGGTATGAAGCAAAAGTAAACATTATGATGCAGACCTATTACATAAAAACCTATAGTTGCATATTAGAGAGAGACAATACCAGAAGGGGAAATTTTAAGCCGTGCAAAAGTTTCGTGCTCTGGCTCTTTCCTTAGGATATCAGCTGCAATAGGATCAGGTTGAACGCCGTGTAGGTCACCAGATATACTATGGGTCCGAATCATACTTGAAGCAGCTATCTCGAGTGCCTCTCCATTAGCAGTAATATGATCAGGCAAATTCGGGCCCTACAATTGTGAGATTTAAAGTATAAGTAAATAGTTTGATCAAATTTTTAACAAACTATAAAAGCATAGCAGAAACAACTTCAGCAGGAAAAGGGAAGAAAGTTTACTCACAGCATTTCCATTAGTATGCAGATATGTATCGTCTAGCTTAGAATTGTCGGTGATATTATCTTCATCGTCCGACCCTTCTATGCTCTCAAAGGCACTTGCACTAGGGGACTTTGGAGAAGTAGGCCGGATAAGACTAGTAGATCTCTTTACCGGAGTTCCATGGCCAACAGATTTCCCTGAAGCCAAAACAACTACTCATAGTCATCTAATAGAGACAAAAGCGACTATGACAGCAAAAAAGATAGAAAACACTGAGCTATATATGTGCGTGAATGCATAACTAAAGACAAATCTTTTTCTTTACAAGCCCTAAAGTAATAGTATAGTGCCGGCCAACGATGTTATGTGGAGGAAAAGAAAAAAGGGTCTTTAGTTTTTCATTTTGGTTTTTAGTGCTCGATGTGATATTCACATATCAATGATCTTGAAAAAAAAACTTCAGATTTCAGAAGGTCAGCAAAACTTTGATCTTCCTTGAAATACTTCCGTACAAAAAAGTACTAAAATAAGTTTGAAATTGGAGTCTTTTCTTTTGATTTTTGGTTGTAAATCTATTTCCCTTTTTCCTTCATTCAAAGTAACAAAAATCAGTAACTTATTTTCTTATCAGTCCTGTAAAAAAAGTCAAAAGAAATTAGAAATACACAAAGAAAACACGTTTCCAAGCTGTTGATGAGTTAATTCTGCAATGTACAAAATTTCATTATAGCAACGCAAGCTTTATTAACGCTATAATTGTTCAATAACTCACAAAAGCTCTTGATTTCAAATCCCGAGTTTACCTTCATGGAGAGTATGGAGCCTCGGCAAACCGGCGGGAATTCCGTCAACATGGATAGGGCCGTTGCGCTTCTCGTCTCCGTCAATCCCACAGGATATTACAGTAACATCCGGCAAAGACGCCGAGCCGCGGCGGTTGTATCCGTTCCCCTTCCGGCGAGAGTGTTGGCCGCGCCGCTTCTTGGAGTGCTGCGGCGACTCGTCCTCCGAAATGTCCTCTCTCTCCCTCTCCACCGTCTTGGCGAACTCCAGCAACTGATTCAAGGTTTTCCGATGCATATAATACGCCGACACGGCCACCAACGAAGCTCCGACCAGAGCCGCCATCGCTAGATGAACAGTATGAGTGTCCATCGGAAAACCAAATCTACTACTTCCAAACGAAGCGACGGGGAGTAGAGGCAAATGAAAAAGCAAAAAACCGTAGTGAAATTCAACTGTTTTCAGCGAATGATTATGGGAGTGGGAGAGAGAAGCTTTAGCTAGTGATAGGCTTCTTTGTTCCAGTATTTATAGGGCAAAAATAGTGCTTTTATATTTAACATATCCCCGCTAATAAGGACATAAACTATTCTGTAAATCTCACTTAAACAGTGTTACTAAGACTAATAAACATATTATTTAAATAAGATTTTTTAATAGGTAAATCTGAACTACTGATTTTTATTAATTTATTTACATATAAATGGTTGAATTAATTAAGAAACTTCTTTTAATAAGATTAATATTTGATTAAGAGTACATTTGGATAGTCTGGTACTTGGATTTTAGTGTAATTATGTATGATTATTTATATGACACGTTTTACTAACTATTTTAATTAGTAAATTTCATTAAATCCAGTGTAATTATAAGTTTAAATTATATTTTTAGGGTTTAGGGTCAGAGGTTCGAATCTTAACGTTGTGAATGGAGTGATTGGATTGGGAGAGTCGCTATCATAATGAACATTTGCAGTACTCGATCCAGATTAGTCAAGCATTAGATTGGAAACGGGTGGGTAAACAAAAAAAATCAAATTACATATATATAATTTTTACTGAATTAAAGTTTATAATAATTTTGTTAAAAGATATAAATAATTTTAATAATCAAAATATAGAAAGTATATAATTTTAAAGTTTAAATTCTTTATTTTACAGTGTGACCATGTCCTTAAATATAATAAGGTTAGTAGAATTAAGAAAACATATAGGAAAGTTTCAAATAAGGGATTTTAATTACCAAAATCTTTTTTAAAAATTTCTAATAAAATTTAAAATTCTTCTATATTTTTTAAATTTTAAAAACTTTGATGAAAAAGAAATCTCATTTTTAAAATTGCTTACCCAAACACAGTTTAAAGGTACAAATTATTTATAGAATATATATATCATTTTCTTTGTCTTCCTTGTCCGTTTTCCGCTTAAAATATATTTTTTAATGATGTTTAATGCTTTGGGTTATTTTATTTAACTATTATGATCCGTTTTTTATTAAAAAAAACTATTATGATCCGTTTGGTTTACATACCAAATTAAAACGTTGACAAATTTCAAAATTAGGTATGGGTTTTGGTTTTATATATAATGTGATATTTTTTTTTGTTATTCTCTAAGTTTTACTGGACTTTGTCTTGAATAATTCGAATATTTAAAATTATAATATACAGTATAATTATTTATAGTGTGATATATTACTTTAATATCATCATAGGTATATTAAAATTTTATTCTATTCGCTTTTTATATATTACTAACACCTAAAACATATGACATTTAATTCTCACATATATAAATAATTAAATTTATAAAAAACAAAATAATTAAATTTATTTAATTATTAGACGTATACGAATGAATTAACATCAAATTTACACACACACACATATAAATCAAATTAAAGTCCCATGTATATAATTTCATCAAAGTAAAATTCACATATTATATTATTGATTAATTAAAGTTATGTATAATTTAAAATGAGTTAATTACTATGTCCTTCATTCTATATTGGTTCATAAACTTTTAAATGTTCTAATTTCATCCCCAAACCATAACTCTCTTTCTAAATTTATCCTCAAACTATGATCCCCATTTTAAATTAGTTCTCAAACCTTTCAACGTTCCAATTTCGCATCAAATTATCGTATATGTCAAGGAAGGACGCAAGATTTTATGTTAGGGGCGAGCCTATAAAATTTTAAATGGGCAAACTTATAAAATTTAGGGGGCAAAAATAGATTTTCAATAGAAAATACATAGAAAATTTCTAAATAAATTATAAATCATATATGAATTTCAATTTTTTAGAGGCGACGACTGCCCCCTTCAACCCCCTCTGGGTCCATCCCTGGTTTATGTCCCGTCATATTATTACATAATACACATCAATGTTTACATGACAGTTAACAATTTTTCATAACGATTTTATTAATATGAGATATGATTAGCATATATTGATAACTTAGGGATAAATTTAGAATGTTTGAAAGTTTGAGACTAATTTGGAATGAGGATCATATTTTTGAGTGGAATTGGGCATTCAAAAGTTTGAGACCAAATTTAAAATGATAGCCATAGTTTGGGGACGTATGATACAATTAACCTTTAAAAATTTATCCCAATATATGCTTATAAAAAATGTATTCTTGTAAACAATCTCTAGAGCGAGTGGTTAAAAGCTCTCAATTGACCCTCTTCCCTTGATTATGGGTTCAAAACCCATTAGGAACAAATTCCCCCTCATCTAGGTATAATTTGTTAAAAAAACATTCATTTTTTTAACAAAGAACTTTAACTGAATTTCATTAATCAAAATGAAAAATTACAAAGTATAACACACTCTAATATTCATGGAGATAAAAACATCAGAAAATCAAAGAGCGTGAAAGATAAAATTAAGCGCAATCCTTCTTAAGAAAACTTGTTCTGTCTTCCAAATAAAATTCCAAAAAAGATAAAACTTTAACCAGAAAGCTCCATGTATTAAGCATTCTTTCGCTGCGAGTTCTTGGCACATCGGCAAACTACCACAAGAAAATTCGAAAAATAACAGACTGTCGATTATCTTGTGACTTGAAACGCTCGATAATACTTGTTATCTGAACGATAAATTGTCATAACATCAGACAATACTGTCACAAAGACAGACAAGTCCTGCAAAAAAACAGACAAATAAACTGCCATATAAGCAGACAAAAAATAGCTAGAAACGTAGATGTAAAATGACTTCTGACAAAGTAAAATAGAGAAAAAAATAAAACTAAAAAGAAACAAATAATTCATTAATAAAAGAAAATAATCTTACCTATATAAAACTAACATAAACATTAGAAACTAGTCGACGACATTCATGTCGTAGCCGAAAAAAGATTTAAGACATATTATAGATTTCATGAGAATAACAATAATAAAACGCTACATATATTTATAATACTAAAAATAAAAATAAAAATAAAACAAAAGTTTAAAAGTACAATCATGGATGACGAAGTCCGATAATTGAATCTAGAATTAATGGTTCAACTGGTGGGATAAAATTAGTACCGGCAAATTTGGCCCGAGAGCCGAAATGATAAGCAAATCGAAAGCAATCCGAAATAAAAAAAATATTAAAATAAATAAAGAAATATAAGATGTAAATTGTCGTACAATTTATCAAAAAATTAAATATACAAGCTATATAAAGTTATATATAGGGTGTAAAAACTTAACTCGGCCTGAAAACTTGATTTAAACCGATCGATCTTCTATTAACTCGAACTAAAATCAACCGACCCAAAAATAATTGAACCGAAAGTCAACCGACCTGACCCGGTACTCGAAATGAAATCACCATAGACTCGAACTAAAATTGAACCAAACCCGAACCGGCCTGACCAAACTTAAACCGAATGTAGTTGAACACGAAATGACTCAAATCGAACCCAAACCGAACAAATCGTTTACCACATATTGATAAAATTAGAAATTATGTAAATCCTTGTCATCCTTTAAAAATTATAAAATATAGTAAAAACTGTAGTCCAATTTTTGATTTTTTTTATACTTATTATTTTTCTGAACTTTTATTTAGTTACCGTTGAATTGAGAATCTAATCGATCATCCAATTTTTTGAAAATGCGATATAAATATAATTAGGTAAAGCTCCCTTGGGTCCCAGTGGGTCTAGCCCCCCTTATGTAAAAAATAAATATTTAAATTAAAAATATAAGAGTCAATTAAATATTTAATTTAATATATATTTTTAAAATTAAATACTTTTACTTCTCATGTTATTCTTGCCCGTGAATATAATAATAAAATAAATGGGGTATATGAAAAACAAGCTAGAAATTAATTATTGGCATGGGATGGGGGGATGCTTGTCTTGTTAGAGGTAGTGGAAGAAGGTCGAGCCGGATGTGGAGATTTCGTGCAAGGGTATGTGTGGGTGGCGGGTCGTTTTCCTTATCCAAAACCAGGTCTTCGCAGCATATGCCTAGCAGCTGCCTTGAAACAAAAACACAATGTTATCTCATTATTCTATTTTTTATATTTTTTTTATGAAATGATATTAATTCATTTACACAGTCATATAAACTAATTAATTAATAGTAAATGGCAAATCTCTTTCTTCAGTAAACTCTACTGTTATCACGTGATATATATTATGCCTCGAAACATGAATACATTTATTTTTTACTAATAGGTCCAAATCCAAACATACATGTTTTTCTTAATTTAAGGGTGTTCAAAGTATTTGAACTTTTAAAGAAAAATAACTAAATTTTTAAGTTTTTTACGCATTTAATTAAGCCCTCAAACAAATAAGTTGAATCACTTTAATCATTTTATTATTTTTTATCGTTATTTTTTTATTTTTTTGAAGTATTATTGTCACGTGACACACTATAATTCTGTCATATGACATTTACATTTTTTAAAAAATATTTTTTATATATTTTTATAAAATTTTTAGAATTTTTAAAATAAAATAAAATAATTTTAGAATTGCCAAGTGACAATATTGTAGCACAACGCTTTACACAATTATATTTAACAGTCAATATTGGTCAAAAGGGTGAATTGATGAAACTTTAGAGTATATAGGGTTCCTTGGGTGCAAAAAAGTCCATGAGCTTAATTCATTTTTTTAAAATTCAATGGCTTATGGCACCCTTAAGCCATGTTTCTATGGTGTGATTATGATAGTATACGTTTTATACTCCTTAGTCTTTTAAAAACATACACTACATGCAGACAAATTACTTGAATTCGAATCTCTTAAAAAGAACAACATTCACTTTTTTACTAAAACCACTTAATAAGTTTAATATATATGATTTTTTAAATCACAATGAACATGAAACAAAAAGATTTCAAATTTATATTTTCATATTTATGAGTTTGAAATCGTTATTATCTTAACTAACAGTATAGTTTAATTCGATTTAGATTGAATTGGAGAAGATTTTTATTTATTTGATAATAAGATCTTTATTTATTATTATTATTATTGGTTTGTGTGTATTATTAATATTTGTACTCGAAAGTTTATAAATAACGTGAAAGCGAGCAGGCAAAACCCAAAGCCAAGGTTAAATTATATAAGTTGTGTTTTTTACCGAAACGGATGAGCATTGACATTTGTGGCTAAGGATAAAGAAAGTTGAAATTGTAATGATAAGATGGTGGGGCTGAAGATAAAATACCTAAAATAAAGGAATGGTTTATTGTGAGTGAGAACTATAGATAAATGGCGACACCAACTACCGGTATCTAGATTACATTAAAGATGAGCGTTCGATCGAGTCGAATCAAGTAAAAAAAATTAAGTTATTCGAGTTGACGCGTCATATTTTACAATTTAAACTTTATTTCAAATTTTTCGATTCGAGTCGAGTTTATAAAATTCGAGTTGAGATGAGTTTTCGAGTTCCTATACAAATTTAATTGTAATTATTTATCGTATTATAGTACGATTTAATTATAATTTAAATGACTTTCTCTAATCATATAAGATATGCATATATATTTTTCATAATTTTTCATATGTGACATATATTTCTTTATATTTTTATATTGGTATATATATATATATATATATATATATATATCAAGAAAAATTGAGGGACTTGACTTCAACTTAAAAATTAATCCACTAATTATTAAAAATTTCGAGTTATTCGAATTTCTATTTTACAACTCAAACTTTATTTGAAATTTTTTCGAGTCAAGTCAAGAGGAGTCGAGTTGAAAAATACGTTTTTTTCGAGTCGAACCGAGTTTTACTCACCCTTACATCCTTTAAATAATGTCAAAAGTTTAAATTCTATAAATCTTTTAATTGGTCGAGTGATCATGGATGCTAATCCGTTTTTACTTTGTGTGAGTTCAAATCTCGGAGTTTATATTGAGAATAGTTATTATTGTTTTATTGTACTAAAAAAGTTTGAATTCTGACATTATAAATAAAACAAATTGAATTGAAAGAGTTATCCTTATGATTAATTTTTATAGTATTCAATTCAGATTAACCCGTCGTAGACTATTGTTATACCGAAAATATATATAAATAGCGACATAGGTAATAATTAGATTCTGCGTCCATGGTAGGTACTATGCTTTATAGTGCAGAAGCATGAATTGCCAAAAAGAAAAAAGAAATTAAAAGAATAGTGGATAATTGTGTGTATATATAATGTCTAAACCTCTAAGGTACCTCTTAACTCATTGATTTGAGGATATTGTATTATAGTAGTCAATATTATATTAGTATCGGCCTGAACCGACAGTACTGGTGTTAAGTAATTTAAGTATCGATTTAATTAAAATTTTAGTGTGTTTCGACCTATTTTAGTGAACATCGGCTTGTATCAATGTGTAATGGATATATTGGTTGGTATAATTTTTTAATATTTTAAATATATCTTTTGCATAATTACATTAAAAAACAAAACATAATTATTTAATTAATTTATTGAGCTTGATTGATAATGTTAATATTTATATTTTAATATAAATATATTTATATGTATGTAATTGAGGCATATTTATATTGTATAACTAAATAATTAGAGTTTAAAATATAGACCACTTTGTTTGTGTGCTTAAACATTCTCAATCTCACTTCCTCTTATATTTTGCAATAATAATATTGGACGCATACATTTACTAGATTCGAAAAGAAAAGGATAGCAGAATTTTCAGAGAAAATAAAAATGGGTGAAGCAGATTTGTTATTCAAGATTAGAGAGAATGTTAGCACATGATTTATTCAGGGACTGAGTAGGAAATCAAGATTAAGGACAAAGTATAATTAATCATAAAAATGGAAGGGGCTAAGTTCATATAAATTAAAATTCAGGGGTCCAAAAGATAAATTTTCTATTATATTTTTTAATTAGAAAAATTGGGAGGGGGCACAACCCCAAGCATAGGGATAGTTCCGTCTCTGGATATTTTTGAAACTAAAATAAAACATGATAGGATAAATGTATAGTTTGAGTTTAGTTAAAAAACTTTGAGTTAGTTGAGTTGAAGAGTCTTACTTTATAATTTAAATTTTATTTAATTTTTTTCAAGCCGAGTCTAATTTATAAAATTTGAGTCGAGTTATTTGAGTTTTTGTTCAAATTTAATTGTAAACATTTATAATGTTATGATAGTAATTAGTTTTAATTTAAACGCTTTTTTATAACCATATACAATATACACTTTTTTCATATGTATGTATATATCAAACAGACTTGAGAAACTCGACTCGAACTTGAAAATTAGTCTGGTAAAATTTTCGAGTTATTTGAATTTCCATTTCGTAACTCAAACTTTATTTAATTTTTTTAGTTGAGTCGAATTTATAAAATTACGAATCGAATATTTTCACATCAAATTGAGTCGAATAATTTAATATTTTTGAGTTGAGTGTATGATCTCCTTTTATTAAGGGATCGCATAAAACGTATAAAATTTTTGAGTTTTACATGAGGTTAAAAATACTACGTCTATTAACAATAAATAAAAAAGGGGGTAAAATTTACAATGGTTACCCCTCCCTGATGTGTTGGTAGCTGTCTCCAATCCATAGCTATGCTTGAAGCCAAATGGTGAGCATTTACAACCCCCGCCATAATGGTGTTTTTTTTTTTTTTTGCACCTATATACAAATAAACAAAAGTTATTCATGCACTCACCGGCAAAAATATACATATATCTGTGACTGTGCATTCCATTTAGACTTGTCGCCATAATGGTTCCGGCGACTCATCCACCTTTGTAACTTAGCATATGATCATTATCATGTTCATTGGTCGGAAAATTCTTTTTAATTTATAAAAACTTCACTTTAATGTATACTAAAATAATATGTATATATATTGAAGTGGATACAATTATAATTATAATCTATACGTTCAAAAACTATATGTACTAACAAGATATATATGAGCAAACATATTTGGCCAAAACTTGTGAAAATTGTTCATCTTTCTTGTCTTTATATTCTCTTAGGTCATGAATTCTAGACTCACTAGAAGTACTCTTGTATTCTATCTATTAGAATATTTCCTTTCGCTTCTTTCTAAGTATGATTAAAAATATATTTAAGATTTGTAAAAGAAAATAAGGTATATATATGAATAGAAAGGGGAACTATAAATAATTAGAACTTAGAAGTAATCCTTGTAGCATTGTTGAACTGAAAACCGGACCTAATATAGACCCCTAACCTAAATCAAAATAATTTTAATAGGAACTATTTAACCAATGTCTAATCGAAAAAATTTGTTACATCATGACACATTAAAACTCATATTTTTATCAAAATATATTTTTTAAAAATATATATTACTAAAATAACATAAAAATAATTTTATAAATGACACTTTCTGACAAAAAGGGGAAAAGTACGACTAGCAGGGTGAGCTTTTGCCTACGTGACACGATCTTGGGAAGGTGTGACTAGCGAAGCGTGTCCTTTTTGGTTTTAAGTAAGCAATCACGATTCAAGACCAAAATAAAAGAAAATGAAAAGTAAGAGTAAAAAACGAAGAAGAAAGTTAAATGAATTTTGTATTACTTAATCTCACATTGGTTAGGTAATAGGGTTTTCAACCCTTTAAATATAAACCTTTTTAATGTTCACTCAATGAGTAATTGAAGAAAATTATTATATACGTGTCATTATCGTTGCTTGACTTGAGCTTGGGCTAATATGTGTCCTCAACACATATTTCATGCTTTATATTTTTTTATGACAATTTTGTTTAACTTTTTTCTTCTTTTCCTTCAGCTTCCCTTTTTCTTACATTTTGAATGGGGAAATTTGTAGGAATAATGGGAATTTGAAAATTTATTGGGTTTTAGAGTATCAGCCGATTATTTTGGGAAATATGCCAAAATTTACAGTGCACATGGTAGAACGCCATATGCACAATGTGTCTTCCCCCAAAAACGCCAAGAGGAGGTGGCGTTGTCATGTTAGGCCACTTTAATCCCAAGCCATGTAGCTGGCAGCTTTAAACAAAGCTACAGGACGCCATATGCTCTTGGCGTTGTGTCCTGTATAATTGTACCACCGACAGCCTTAATAATTTTTTTGTATAATTTGGTTGTTGCTGCCTCCCCTATATATAGATAGATTTGGTTATGTGGAGGGGATAGTAAAAAAATTTTGGTTTTTAGATTTGAGAAAAAATTTGAGGGAGTTTAAGTTGATCGATTATATTGACAGTGTTTTTTCAAGAAATATTTGACGAGAGAAAGAGCTTTTTAAGAAAAGTGGGTTGTAGATCTTCTCGGTTTATCGTAAGCAAGTAAGTAATTTTAAATTATTTTTAGTTAATTTGGAGCATATTTGCGTGGTTTATTGGCTAACGATAATTTTTTATATTTTAAAAATTTATATTTGTATAGGTTAAAATGTTTTAAATTATTACTTTTTTATTGTATATATTTGAATGATAATGACTTTTTAGATATATATTCGAAAGTTAATTGTTCAAATTATTTATTTTAAATATTTTTTTCTAAAATCAGAGGGGTTTGTTGTTAATTTGTATTTGCAGTACAAATTAACATAAGAGGAGGCAAAGAGTTTTTGAAGAAAAGTGGGTTGTAGATCTTCTTGGTTTCACGTAAGTAATTTATTTATTTTTAGTTAATTTGGAGCAAATTAATATTTTTTCGGTTGTATGTATATATTCGAATGATTATTATTTTTAGATATATATCCGAATGTTAGTTGTTAAAATTATTTATTTTAATTAATCTATTCTTTTTTTAAACTGAGGTGTTTGTGGTTAATTCTGAATAATTGTTGAAATTAGACGTTTATTATTTTTTAATTATTGTATTTGCAGTGCAAATTAACATAAGAGTAGGCAAAGTGTTTTTGAAGAAAAGTGGGTTGTAGATCTTCTCAGCTTCACGTAAGTAATTTATTTATTTTTAGTTAATTTGGAGCGAATTAATATTTTTTCTTTGTATGTATATATATATATATATATTCAAATGATTATTATTTTTTATATATATATTCGAATGTTAGTTGTTAAAATTATTTATTTTAATTAATCTATTTTTTAAAAATCTGAGGTATTTGTGGTTAATTCTTAATAATTGTTGAAATTAGATGTTTATTATTTTTTTTTAGTAGTTATTTTTTAATTATTGTATTTGCAGTACAAATTAACCTAAGAGGAGGCAAATAGTTTTTGAAGAAAAGTGGGTTGTAGATCTTCTTGGCTTCACGTAAGTAATTTATTTATTTATAGTTAATTTGGAGCAAATTAATATTTTTTCTAGATTGTATGTATATATATTCGAATGATTATTATTTTTAGATATATATTCAATGTTAGTTGTTAAAATTATTTATTTTAATTAATCTATTTTTAAAAATCTGAGGTGTTTGTGGTTAATTATTAATAATTGTTAATTCTTAATAATTGTGGTTAATTCACGTAATTAATTTATTTATTTTTAGTTAATTTGTTTTTTTAGTAGTTATTTTTAATTATTGTATTTGCAAGACAAATTAGCATCCGAAGAGGCATAGAGTTTTTTGAAGAAAAGTGTGTTGTAGATATTCTCTGTTTCTAGTTAGTAAGTAATCTATTTATTTTTAGTTTATTCGAGCACATTTACACTTTGTTTATCGACTAAACTGGTAAGTGTTTACATTTGTGGTTAAATTTTAATTGTTGAAAGTAGTCGTTTATTTTTAATCGTAAATTATTGTTCAAATTATTTAATTTAATTAATATGTATACATTTTTTTAGCGTATGGGTTTGTGGCTAAATTTTAATTTTTGAAAGTAGTCAACCCGGGACAATCTTAAATCCACGGAGAAAGGAAGCATTATAAAAACCGCAAAGTCAGAAATAATAAACTATGCGTTCGAAAGGATCCTTGATCTTCATTCTTGGTGGCGGATGGTATGCTCCACACCCTATAATTAATTTATTAATATCAATTTTTTTGTACATGACATAATGAATTTTAAATTACTTATTTGCTCTTCATGAATATGAGACGAAATATGCTCATGGTCACAGTACAACAAAATTCCTTCAGATGCTATTTTCAAACAAATCTACAAAAAATGAGTTATCGTTTGAATATATATATATATATATATATATATATATATATATATATATATATATATATATATATATACACATACATACAATCAGAAAATGGTATTAACTTCAAAAAAAATTATCTATAAATTAAACAACGGTTTGCCAAAATTAGAGAAATCACACAAATAATGTTAACAGATTAATTAAATAAACATATTAATTAAAAAATTTAATTTCAACAATTAATTTTGTAATTAGCATACGCAAACAAGAAAAAAAATTGACAAATTAAACAACGAATTGAGGTTAAAGCTATTAATTAAAAAATGGGCATAAAAATCCCCCAATATTCGAAAATATATCTAAAATATTATTATCATTCGAATATACATACAACAAAAAGCTATTAATTTTAACAATTGTCTTCTATACGTATATATATTTCAAAAATATAAATAAATACTTATAATTTAAATGACTTTCTAATCATATAAGATATGCATATATATTTTTCATAATTTTTCATATGTGACATATATTTCTTTATATTTTTATATTGGTATATATATATATATATATATATATATATATCAAGAAAAATTGAGGGACTTGACTTCAACTTAAAAATTAATCCACTAATTATTAAAAATTTGAGTTATTCAATTTCTATTTTACAACTCAAACTTTATTTGAAATTTTTTTTCAGTCAAGTCAAGAGGAGTCGAGTTGAAAAATACGTTTTTTTTAGTCGAACCGAGTTTTACTCACCCTTACATCCTTTAAATAATGTCAAAAGTTTAAATTCTATAAATCTTTTAATTGGTCGAGTGATCATGGATGCTAATCCGTTTTTACTTTGTGTGAGTTCAAATCTCGGAGTTTATATTGAGAATAGTTATTATTGTTTTATTGTACTAAAAAAGTTTGAATTCTGACATTATAAATAAAACAAATTGAATTGAAAGAGTTATCCTTATGATTAATTTTTATAGTATTCAATTCAGATTAACCCGTCGTAGACTATTGTTATACCGAAAATATATATAAATAGCGACATAGGTAATAATTAGATTCTGCGTCCATGGTAGGTACTATGCTTTATAGTGCAGAAGCATGAATTGCCAAAAAGAAAAAAGAAATTAAAAGAATAGTGGATAATTGTGTGTATATATAATGTCTAAACCTCTAAGGTACCTCTTAACTCATTGATTTGAGGATATTGTATTATAGTAGTCAATATTATATTAGTATCGGCCTGAACCGACAGTACTGGTGTTAAGTAATTTAAGTATCGATTTAATTAAAATTTTAGTGTGTTTCGACCTATTTTAGTGAACATCGGCTTGTATCAATGTGTAATGGATATATTGGTTGGTATAATTTTTTAATATTTTAAATATATCTTTTGCATAATTACATTAAAAAACAAAACATAATTATTTAATTAATTTATTGAGCTTGATTGATAATGTTAATATTTATATTTTAATATAAATATATTTATATGTATGTAATTGAGGCATATTTATATTGTATAACTAAATAATTAGAGTTTAAAATATAGACCACTTTGTTTGTGTGCTTAAACATTCTCAATCTCACTTCCTCTTATATTTTGCAATAATAATATTGGACGCATACATTTACTAGATTCGAAAAGAAAAGGATAGCAGAATTTTCAGAGAAAATAAAAATGGGTGAAGCAGATTTGTTATTCAAGATTAGAGAGAATGTTAGCACATGATTTATTCAGGGACTGAGTAGGAAATCAAGATTAAGGACAAAGTATAATTAATCATAAAAATGGAAGGGGCTAAGTTCATATAAATTAAAATTCAGGGGTCCAAAAGATAAATTTTCTATTATATTTTTTAATTAGAAAAATTGGGAGGGGGCACAACCCCAAGCATAGGGATAGTTCCGTCTCTGGATATTTTTGAAACTAAAATAAAACATGATAGGATAAATGTATAGTTTGAGTTTAGTTAAAAAACTTTGAGTTAGTTGAGTTGAAGAGTCTTACTTTATAATTTAAATTTTATTTAATTTTTTTCAAGCCGAGTCTAATTTATAAAATTTGAGTCGAGTTATTTGAGTTTTTGTTCAAATTTAATTGTAAACATTTATAATGTTATGATAGTAATTAGTTTTAATTTAAACGCTTTTTTATAACCATATACAATATACACTTTTTTCATATGTATGTATATATCAAACAGACTTGAGAAAAACTCATTTCTCGAACTTGAAAATTAGTCCGGTAAAATTTTTGAGTTATTTGAATTTCCATTTAAGTAACTCAAACTTTATTTAATTTTTTTAGTTGAGTCGAATTTATAAAATTACGAATCGAATATTTTCACATCAAATTGAGTCGAATAATTTAATATTTTTGAGTTGAGTGTATGATCTCCTTTTATTAAGGGATCGCATAAAACGTATAAAATTTTTGAGTTTTACATGAGGTTAAAAATACTACGTCTATTAACAATAAATAAAAAAGGGGTAAAATTTACAATGGTTACCCCTCCCTGATGTGTTGGTAGCTGTCTCAATCCATAGCTATGCTTGAAGCCAAATGGTGAGCATTTACAACCCCCGCCATAATGGTGTTTTTTTTTTTTTTTGCACCTATATACAAATAAACAAAAGTTATTCATGCACTCACCGGCAAAAATATACATATATCTGTGACTGTGCATTCCATTTAGACTTGTCGCCATAATGGTTCCGGCGACTCATCCACCTTTGTAACTTAGCATATGATCATTATCATGTTCATTGGTCGGAAAATTCTTTTTAATTTATAAAAACTTCACTTTAATGTATACTAAAATAATATGTATATATATTGAAGTGGATACAATTATAATTATAATCTATACGTTCAAAAACTATATGTACTAACAAGATATATATGAGCAAACATATTTGGCCGGCTGGCAAAATTGTTCATCTTTGCGTCTTTATATTCTCTTAGGTCATGAATTCTAGACTCACTAGAAGTACTCTTGTATTCTATCTATTAGAATATTTCCTTTCGCTTCTTTCTAAGTATGATTAAAAATATATTTAAGATTTGTAAAAGAAAATAAGGTATATATATGAATAGAAAGGGGAACTATAAATAATTAGAACTTAGAAGTAATCCTTGTAGCATTGTTGAACTGAAAACCGGACCTAATATAGACCCCTAACCTAAATCAAAATAATTTTAATAGGAACTATTTAACCAATGTCTAATCGAAAAAATTTGTTACATCATGACACATTAAAACTCATATTTTTATCAAAATATATTTTTTAAAAATATATATTACTAAAATAACATAAAAATAATTTTATAAATGACACTTTCTGACAAAAAGGGAAAAGTACGACTAGCAGGGTGAGCTTTTGCCTACGTGACACGATCTTGGGAAGGTGTGACTAGCGAAGCGTGTCCTTTTTAGTTTTAAGTAAGCAATCACGATTCAAGACCAAAATAAAAGAAAATGAAAAGTAAGAGTAAAAAACGAAGAAGAAAGTTAAATGAATTTTGTATTACTTAATCTCACATTGGTTAGGTAATAGGGTTTTCAACCCTTTAAATATAAACCTTTTAATGTTCACTCAATGAGTAATTGAAGAAAATTATTATATACGTGTCATTATCGTTGCTTGACTTGAGCTTGGGCTAATATGTGTCCTCAACACATATTTCATGCTTTATATTTTTTTATGACAATTTTGTTTAACTTTTTTCTTCTTTTCCTTCAGCTTCCCTTTTTCTTACATTTTGAATGGGGAAATTTGTAGGAATAATGGGAATTTGAAAATTTATTGGGTTTTAGAGTATCAGCCGATTATTTTGGGAAATATGCCAAAATTTACAGTGCACATGGTAGAACGCCATATGCACAATGTGTCTTCCCCCAAAAACGCCAAGAGGAGGTGGCGTTGTCATGTTAGGCCACTTTAATCCCAAGCCATGTAGCTGGCAGCTTTAAACAAAGCTACAGGACGCCATATGCTCTTGGCGTTGTGTCCTGTATAATTGTACCACCGACAGCCTTAATAATTTTTTTGTATAATTTGGTTGTTGCTGCCTCCCCTATATATAGATAGATTTGGTTATGTGGAGGGGATAGTAAAAAAATTTTGGTTTTTAGATTTGAGAAAAAATTTGAGGGAGTTTAAGTTGATCGATTATATTGATGATGTTTTCAAAATAAATATTTGACGAGAGAAAGAGCTTTTTAAGAAAAGTGGGTTGTAGATCTTCTCGGTTTATCGTAAGCAAGTAAGTAATTTTAAATTATTTTTAGTTAATTTGGAGCATATTTGCGTGGTTTATTGGCTAACGATAATTTTTTATATTTTAAAAATTTATATTTGTATAGGTTAAAATGTTTTAAATTATTACTTTTTTATTGTATATATTTGAATGATAATGACTTTTTAGATATATATTCAAAGTTAATTGTTCAAATTATTTATTTTAAATATTTTTTCTAAAATCGAGAGGGGTTTGTTGTTAATTTGTATTTGCAAGTACAAATTAACATAAGAGGAGGCAAAAGTTTTTGAAGAAAAGTGGGTTGTAGATCTTCTTGGTTTCACGTAAGTAATTTATTTATTTTTAGTTAATTTGGAGCAAATTAATATTTTTTCGGTTGTATGTATATATTCGAATGATTATTATTTTTAGATATATATCCGAATGTTAGTTGTTAAAATTATTTATTTTAATTAATCTATTCTTTTTTTAAACTGAGGTGTTTGTGGTTAATTCTGAATAATTGTTGAAATTAGACGTTTATTATTTTTTAATTATTGTATTTGCAGTGCAAATTAACATAAGAGTAGGCAAAGAGTTTTTGAAGAAAAGTGGGTTGTAGATCTTCTCAGCTTCACGTAAGTAATTTATTTATTTTTAGTTAATTTGGAGCGAATTAATATTTTTTCGGTTGTATGTATATATATATATATATATTCAAATGATTATTATTTTTTATATATATATTCGAATGTTAGTTGTTAAAATTATTTATTTTAATTAATCTATTTTTTAAAAATCTGAGGTATTTGTGGTTAATTCTTAATAATTGTTGAAATTAGATGTTTATTATTTTTTTAGTAGTTATTTTTTAATTATTGTATTTGCAGTACAAATTAACCTAAGAGGAGGCAAATAGTTTTTGAAGAAAAGTGGGTTGTAGATCTTCTTGGCTTCACGTAAGTAATTTATTTATTTATAGTTAATTTGGAGCAAATTAATATTTTTTCGGTTGTATGTATATATATTCGAATGATTATTATTTTTAGATATATATTCGAATGTTAGTTGTTAAAATTATTTATTTTAATTAATCTATTTTTTAAAAATCTGAGGTGTTTGTGGTTAATTATTAATAATTGTTAATTCTTAATAATTGTGGTTAATTCACGTAATTAATTTATTTATTTTTAGTTAATTTGTTTTTTTAGTAGTTATTTTTTAATTATTGTATTTGCAGTACAAATTAGCATCCGAAGAGGCATAGAGTTTTTGAAGAAAAGTGTGTTGTAGATATTCTCTGTTTCTCGTTAGTAAGTAATCTATTTATTTTTAGTTTATTCGGAGCACATTTACACTGTTTATCGACTAAACTGGTAAGTGTTTACATTTGTGGTTAAATTTTAATTGTTGAAAGTAGTCGTTTATTTTTAATCAGAAATTATTGTTCAAATTATTTAATTTAATTAATATGTCTGTTTTTTAAGCAGAAGGGTTTGTGGCTAAATTTTAATTTTTGAAAGTAGTCAACCCGGGGACAATCTTAAATCCACGGAGAAAGGAAGCATTATAAAAACCGGCAAGCTGTAAATAATAAACTATGCGTTCGAAAGGATCCTTGATCTTCATTCTTCGGTGGCGGATGGTATGCTCCACACCCTATAATTAATTTATTAATATCAATTTTTTTGTACATGACATAATGAATTTTAAATTACTTATTTGCTCTTCATGAATATGAGACGAAATATGCTCATGGTCACGGTACAACAAAATTCCTTCAGATGCTATTTTCAAACAAATCTACAAAAACAGTTATCGTTTGAATATATATATATATATATATATATATATATATATATATATATATATATATATATATATATATATACACATACATACAATCAGAAAATGGTATTAACTTCAAAAAAAATTATCTATAAATTAAACAACGGTTTGCCAAAATTAGAGAAATCACACAAATAATGTTAACAGATTAATTAAATAAACATATTAATTAAAAAATTTAATTTCAACAATTAATTTTGTAATTAGCATACGCAAACAAGAAAAAAAATTGACAAATTAAACAACGAATTGAGGTTAAAGCTATTAATTAAAAAATGGGCATAAAAATCCCCCAATATTCGAAAATATATCTAAAATATTATTATCATTCGAATATACATACAACAAAAAGCTATTAATTTTAACAATTGTCTTCTATACGTATATATATTTCAAAAATATAAATACTTACTGATTTAGTCGATAAACCGTGTAAATATGCTCCAAAATAACTAAAAAATCTACTTACTTTCGAAAAATAGAGAAGATCTACAGCCCACTTTCCTTCAAAAACTTTTTTGTTTCTTCGAATAAATCTTAAAAAAAATACTATCAAAACAATCGATCAACTCAAACTCTCTCAAAAAAAATTTCAAACCTAAAAGCTCTAAATTTCGATTATCCCTTCCCAAAACCAATTACCTCAATATATAGAGGTGATGGCTCTTGCAACTTGTCGTTTAAAGCTGCCTGGAGCCGGCTTGAGGATGAAACTGAGGCCAAGTGAAGACGAATTGTGCACTGTAAATTTTGGCTTATTTCCCAAAAATAATCGTCTGAATACCCTATAAACTCAATAATTTTTCAAATTCCCATTATTCCTACAAATTTGCCGAATCGGAATCGTGTTAATTTACTTAAAACACAACAAAAAATTGCTTTGTGAGCCGCAATTTCTCTTAATATGCGAAATTGCATCCTGTCAGTTGTGTTTTAGTTGTCGTGTAAGAGAAAACAAGTGATCAACTGTGTTTTTACCTTTTTTGTTGAAAAATGTATCATTTTGATAATTAATCTTCAATAAATGTCATTTTAATAATATTTTTTAAGAATAATTTTAGTTAAAAATAAGCCTAAAAAATCTGCTCCAATGGGTATTTGGCAAAAGGTAGATAGCTGATAGCTGATTGCAGTGACTGATTTAATCAACTGATTTTATTAGTTGATTTGAGTAGGGGTGAGCGTTCGATTGAGTCGAGTAAAAAAATTTCGAGTTATTCGAGTTGACGCGTCATATTTTACAACTCAAACTTAATTTAATTTTTTTTCGATTAGAGTCGAGTTTATGAAATTTGAGTTGAGTTTTGAGTTCCTATACAAATTTAATTATAATTATTTATCATATTATAGTACGGTTTGATTCAAATTTAAACGACTTTCTCTAATCATATAAGATATGCATATATATATATATTTCTTCATATTATTTTTCACATGTATAAGTAAGATTTGTAATGTTAGTTAATAAAAAAATATCATCAAAACTTTTAAAATGTATTATAATCTTATTTTTAAATAAGGAGCTTTTGGGGATAAAGTATTGATGGAGTATAAATGAGTCAATAAATTGATGTGAAAAAAAAAACTTTACAAAAAAATTCAATTGAATGATCATATTAAATAAAATGTAAAGTTAAAGGACTAAATTGCAAAAAGAATATATTTATTAAAAATATGAATTGAATTATATAGATATTATATAATGTTAGTGAAACATGTGGTTTAATTTTGGTCGAAAATAGACTTAAAACGAAAGATAAATTGAAGAAATGAGAAATCATTCAAAGTTGAGGGGCTAAATTGCAAAAGTAGGAAATTTAATTTAAAAAATATGAATTGAAGCTAAATAGGTATTCTATAGTGGTTTTAGGAGCATGTGGTTTAAATTTGATAAAAAATTGACAAACGAATGAGGAATTGAAGAAATGAGGAAATCATACAAAGTTAAGGGCTAAATTGAAAAATATGAAATTTATTTTCAAAAATATGAATATAAGCTAAATAAGTATTCTACATTGGTTTAGGAATATGTAGTTCAAATTTGGTCAAAAATGAAGGAGGACTTGAAGAAAAATAAAACCAGGGTCTAAATTGCAAAATTGTAAAATTTAGTTTTTCGATTTTCGAGTTGAGCAAATTTCAACTCGACTCGGACTCAATTTTTTTTGAATTACTCGAATAACTCAAAATTGAAAAAAAATTGATTTTTTCGAGTCGAGTTTTGCTCAAGTTTTGCTCAGCCCTAGATTTGAGAAACCGATTTGATTAGTTGTTTATATAAAAGTGTTTGGTAAAACTTAACTGATAGCCGACATGGGTAAAATGACAAATACGAGTATGATACATTTAGTTGTTGAGTACATGTATGTTTTATAATACTTTAGTCTTTATTGGGGTAAAATTATTCAGATAAAATGCTTTTGACAAGGAATTAAAAAATTCCTTAAGAAAATTAGTGAATGTTTTTAAAAATTTTGAATATTTTTTAAATTTAATATTTACAAATATTAATTTTGCGAAGATTGATACGTACTATTAACCTTGTATAAAATATCAACACTACAATTTTTTCTTCACTTTCATGTTTTGCTTTATTTTCTTAACTAAAATATACTTAATAATCTACAACTAAAAATAAAATAATAAAATAAAATATCAATACTATTTCATTAGATTAGGTTTCATGGCAAAGACGTAGTTATGAAAATAACATGGTCAAGTACGTCATTTAACATCTTATTTTGCAAATCAACTCTTTCAATCCATTGAATTTTCCAGTGTTTTCTCTTTTACCTTATTTTACACAATCAGTTCTTTCAAAAAGGTATTTACCAAACACTAGAAATAGAGAGTTTGACTGCCAATCAGCTATTTAAACCTAAATATGCTAAAAGCTCTTAAAAAATTTGTTTATCAAACATTTGTTTAGCAATAATAATTTTATCATAATCTAATCCCAAATAATTATACTCACTTTTTTATAATAGTCTTAAAGTGATTATAAGATAATATATTTAATTTTTTCTTAATCAATTGATAAGGCACACATACCTTACAGATAAAACTAATAAAACTCAAATATTTTAAGATAAACATCATAATCTTTTTTATTGAAACTACTCGTTAGGTTCTTGTTATATCAAAAAAAAAATCACCGAATTTGTTATACCCAAATTTAACCATTACGTTGGTAGATATGCCATAAATGCTAAAAGCACACAAGAGCCGGACTTACTAAAAACATTTTTCTTATGTTCACCTGAAGTTGAATAGCAATAAAAGAGGCGGTCGTTACATACAGCTGGATGGGGACCCTCCAATGCAGAAACAAACGAAATCCATATTATTATTATTTGTTCGAAAACGTAATCCATATTATAAGCCTTGGGAAATTACGGCATCACATTTGGCAATCAACTTCATTTACCTAAGTTTTGATTTTACAGCTCGGACAGGACATGGTGTGTGGTGTTTCCCACTTCAAATTTACATGTCAGAATCCCATATTTTATACATTATTGTTTGACCTTGTTTGATAAACAATTTTTTGAGTTAAAATTATAAATTTAAAATATTTTTAGAGATTTGATCAGTTAAATTCGATAATTTAAATGTTTGATAAATAGAGAATTGTAATAGCGGATTGAGATGAAACATCTCATTTTGAAAAAGCTCATTTTAAGACCTTTTTGAGTTAAAGATTCAGATGAAAGATTTGTAAAGACTATTTTATCATTGATAATTATAAAAATTTTCTCTAAATAACATAAATTTGATTAAATAATAATAAAAAAAATTATGAACAAGAAACTAATATATAAATTAATAAATACATATATATTTAATAATTAATAAAATTATATTTAAAATATAATTTCATAGATAAAAAAATTAATATATACATCTAAATTTAATAATTATTAAAATTATATTAAAAAATAATTTCACAAATAAAAAATTAATATGTACATTCTCATATATGCTCAGTAACGATATTAAAAAAATTAATCTGATTAATCTGATTAATATTAATAGATACAAAATGTTAATAACTAATAAATTATGTCCTTATATGCTAACTTGTTTGTTCAAATAATCAAATAGTTATCAACTATCAGTTAATTTTACCAAATACTTTTATACAATCAACTAATATAATCCGCTAGTCAAATCAGCTAATATAATTCGCGAGTCAAATCAACTAATATAATCTGCTATCAACTAATGTAATCCGCTATCCGCTAACTGCCAAATAGAGCCATTATATTTTGTCTCTTTTTGTTTCTGTTTTTTTTTTTTAACTCTCGAAAGGGATTACCAAAATTAACAACCTTAAACGCTTTTGTTAATGGTGTTTATGAATAGATTTTGTAGTAAATTGAGACATATACATATGCGGTGTTGTGACTCTTGTTTCTGTCTTTTTCATTGGCGTGACAGATGCTGAAAGAAAGTCATGTTTTCATGTGATTGGAAGACAGGATGTGGAGGAATCTTTTAGATTATCCACACCATCTTGGGTTGGCAAACTTTCAAAATTAATAATAATAATAATAATAATAATAATAATAATAATAATAATAATAATAATAATAATAATAGTAGTAGTAGTATTAGTAGTAAGATCTTTAATGTATATTTTGTGTACTAATCAGTTTTTGTTATAGGATAATGGAGATATTAAGAGAGTCCAACTAGTTTTCAAGTAAAAAATTATATTTATTTTAGTAGATTTATTGAACTTACAAAGAAATCCAAAACCGCTTAGCTACTTATAAGATGAATAAATAAATTACAAAATAAATTCGCATATTAATAAATTGATTATCAAAGTCTAATAAAAAAATATAATTGTGTACAGACTGAATGTGTAGCATGCTTCATATCACGGGGCTATGTCCCGTACCCTAACGGAGGATTCATAAATATTTTTTACGGTGAACATTTTTAGTAAGCCTTGATTATAATTTGTATGTAAATAGATATAATTAGTAAAATGGATAACTAACGTAAGAAGTTTTAGATTTTATGATAGACACTAGCTTACTCTTAGGTCAACATGGATCCGCCACGACTACAACTCCAACCAAAATCGATCAAATACAAAGAAAACAGATAAAACAACACAAAATTCATGTCGCAAACTCTAACGGTTCTAATTATTTTTAACGTGAATCTATCTAGTGAATCTAGTGTCCAACTGAAAAAAGTCAATCTAAATAAATCCAATTGTCAACCGATGATCTAAACTTAACTACTTCAAACCATCAAAAAACCCGAGCACAAAATGATCGGATTTAAAAACAATCTAAAATTAAAATGATTTATATACAAAATAATTCAGACCCGAAAGTGAAATAAAAAATTTAAAACTTGAATTAATCCGATCCAAATCGACCCAATTTAAATCAATTCGATATCCTCAATTGACAAGTATAATGTTGGTATATCCCATAATTAATATTCGTTTTCTGGGTTTGTGTCAAGTTGACACCAGGTATCAATGGAGGCAAATTTAAAAAGCCCTTTTGGTGGTGTTTGGTCGAGTCATGAATCACATTCCATTGAGCTACAACCATAGTTTTAAATAAGAACAGCCGCTTGAATTTGGAACGCGAAAGGGAATTTGAATAGGTACAAAATCATACCAACCAAGTTGGCTCAAGTGGTAAGCAATTTGATATCATTTAAGTATGTCTCGAGTTTGAAGCTTTGTACATGTAGAAAATCTCCGTTGGAAGACTAACCTATCAAAATCAGGTGTGCGACACAGATCGGTCTAAATTAGTCAAAACAAAATCTTAGAAATCAGGAGGACAATCATAAAATAGGTACAAAAATCATAATCCATAAGATAAAAGAATTCATTCCACAAACATTAGTGGATTCATTCAAGTGGAGAATCTTTGCTTATACTTGGAAGCTTTCCACGGCATATCTAGCTCATAGGGTTTAGCATTCGATCGAGTCGAGTTAAAAAAATTTCAGGTTAGTCGAGTTTACGAGTCCTATTTTACTATTCAAATTTTATTTGATTTTTTTTCGAGTCAAGATTATGAAATTTTAGTCTAATATTATCGGAAAGAATTAAGGGACTTGACAGGGGCAAAGCCAGAATCGAATATTGGTAGGGGCCAAAATATTGAATTTAAAAAATGCAAGGGCTTATAATGCATTTAAACTCAAAATTCATGGGGCAATGTCTAATTTGTCTAATATTTAAATTTATAAGGACCTAAATTGTTATTGGACCAAAAAATTTGAGGATACATGTTCATTCTTCTTTAGTTCAACCAGGAGGCGTAAATGAATAGAGCATTCAACGGATTGTTAGTGAACCGTTCGTATAGCGTTCGTTTATTAAGCTAAATAAACGAGTATAAAGAAATTTTATGTCTGTTTAATAAACGAACGAACACGAACACGAACAAATGTGTATTTTTTTCGTTTATGTTCTCAAACAAGCTCATTTATCGGCTCGTTTATAAGCTCATTTACTTGGTTTCCCTTTTCCTTTTATTTTTTTACATTTTAAATATTAGTGAATGTTTGGACTAACTTGAACACGTGGTGAACTTTTGAGTTCAAACTGTGAAGCTTAATGAGCTTAAAGACTAATGGTGTTGATGACTGCGTAGAAAACCTATATTCTAGGCCCTTTTACTTAGCATATTGCATGTGTTCGAGCTCATTTAGTTGCATTTAGTTATAGAGTTTTGGTGTTTAAGCTTAAATGTTTATATCTATTGGTGCTATTAACGGGAAAGATAGTGTTTTTAGTGGTGCTTGTGCAGGAAGCAACGGAGCAATGGAGTGCAAGAGCATTGGAGCATCATCTCTCATGATGGACTCGACGCCATAACATCGTTGCGGATGCAGGAGGCAAATCTTTCGCCTTTGATGACTGTTCACGCGTGGACCCCTCTTTTTTATGGACTTAATGAAAAGTGCGGAAAGCTAGATCCTCATTAAAGGATCACGTGTTCGTTAGGGTTTCTTAACCTTAGCTTTGCCCCCTTCTATATAAAGATAACTTGGGCAACAATTTACACAAGCTTGATTCTACGAACAGTCTCATTGTCTTCATCAATCAGAGAATCACCGTAGTCGAAGTTCTTGAGGAGTCTCCAACAACAAAGAACTATCGAGAGAAGCTCGAGGAGTTAGAGCGTTGCAACATTGTTTCGAGAGCTTGAAGAAGAACTTCGAGGACGCTTGATTTTCTCTCTCTTGCTTGAAAAACTGCCATGACATACACTTATTTTTATGGTTATTTATTCAGATATGAGCTAAATACTCTTTTGTTGGGTTTATTGTTTTAAGATACTATGTTTTAATTATTGTTTAATGCTATAACACTTGTTTCTTATCTATTATGTTCATTGTTATCAATGCTTAATTATTGTAAGAGCTGTCGAGAGAAGCCATTTAATTAATGATTTGTTACTTAATGTCGAGAGAGTTAAGTTAGACCACATGAACAGATGAGCTTAAGTTGTTAACTTGGGTTCTAATCCGACTTAGACATAAGTTTAGGATTTCAACGACTAATAAGGAGAACTTTCAATAGATAAATAAGTTGTTAGGGTTTACGCAGACATGTATTGCCATAGTATCATGTTATCAACTTTTAGATATCGAGAGAGTTTAGGAGTTAATTAGAAAACACTGTGGAGTAGATAAGAGTTGTCTCATCGCTATAGCATTCGAATGGTAATTAACATAGTTCTTAGGCAATAAGCCCAACATCCATAATCATTAGAATCTTTGATACAACATCTGCTTGTTCTTGATCATTGCTTCAATTTACTTTTATCGCATTTAGTTTACAATCTTCATCACACCATTATTATTTCTTTAACTCTTAAGTGCGGTCACTTTGAGTTTGTCACTTCAATACTTGTAGGTTCGACACTCTACTTATCATTTTATTACTTGATCGACAAGTATACTTGTTCTGAGTTGCGCAGACTATTTTACACGCATCAGGTGTAATTCCACCATTTGGAAAACATATAAATGAACATGTTAGCGGTCTTATAAATGAACATGTTCACGTACAATACACGGATATGCTCATGAACGTTAAACGAATATGTTCATGAATGTTAAACAATAGAACACAAACACCATCAAAAAATAAATAAACGAACACAAACATGACATTAAAGTTTAAACGAACCAAACATGAACACCTTCAAATATAAATAAACGAAAACGAACAAAACCTTATCTGTTCAAGATCGATTTATTTACACCCCTAGTTCAACTCCTACTTGATTATATATTTAATAAACTCTTATAGTTTTTCATTTGAATAATTTTTTTTACAGGGGCCAAATTATTATTAAACTAAAAATATCAAATAATTAAATTTTATAACAGGGGTCGGGGCGCCCTTGGGCCCCAAGGGAGCTTCGCCCCTGAGACTCGACTCAAACTTGAAAACTGATCAATGAATTATTAAAAATTTTGAGTTATTGGTATTTATATTTTATAACTCAAATTTATTTGAATTTTTTTCGAGTAGAATATAGTTTATAAACTTAAAAATTAATTCTTTTACATCAAGTCGAATAATTCTTTTTTTTAAATCTAATTTTGTCCACCCCTACCAACTCCGAAAGACTTTCCTTTACATTGCCAACTGCAGAAATGAGTGAAAATTATTTCCACGACTTTGTGTATCAAATAATTATTCAAAATAATATTAGGGTCGTTATCGAAATTATAAAAAAGATTGCTAATCAATGAGTTTAAAATGTGCACCCACAAGAGGATGAAATTAAAATCACAATAAACTATATTTTAATACAAAAGTTAATCACAGGCATAACATGTAACGATCTAAAAGTTGAGTTAGTGGGACACCAACACCTTTCTATTGTGATATTATTTCTTTTTGTAAATTAATGAAAAACTAGTGTGTGTATATATATAATCAACTATGAAAAAGCACCCAAGATTTAAAAGTGCAGGGGCAGTGGAGCAGGCGGTAGTGCTGGTGCAGCGTAGGATATACTTTTTTAATTATTCCGAAAAATCAGTTTTGTAAGGCGGATATAAATCATTGGGGACAATGAGTTGTAATAATTTGAAATATGTTATTGTTGTCGTACTAATTTAAAAATATAAGTCGGAACTCAACCTTGTTTTAATGATAAAGAAAATGACATTGGATCAATAGGGTGGATCTAATTGATAAGCAATTTAATATCGTTTAAGTATATTTCGAGTTTGAGGTTTTATGTATGTAAAAATTCTCTCCTACGAGACTTTTCACCAAAGTCAAGTGTACGACGCATGTGAATTCAGATTACTGAGGGCAAAGCCTTGGAAAACCAGGAGAGCAACAAAAAAATATATGATATTATTTCTTTTAAGTAATCCGAATTCGGACATTGTTGTCAGTAGTGTGTTATCAAAAGTGCTAAAAGTGAAGAACAAATATTTTTATGCAATCATACCATAATATTAAAAAAGTACAAACTTGAGTATATTTAAATACAATTTAATAAATATAATTCGAATAATTTAAGTTGTTAATTATAGAAATCAGATTATATAATTGGATAAAATTAAGATAAAAAAATGTTACTTTCCTAAAAGATTAATGACTTAAAATACAAAGGATAAATAGAACTTTTAATACCTAACTTTAGAGTTCGTGTGTGATGTGTATTTAACTTTTTAATGCAATTATGTGTATAACTTTTTTTAATGGTGCAACCACGTATCTAATTTTTTTGGTGTAACCAGGTAACTGACTTTTTATCGTCGTTTAGTTACATGTATAATATGTGTTACATATTTACAAGTCATAAGTTAAAATTCTAAGTATGAAAATACATAATTTAAAAATATTATGTATCAAATTCACAAAAAAATAAAATTTGGGTACCTAGTTACACCATTAAAAACTTAAATACCTAATTATACCCAAAAAATTGGATACAATATTCCACATAAATAACAAAGTTAGGTACCAAAATATTATATTCATCCAAATATAAATTATCCCTAAACCACTCCATTAGCTTTCGTCTTGGGCCAAGACATTAGGCTCCATTAGACAGACTATGTCTAGTACGGACTACAAGGCCTTTAAGGGTTCCCTAAAATCCAATTCGACCCAATTTTTGATTAGGTCCACAATTATTAATTAAGTCCTAGTTAAGACATTCTAATTTAAATTATGGTTACTAAAATCAATGAATAATTTATCAACGGAGTTGGTCCAAGTGGTAAGCAGCTTGATATTGCTTAAGTAAGGTTTCGGGTTCGAGGCGTTGTGTATGCAAAAAATCTCCACTGAAAAACTCACCCACCAAAGCAGGTGTGCGATCCGGACAAGTCTGGATTAGTCAGGGCGAAGTCCTGGAAACCAGAGGGCAACAAAAAAAAATCAATGAATAATTTTTTTTAAAAAATATAAGAGATAATTGTGTATGATGTCCCTAAACTATGACATTCATTCTAAATTAATCCTTAAAATTTTAATTATTCTATACTAGTCCACAATCTATGACCTCATTTTAAATTGATCCATAAACTTTAAACATTTTATACCAGTCTTCAAACTATCAATTGCATTCCATTTTGATCCTTTTGGTGTCTTTTTAGGAGGTCACTAGTTCAATAATTTTTTTAAAAAATATAAGAGATAATTGTGTATGATGTCCCTAAACTATGACATTCATTCTAAATTAATCCTTAAAATTTTAAATATTCTATACTAGTCCACAATCTATGACCTCATTTTAAATTGATCCATAAACTTTAAACATTTTATACTAGTCTTCAAACTATCAATTGCATTCCATTTTGATCCTTTTGGTGTCTTTTTAGAAGGTCACTAGTTCAATTCCTGTAACCTTCAAAAACATATTAAAAATTGTAACCGATAAGTTAATATCATGTTAATGGGATGATACTATAAGTTTGAGGACTGATAAAAAATATTTTAAAGTTTAGAGACCCATTTAGAATGATCATAATACGGAGACTGATAAAGAATGTTTTAAAATTTAGGGATAAATTTAGAATGAAGGACATATTTGAGGGATTTCTGGGATGGGTTATCAACTACGGTAAACACATTCGAGGGCCAAGGGCCAACTTGGTAGCTTCTTTCCTCTCCTTGGAGCTTCAGAGTGGAAAGTGGGAAGGATTTTTCAACACTTCGAATCTCTTCAATGTCGTCCGTACTCAACACTGTTCTTTGCTCGAGGATATCCAGAGTTTACAATGTTAACGACAATTACTGCAACAATCACCTCCGTGTTCCAACTCACTCCGTTTCAACTCCGCCTTCTCTCTCTCTCACCAGTGAGTTAACTCGTTCCTGCTCTAGTTTTGCTCCTCCAGTAGCTAGACGGACCTCGAAGGGAACTTGTACTGAATTTTGAATTTGAAATTTTTTCGTATCTATAAACGATAGTTATTTTTGAGCTCTTGCCTTATCCTTTCAATTTCTCGGAGTTTAATTAATTTTTAATACGATGAACAATCTCTCTTCTTTATTCTTTTTTCCAGGACGGAGATTGACTGTCAGAGCGGCGGACACTGATACAAATGAAGGTTTTTTTAATGTTTTTTTTTGCGGCTCTAAAAAAAGTATACTATAAACTAGATTTTTGGATTAAATTTTATAAACTTTGTGGTGGAAATTTGCCAGTAAAATCCAAGGCACCGGATAAGGCACCCGCCGGGGGTGGTTCAAGCTTCAATCAACTTCTTGGTATCAAAGGAGCTGCTCAAGAAACTGTAATTCCTCTATATACAGATCCGTTTTCTACTTTATTCCTTATTAATGCTAGAAAAATTTAGTAATTTCTTATTATTTCTGCTGCAGTTATAGTCTATAGATGCATTTAGACTTTAGATGTCAATTAAATGAAAGTGAAATTCTTAGTTGCAGGGCAGTGGCCTTCATATTCTGAGGGTAAAACGATTGCTTTTAGTGTATTAGTCATACTCATACTTTGCTCTACATTTGTTCTTGCGTGTTTCTTTTGCTACTCGAATGAGTAATCTTTAGCCTTACTTATCTATGAACCTTTGAAGCTGTCCTACTTATATAATGGTACTTTTGTACATGATGCAGAATAAATGGAAGATTCGCCTTCAACTTACAAAGCCAGTTACTTGGCCCCCATTGGTTTGGGGAGTAGTTTGTGGAGCTGCTGCTTCAGGTATTCTAATCTCTTTAAGAAAAATTGTTTGCATCTATGGTTAGGAAGTAAACTACGTATGGAAATTTCATGATATCTAGTGCTTGTCTTCTTATATGTTGGTTTCATGTTAGTTGTGAATCCAAACCACTTTCTTTTATGAATGTATGTTTTTCCCTGACTGAACTCAATTAAAAATTGCACGGAAGAGTTTGCTGAGGCAACGAGAGAACCACCTCAAATAATTTTATAAATTGCACGAAACTTCCACTGGAATTTGGAGGATGTTGCCAAATCAATTCTTTGCATGTTAATGTCAGGTCCATGTCTAACAGGCTATACTCAGGTATAAACCCTTACATATGGTATTGTCTCTTGATTTTATTGAGAAAAGGGAAATTCAACTTGAATAACGCAATATTGCTTGGCTAATTTGACCTTTTGCAGACTCTCAATGATTGGTATGATAGAGAAATTGATGCGATTAATGAGCCTTATCGCCCAATCCCTTCCGGAGCAATATCTGAGAATGAGGTGTGTATAACTGGTTTGTGTTATGTACTTGTTAGGTTTGAATTGATATTCATTAAAATCTTCTTGCAGGTTATTAGCCAAATCTGGTTGCTACTCTTAGGAGGACTTGGCATAGCTGGTATACTAGACGTGTGGGTAGGTAATTCCAACTAATTAGCACATTTTGCGCAAAAGATGTACAAAGATGAAGCAGTTCTAATCTAATCCATCTATAGGCAGGGCATAACACCCCTACTGTATTTTACCTTGCTTTGGGAGGATCCTTGCTATCATACATATACTCTGCTCCTCCTTTAAAGGTAGTTCACTTGTGCACTGTCATTATGACCAATCTACTTTCTTCTTCCTATGGATGAAAATAAACTTAAAATCTAACTATATTTCAAATATTTTGCAGTTGAAACAAAATGGATGGATAGGAAATTTTGCTCTTGGAGCTAGCTATATCAGTTTGCCCTGGTGTGATGTCATCTATTTTTGCTACTTTTCCCCAATATGATTTTAATTTATTCAGCTACGATGATTCATGATTTCTATTCCATTGATTTAAATACCAATTTAGAAGGGGGGTGTCTTGCAGGTTTATACCCTTATGTGGAATAATCTCAAACGTTTATAATATCAGACTTGCAAATTGAATCGTCTTATTTCCTGTTTAGTTTAGTTTAGTCCTCAAGTATTTGATCTGTCCTGCACTTCCAATTCACTGTGCGACAAGCTTTGTGCTAAACTTTGTTAATAGGTGGGCGGGTCAAGCTTTGTTTGGGACACTTACACCAGACATCATTGTTCTCACACTCTTGTACAGCATAGCCGGGGTATGTTTTCCACATATGTCCCGTTCTTGTTTATGTTTGAGGTACATGATTTGACTCGCAACATTTTGTTTTTGCTGTATCACTTTGCAGTTGGGTATTGCAATTGTTAATGACTTCAAAAGTATAGAAGGAGACAAAGCTCTAGGATTACAGGTCTTCTTTTGTACTAGTATTATTAGTTAAATAGTTGGGGCTGTAAAGAGTTCTGCAAACTCCTTGTTCTCTTGATTAATATTTGTATGCTTATGGTGCTTGAGTAGTCACTTCCTGTAGCCTTCGGTGCTGAAACGGCTTAGTGGATTTGTGTTGGTGCCATCGACATAACTCAATTATCTGTAGCTGGTATGTGTAACAGTAACTGAAACTTGGAATTTCAATGCATATTTCTTTCGTCAAAATTAATAGCTCATTTCACAAATGTTGACTGCAGGTTATCTTCTAGGTACTGGTAAGCCATATTATGCACTCGCCCTACTCGCTTTAATAGTTCCACAAGTTGTATTTCAGGTTGAATCTTTTGTTTGTACATTGTAGAAATTACAACCCCTTTCTTACCTTGATCGAGATTAATGCTCATATTTACCCAAATATCTATCCATTCAGTTCCAGTACTTTCTAAAGGATCCTGTCAAGTACGATGTCAAGTATCAGGCAAGCGCACAACCATTTCTGGTGCTTGGTTTACTGGTGACTGCTTTAGCAACAAGCCACTGATTTATTCAAACAGTATTTATCCTTTCCTCTCTTTTTTCTCTTAGAAAAGACTATGCTGTAGTTGCTATGAATGGATATTGGAACTCTTTTTTGCTCATTTAGTGAAATATAAATTTATAAACATATCTGGTTGGTATATATGTTTGATGATGTCAGAATTGTAGTGGTTCTAGTAGTGCGTAATAAAGCATCATTTCATGGTGGAATAGACTCTAAAACCTTCCATTAGATATTCAAGGAGACGACCACTGGAAACCAGAAAAACAAACAAACCTACTGAAACACACACGGAAAAAGAAAAGAACAACAGAAACAGCACTAGACGATATTGACGATAGTTAACTTAAAAGAGTACTGGAACCCCACTAAGGCTCCACCCTGGCAAGCAGAGGTGCAACACAACATAGACTTATGTGTTCCTAGTCCTGAACTTGGACTCGTCGATGTCGATTCCTTCATCGGCAGCTCGCTCACCCCCAGACTTATCCATGGTGCTGAGACCGCCTTTTTGGCCCATTTCTTGGTACCCTTCACTCCCGATCTGATCCTTCCTTGTTTGGCCACCTTTGCTGCCCAGCTCCTGGTACCCTTCTCTCCCTAGCTGCTCCCTCCTTGTTTGGCCTCCTTTGCTCCTCCCTGTATATTGAAGAAAAAACAAACAAATATATAAATGGTCAATATCAAACAACTAATGTAGACATTATGGTACCTTCAGCAAGGTTCTCTTGAGCTTCGAGACTCTTGCCACCGGTTCCACTGGGGACGACGGTCTCCCCTGCCTGGCCTTGGAGTCGAGTTCCTCTCTTTGTTGTTGCGACGCCATTTTCACTTTCACTCTTTTGCCTTCTGCTTTATTTAAGGTTATAATGCATGCAAAGTGGCTAATGCTCGTACAGAAATGTAGACTCGAAGTGTGGTTTTTATAGAGGGAAGCCATGAGGTTGAACGAGGGAGCCGATCAACGACGCCGGGGACACGTAAAGGGATGAACATACGCGGCAAATGGGGAGGAAATGATGAATTGTTCAGATGACACGCAGGTGCTTCGTCTGTCAAAAACATATGTCGGGTGCGAAGCCAATTGGCACGATAGAAAATTAGTGCGGTTTCCAATTTCCATTTGAACGGCAAATTCCAACATTCTTATATGAAAAGGAAAAGAATAAATATGTTTTGGTTTAAGAATAAAGGCCATAGAGCATATCTACTGCGATATAATATCTATATATCTTGATGATAAGTGTTATCATACTACGGTCGATGAGGTATTACCGACAACAGAAGATCGTTGTATGATCAGGGATGGATCAAGGGGCTGGTAAACAATCGCCTTGAAAAATAAAATTTGTATATGATTTAAATTTTTTAAATAAATTATGTATTTTTTTACTGAATATTTATTTCCGTCACCTGAAATTTTATAGATTCATCCCTAGAATTTTATAGATTCGTTTTTAATATAAAATCTTGTATCCGTCATTGATTAATCTTTAAAAAATGCATTTCACAAAAAGAATACGGTTTTTATTAGGAAAACTTTTTGATACACATGTTGCATAGGTTTTTAGATTACACATTTTTTTATTTTAGGGGTTTAGAATTTATGGTCTATGGTTAGAATTTAAGTTTTAGAGTTTACATTCAGGACAAGGAAAAAGAATTATACATAGGTTGGGTAAAGTTTAGTTTACACGAGTCTTTTAGCTTTGGGGTTAAGAATTTAGTTTAGAGTTTAGGATTTAAAATTTAATGTTAGTGTTTAAAAATTAGGGTATAGAGTTTAGTTTTTAGGGTTAGAAATTTAGGATTTGAGCAAATATGCATGCTTGTGTAAAATAAACTTTACACATTACGTGTATCTAAATTTTACCCTTTAGACAATATTTTTGAAAATTACTTTGATACACAAGTTCGTAAAAAAAATTAGTTCACACAAGTCTTTTAATTTTAGAGTTTAGGGGTTTATGTTGGATTTAGTTTAAAGGGTTGTGTGAATTTTTTCACACCTGCATATTGACTGCTTAAAAAATAAAATCTAATTCTACAACTCCAAACTCTAAACACTAAATTTTAAATTCTAACAATAAATATTAAATTCTAATCTCTAAACTCTAAACTAAATCTCTAACTTCTAAAACATAAAAATTATGTAGTCTAAGGACTCATAACATTTGTATTAAATATTTTTAAAAAATTTAATCTGTTGATATAAAATTGTTTTTCTCCACTCTTAATACTAGTAATTAGATCCTAACAAGTATTACATGTAGTGGTCAAAATTATTATATTCATACGAGGAGAATTTAAATTTGACAAATATAGATTACATTGTTGAATTGGATAATAATAAATTGTAATCGTAATTAAAAATGAAAAATATTCTGATTGTTTGGCACCATTTTCTACGGACAGGGGTTAGTGTCGAGATGGAGAACGATCTCATATTAAACTATTCAAGGATCTGATTGTATGGCTAAAATATTCTGATTGTAGCGGTGTGTAATAAGAAACAGAGACGGAATCAGACCTGAGGAAAAAAAAAATAAATGTTAAAAGTAGAGAAAAAATTTATAATTAATTTAATTTAGAAAAAGTTTAAATAAAAGATAAGTGCTCAAACTATATATATATTTTAATTTTAGGCATCAATATACTTTTTAATTATTCCGAAAAATCAGTTTTGTAAGGCGGATATAAATCATTGGGGACAATGAGTTGTAATAATTTGAAATATGTTATTGTTGTCGTACTAATTTAAAAATATAAGTCGGAACTCAACCTTGTTTTAATGATAAAGAAAATGACATTGGATCAATAGGGTGGATCTAATTGATAAGCAATTTAATATCGTTTAAGTATATTTCGAGTTTGAGGTTTTATGTATGTAAAAATTCTCTCCTACGAGACTTTTCACCAAAGTCAAATTACGACGATGTGAATTGATTCATCGAGGGCAAAGCCTTGGAAAACCAGAGAGCAACAAAAAAATATATGATATTATTTCTTTTAAGTAATCCGAATTCGGACATTGTTGTCGTAGTGTGTTATCAAAAGTGCTAAAAGTGAAGAACAAATATTTTTATGCAATCATACCATAATATTAAAAAAAAGTACAAACTTGAGTATATTTAAATACAATTTAATAAATATAATTCAATAATTTAAGTTGTTAATTATAGAAATCAGATTATATAATTGGATAAAATTAAGATAAAAAAATGTTACTTTCCTAAAAGATTAATGACTTAAAATACAAAGGATAAATAGAACTTTTAATACCTAACTTTAGAGTTCGTGTGTGATGTGTATTTAACTTTTTAATGCAATTATGTGTATAACTTTTTTTAATGGTGCAACCACGTATCTAATTTTTTTGGTGTAACCAGGTAACTGACTTTTTATCGTCGTTTAGTTACATGTATAATATGTGTTACATATTTACAAGTCATAAGTTAAAATTCTAAGTATGAAAATACATAATTTAAAAATATTATGTATCAAATTCACAAAAAATAAAATTTGGGTACCTAGTTACACCATTAAAAACTTAAATACCTAATTATACCCAAAAAATTGGATACAATATTCCACATAAATAACAAAGTTAGGTACCAAAATATTATATTCATCCAAATATAAATTATCCCTAAACCACTCCATTAGCTTTCGTCTTGGGCCAAGACATTAGGCTCCATTAGACAGACTATGTCTAGTACGGACTACAAGGCCTTTAAGGGTTCCCTAAAATCCAATTCGACCCAATTTTTGATTAGGTCCACAATTATTAATTAAGTCCTAGTTAAGACATTCTAATTTAAATTATGGTTACTAAAATCAATGAATAATTTATCAACGGAGTTGGTCCAAGTGGTAAGCAGCTTGATATTGCTTAAGTAAGGTTTCGGGTTCGAGGCGTTGTGTATGCAAAAAATCTCCACTGAAAAACTCACCCACCAAAGCAGGTGTGCGATCCGGACAAGTCTGGATTAGTCAGGGCGAAGTCCTGGAAACCAGAGGGCAACAAAAAAAAATCAATGAATAATTTTTTTTAAAAAATATAAGAGATAATTGTGTATGATGTCCCTAAACTATGACATTCATTCTAAATTAATCCTTAAAATTTTAATTATTCTATACTAGTCCACAATCTATGACCTCATTTTAAATTGATCCATAAACTTTAAACATTTTATACCAGTCTTCAAACTATCAATTGCATTCCATTTTGATCCTTTTGGTGTCTTTTTAGGAGGTCACTAGTTCAATAATTTTTTAAAAAATATAAGAGATAATTGTGTATGATGTCCCTAAACTATGACATTCATTCTAAATTAATCCTTAAAATTTTAAATATTCTATACTAGTCCACAATCTATGACCTCATTTTAAATTGATCCATAAACTTTAAACATTTTATACTAGTCTTCAAACTATCAATTGCATTCCATTTTGATCCTTTTGGTGTCTTTTTAGAAGGTCACTAGTTCAATTCCTGTAACCTTCAAAAACATATTAAAAATTGTAACCGATAAGTTAATATCATGTTAATGGGATGATACTATAAGTTTGAGGACTGATAAAAATATTTTAAAGTTTAGAGACCCATTTAGAATGATCATAATACGGAGACTGATAAAGAATGTTTTAAAATTTAGGGATAAATTTAGAATGAAGGACATATTTGAGGGATTTCTGGGATGGGTTATCAACTACGGTAAACACATTCGAGGGCCAAGGGCCAACTTGGTAGCTTCTTTCCTCTCCTTGGAGCTTCAGAGTGGAAAGTGGGAAGGATTTTTCAACACTTCGAATCTCTTCAATGTCGTCCGTACTCAACACTGTTCTTTGCTCGAGGATATCCAGAGTTTACAATGTTAACGACAATTACTGCAACAATCACCTCCGTGTTCCAACTCACTCCGTTTCAACTCCGCCTTCTCTCTCTCTCACCAGTGAGTTAACTCGTTCCTGCTCTAGTTTTGCTCCTCCAGTAGCTAGACGGACCTCGAAGGGAACTTGTACTGAATTTTGAATTTGAAATTTTTTCGTATCTATAAACGATAGTTATTTTTGAGCTCTTGCCTTATCCTTTCAATTTCTCGGAGTTTAATTAATTTTTAATACGATGAACAATCTCTCTTCTTTATTCTTTTTTCCAGGACGGAGATTGACTGTCAGAGCGGCGGACACTGATACAAATGAAGGTTTTTTTAATGTTTTTTTTTGCGGCTCTAAAAAAAGTATACTATAAACTAGATTTTTGGATTAAATTTTATAAACTTTGTGGTGGAAATTTGCCAGTAAAATCCAAGGCACCGGATAAGGCACCCGCCGGGGGTGGTTCAAGCTTCAATCAACTTCTTGGTATCAAAGGAGCTGCTCAAGAAACTGTAATTCCTCTATATACAGATCCGTTTTCTACTTTATTCCTTATTAATGCTAGAAAAATTTAGTAATTTCTTATTATTTCTGCTGCAGTTATAGTCTATAGATGCATTTAGACTTTAGATGTCAATTAAATGAAAGTGAAATTCTTAGTTGCAGGGCAGTGGCCTTCATATTCTGAGGGTAAAACGATTGCTTTTAGTGTATTAGTCATACTCATACTTTGCTCTACATTTGTTCTTGCGTGTTTCTTTTGCTACTCGAATGAGTAATCTTTAGCCTTACTTATCTATGAACCTTTGAAGCTGTCCTACTTATATAATGGTACTTTTGTACATGATGCAGAATAAATGGAAGATTCGCCTTCAACTTACAAAGCCAGTTACTTGGCCCCCATTGGTTTGGGGAGTAGTTTGTGGAGCTGCTGCTTCAGGTATTCTAATCTCTTTAAGAAAAATTGTTTGCATCTATGGTTAGGAAGTAAACTACGTATGGAAATTTCATGATATCTAGTGCTTGTCTTCTTATATGTTGGTTTCATGTTAGTTGTGAATCCAAACCACTTTCTTTTATGAATGTATGTTTTTCCCTGACTGAACTCAATTAAAAATTGCACGGAAGAGTTTGCTGAGGCAACGAGAGAACCACCTCAAATAATTTTATAAATTGCACGAAACTTCCACTGGAATTTGGAGGATGTTGCCAAATCAATTCTTTGCATGTTAATGTCAGGTCCATGTCTAACAGGCTATACTCAGGTATAAACCCTTACATATGGTATTGTCTCTTGATTTTATTGAGAAAAGGGAAATTCAACTTGAATAACGCAATATTGCTTGGCTAATTTGACCTTTTGCAGACTCTCAATGATTGGTATGATAGAGAAATTGATGCGATTAATGAGCCTTATCGCCCAATCCCTTCCGGAGCAATATCTGAGAATGAGGTGTGTATAACTGGTTTGTGTTATGTACTTGTTAGGTTTGAATTGATATTCATTAAAATCTTCTTGCAGGTTATTAGCCAAATCTGGTTGCTACTCTTAGGAGGACTTGGCATAGCTGGTATACTAGACGTGTGGGTAGGTAATTCCAACTAATTAGCACATTTTGCGCAAAAGATGTACAAAGATGAAGCAGTTCTAATCCATCTTTATAGGCAGGGCATAACACCCCTACTGTATTTTACCTTGCTTTGGGAGGATCCTTGCTATCATACATATACTCTGCTCCTCCTTTAAAGGTAGTTCACTTGTGCACTGTCATTATGACCAATCTACTTTCTTCTTCCTATGGATGAAAATAAACTTAAAATCTAACTATATTTCAAATATTTTGCAGTTGAAACAAAATGGATGGATAGGAAATTTTGCTCTTGGAGCTAGCTATATCAGTTTGCCCTGGTGTGATGTCATCTATTTTTGCTACTTTTCCCCAATATGATTTTAATTTATTCAGCTACGATGATTCATGATTTCTATTCCATTGATTTAAATACCAATTTAGAAGGGGGGTGTCTTGCAGGTTTATACCCTTATGTGGAATAATCTCAAACGTTTATAATATCAGACTTGCAAATTGAATCGTCTTATTTCCTGTTTAGTTTAGTTTAGTCCTCAAGTATTTGATCTGTCCTGCACTTCCAATTCACTGTGCGACAAGCTTTGTGCTAAACTTTGTTAATAGGTGGGCGGGTCAAGCTTTGTTTGGGACACTTACACCAGACATCATTGTTCTCACACTCTTGTACAGCATAGCCGGGGTATGTTTTCCACATATGTCCTGTTCTTGTTTATGTTTGAGGTACATGATTTGACTCATAACATTTTGTTTTTGCTGTATCACTTTGCAGTTGGGTATTGCAATTGTTAATGACTTCAAAAGTATAGAAGGAGACAAAGCTCTAGGATTACAGGTCTTCTTTTGTACTAGTATTATTAGTTAAATAGTTGGGGCTGTAAAGAGTTCTGCAAACTCCTTGTTCTCTTGATTAATATTTGTATGCTTATGGTGCTTGAGTAGTCACTTCCTGTAGCCTTCGGTGCTGAAACGGCTTAGTGGATTTGTGTTGGTGCCATCGACATAACTCAATTATCTGTAGCTGGTATGTGTAACAGTAACTGAAACTTGGAATTTCAATGCATATTTCTTTCGTCAAAATTAATAGCTCATTTCACAAATGTTGACTGCAGGTTATCTTCTAGGTACTGGTAAGCCATATTATGCACTCGCCCTACTCGCTTTAATAGTTCCACAAGTTGTATTTCAGGTTGAATCTTTTGTTTGTACATTGTAGAAATTACAACCCCTTTCTTACCTTGATCGAGATTAATGCTCATATTTACCCAAATATCTATCCATTCAGTTCCAGTACTTTCTAAAGGATCCTGTCAAGTACGATGTCAAGTATCAGGCAAGCGCACAACCATTTCTGGTGCTTGGTTTACTGGTGACTGCTTTAGCAACAAGCCACTGATTTATTCAAACAGTATTTATCCTTTCCCTCTCTTTTCTCTTAGAAAAGACTATGCTGTAGTTGCTATGAATGGATATTGGAACTCTTTTTTGCTCATTTAGTGAAATATAAATTTATAAACATATCTGGTTGGTATATATGTTTGATGATGTCAGAATTGTAGTGGTTCTAGTAGTGCGTAATAAAGCATCATTTCATGGTGGAATAGACTCTAAAACCTTCCATTAGATATTCAAGGAGACGACCACTGGAAACCAGAAAAACAAACAAACCTACTGAAACACACACGGAAAAAGAAAAGAACAACAGAAACAGCACTAGACGATATTGACGATAGTTAACTTAAAAGAGTACTGGAACCCCCACTAAGGCTCCACCCTGGCAAGCAGAGGTGCAACACAACATAGACTTATGTGTTCCTAGTCCTGAACTTGGACTCGTCGATGTCGATTCCTTCATCGGCAGCTCGCTCACCCCCAGACTTATCCATGGTGCTGAGACCGCCTTTTTGGCCCATTTCTTGGTACCCTTCACTCCCGATCTGATCCTTCCTTGTTTGGCCACCTTTGCTGCCCAGCTCCTGGTACCCTTCTCTCCCTAGCTGCTCCCTCCTTGTTTGGCCTCCTTTGCTCCTCCCTGTATATTGAAGAAAAAACAAACAAATATATAAATGGTCAATATCAAACAACTAATGTAGACATTATGGTACCTTCAGCAAGGTTCTCTTGAGCTTCGAGACTCTTGCCACCGGTTCCACCGGGGACGACGGTCTCCCCCTGCCTGGCCTTGGAGTCGAGTTCCTCTCTTTGTTGTTGCGACGCCATTTTCACTTTCACTCTTTTGCCTTCTGCTTTATTTAAGGTTATAATGCATGCAAAGTGGCTAATGCTCGTACAGAAATGTAGACTCGAAGTGTGGTTTTTATAGAGGGAAGCCATGAGGTTGAACGAGGGAGCCGATCAACGACGCCGGGGACACGTAAAGGGATGAACATACGCGGCAAATGGGGAGGAAATGATGAATTGTTCAGATGACACGCAGGTGCTTCGTCTGTCAAAAACATATGTCGGGTGCGAAGCCAATTGGCACGATAGAAAATTAGTGCGGTTTCCAATTTCCATTTGAACGGCAAATTCCAACATTCTTATATGAAAAGGAAAAGAATAAATATGTTTTGGTTTAAGAATAAAGGCCATAGAGCATATCTACTGCGATATAATATCTATATATCTTGATGATAAGTGTTATCATACTACGGTCGATGAGGTATTACCGACAACAGAAGATCGTTGTATGATCAGGGATGGATCAAGGGGCTGGTAAACAATCGCCTTGAAAAATAAAATTTGTATATGATTTAAATTTTTTAAATAAATTATGTATTTTTTTACTGAATATTTATTTCCGTCACCTGAAATTTTATAGATTCATCCCTAGAATTTTATAGATTCGTTTTTAATATAAAATCTTGTATCCGTCATTGATTAATCTTTAAAAAATGCATTTCACAAAAAGAATACGGTTTTTATTAGGAAAACTTTTTGATACACATGTTGCATAGGTTTTTAGATTACACATTTTTTTATTTTAGGGGTTTAGAATTTATGGTCTATGGTTAGAATTTAAGTTTTAGAGTTTACATTCAGACAAGGAAAAAGAATTATACATAGGTTGGGTAAAGTTTAGTTTACACGAGTCTTTTAGCTTTGGGGTTAAGAATTTAGTTTAGAGTTTAGGATTTAAAATTTAATGTTAGTGTTTAAAAATTAGGGTATAGAGTTTAGTTTTTAGGGTTAGAAATTTAGGATTTGAGCAAATATGCATGCTTGTGTAAAATAAACTTTACACATTACGTGTATCTAAATTTTACCCTTTAGACAATATTTTTGAAAATTACTTTGATACACAAGTTCGTGTAAAAATTAGTTCACACAAGTCTTTTAATTTTAGAGTTTAGGGGTTTATGTTGGATTTAGTTTAAAGGGTTGTGTGAATTTTTTCACACCTGCATATTGACTGTTTAAAAAATAAAATCTAATTCTACAACTCCAAACTCTAAACACTAAATTTTAAATTCTAACAATAAATATTAAATTCTAATCTCTAAACTCTAAACTAAATCTCTAACTTCTAAAACATAAAAATTATGTAGTCTAAGGACTCATAACATTTGTATTAAATATTTTTTAAAAAAATTTAATCTGTTGATATAAAATTGTTTTTCTCCACTCTTAATACTAGTAATTAGATCCTAACAAGTATTACATGTAGTGGTCAAAATTATTATATTCATACGAGGAGAATTTAAATTTGACAAATATAGATTACATTGTTGAATTGGATAATAATAAATTGTAATCGTAATTAAAAATGAAAAATATTCTGATTGTTTGGCACCATTTTCTACGGACAGGGGTTAGTGTCGAGATGGAGAACGATCTCATATTAAACTATTCAAGGATCTGATTGTATGGCTAAAATATTCTGATTGTAGCGGTGTGTAATAAGAAACAGAGACGGAATCAGACCTGAGGAAAAAAAAAACATAAATGTTAAAAGTAGAGAAAAAATTTATAATTAATTTAATTTAGAAAAAGTTTAAATAAAAGATAAGTGCTCAAACTATATATATATTTTAATTTTAGGCATCAAAGGTTTTTTTGTTAAAAATAGGTGTATAAAGTTTACACCGTTATAATTTTAAGTGTCTGGTAGTTAACTACTCTTAAAAAATTCGTTAACCAATCAAAATATGACATATGACATGTTTATTTTATTTTTCAAAATTACAAACTTAAAACAATTTTTTTACACAAAATTTATTTTATCAAAAATTCTCAAATTTTTACAAAATAGTCCTCAAATCTTTAAAAAAATTTAAATTCAAACCCCTAAATCACCGACGCTTCCACCGTCGCTCTGAACACCCCTTTGGTCGTTAGATCTAACTTGTCATTTCCCCAACACGACGTCGTTGAAAATGACGAACGACCTGTCAGTCGAACGTCAAACGTGAAATCAACGTTTGACTGGCACGTCGTTTGTTGTTTTTGACGATGTCGTGTTGGGAAAATGATCGGTTAAGTTTGATGACCAAAGGGGTGTTCAGGGGCGATGATCGGCGGTGGGAGCGCCGACGATTTGGAGGTTTGTGTTTGAAAAATTTTAGGGATTTGAGGACTATTTTGTAAAAATTAAAGATATTTGAGATTTTTTAAAATATTTAAAAATATTTAAAAAAAATAAAAAAAATCAAATTATTGTCATGTGTCAAACATTGATTGTTTAACATATTTTTTAATGATAGTTAATTATTATGTACTTAAAATTGTAATGGTATAAATTTTATATACCTATTTTTTTTAAAAAAAGAATACTTTAAGTCTTAAAAATTTAAAAAATATATAATTTAAACGCTTAATTTTTATTTAAGCCTAAACAAAACTATATAATTCAAAGATATAAAACTTGGTGTGGAGAGAAAAGAGTCCCTTCCATAATACATATGGATCCTTACCTGATAAGAATACTTTTCAATCATGAATCATATTTTCTTGAAGGAGAAAACCTTGAGGACTATCGTTATTTCTGAAAAAGAACGAAACTTTCCCATAGGCACAATCCTACAACTTTTACATCAATAGTATGAATCCTTAAACATATTATTAAACAATTAATTTGGCATGCGATTAATATTAGTTATTTTTTATTAAGTAGATAGATATTACATTTTGTTATATTAAAATCCGCAATTATAGGCACACATGTAAAATATATGATACTATTACAAAGTATGACACAAAATTAAGTGACCAATTATATTAATCGTGTCATGTGTATTAAAGTGTCATGGAAATAAAAGTGTAGATACCATAAGATATATTTATAATTCAGTGAGGGACATGGTTATAAATACTTAATCGTTGATTTATTAAATCAACTATATAAAGAGGTAGTGGTCTCCAAGACAGAGGTTAATTTGCATTACTCTTGTCCTCGTCAGAGAGTTTTTTACGGTAAAGGTTAACATATCTTCTTGGAAGATCGCAACCACCTTTTAGGCGTTTTTCATCAAAGAATTCAAGGTTTTCAGTCCATTAATGAATTCAGGTACGCTTCCTCATTCAGTTTATTGTTTTTGATGATTTGACATGATAGATCATGTGTATTAGATTTCTTATTATGTTACGATTCGGTTCTAACAAGTGGCATCAGAACCTCGTCGTGTTGAATCAATGAGAATGAATTTATTTTTGTTTGGATTGATGTGGAATTTTAGATTTTGATTGTTCGTAACTTCAGTTTTTAGGGTTCTGTATTAAAAGTCAAGCATGCTTCGTATTTGGTTAAAGTAATTGCATTCTTTTAAGGATTAGGTTAAATCTATTATGAGATCATAATTGCATATATTAATTCAAGCAAATATATTTTGGTAATTGGGAAAAATTCGTCCATGCTTGTTGCAAAATCATGGTCATTAATTTCTCTAATAAACATTAAAGGTTTTAATGGCTATCGATCTATGGTTAACGAAATTGATTTATTAATTTTAGCATATCGTGTTTTTTTTTGGAACCATTAAAATCACCATGCTTCCTTTATTTATCTATATATTTTAAAGTCCTAATTGAGGGTTAATATGTTTGTTTAGGATTTAGTATTAAATATACATTGTTATTTACTTTATAAAATATATATTCAATTCGGTTTGATCAAAATTTTAATTTTGATCGTTAGTTATTAAGAAAAAAAATAAAGTCTGACTTAGGCTTTGTCGTAGTAAATTTACCATGATTTAGAAACTTTATAATCAGGTTAACTCTAGAAACTTAATATTCAAGTTATCTCTTAAATTTGTTTGACATTATGTTTAATGACGTCATTGTGGTTATCTACGGAATATATATTTGGTTTTAGTTTTGGAAAACATGTCATTAATCTTATGAAATTCATATCCTATTCAGTTTGATCAAGAATTTCAATTTTGATCATTAAGTTATTATGGATATATTAAAGTTTCATGTGATCATTATATGAATTACTCATTTGTAAGATACTTCTGATTTTAGCTTTTAGTTAAAGATTGAATATTTTGAATTCTTTGATTTTGGTAAATGCATGTTGAAGGTTTGAGACATTTTTAAGAATCAGTTAAAGATTTAGGTTTTCCAATTTCTGATAGCCTCATTCAGACAACCTTATTTTGAGTTATTTTGGAAACTTAAGCGTTATCAGAAATTTAAGTTTTGACTGTTACAAAATTTTAAATTTGGATATCGGTATATTTATATTATATATTTTGAGATAGATTAATTGAAGCATTAAGTCACCAAAGTGACCTCTATTGTGAAAATTATTTTATTTTAAAAGGCTTAAATGAAAAATAGGTGCCCAAAGTTTCAAAAGTTATAATTTTAGGTGCCTGGCCGTTAATGGGTGTTAAAATTTTTTTAACCAATCAATGCTTGACATGTGGCATATTTAATTTATTTTTTTCAAAATTAAATATTTTTAAAAAAACTTTTAGTTTTTCAAAAAATTCCAAAATTTTATAATATTTACAAAATAATCCCTAAAATTACCTAAACCCAAACCCAAAATCGCCATAGATTGTCATCCCTGAGCATACCGATTTGGTTTCCAGGCCAAGGCGGTCATTTCCCTTAATACGGCATCACCGTAAAACAAGTGTCATTAAAGAGAAATACTATTTCGGATTATTATATTGTATTTCTTCAAGAAAATAAGGATAATAATGGAATGATAGAAAATGACTCAGTTATTTTTTTTATCAGACCATAAAAGTTCTATCTCTCAAAAGTAGATTGATGTCATTCAAGAAGAGTATAATTTTATGCAAGAAAATAATGTTTAAGAACTTGTCTCATTACTTGAAAGTGCAAACCAATTGATTGTAAATGGATATTTAAAGCCAAGAGAGATGCAAATGATAATGTGGATAAGTGTAAGGCACGTCTTGTATATAAAGGATATACAATAAAAGAAGACATTAATTTTGTGGAGACTTTCTCTCAAGTTTCATTGAAAGACTTTTTCAAGATAATCACGACGCTTGTTGCTTATTTTAATCTTGAGCTACATAAGATGGATGTTAAGCTTGTGTTTTTCAATGGTGACATTGAAGAAACGAATTATATGGTACAATCATAGATTTGTGCCTTATAATACAAAATCAATGATATGTAAATTAAAGGAATTCAATTATGAGCTTAAGTATGGCTCTCATTAATGAAATTATAAATTTCATATTGATTCTCATTCGGTTTTGAGATAAATTTGGTTGACCATTGTATATACTACAAGTTCAATGGGAGTAAACCAAGTGATACTCATATTGCTAAAGAAGATAAATTTTGTCTTACTCAATACACTAAAAGTAACCTTGAAATTTTAAAAATATAAATGATTTCATATGTATAATCTATTGAGAATCTAATTTATGTTTAAGTATGTATGCATTCGGATATTGCGTACATTGTTGGAATGTTAGACAAATATTTAAGCAAATATAGTATGAAACATTGGATAGCAGCCAATAGGGTTATGAGATATACTTAGAGAACAAAAAAATTGCATGCTCACATATCGAAGTTCTGGTAAGTTAGAGATTATCAAGTTTACAGACTTCGATTCTATTAGAAAATTGATGCAAAAGAATTGTCACATGGGTTGCTAATTATAGATTGAATAGAAAGACGACTTCAGTTATTTTGTGACAATAAATATGCATTTATTTATTCTATATACAATAGGAACACTTCAAATTTGAAGCATATAAATATTAAGTTCCTAGTTGTTAAAGAAAATTTAGAGTGGTTGTATGTCTATCGAGCATGTTGGTACAAACTTCATAATTACGCGCTTATTAAAAATTATAACAACCCGATTTTTGGGTTGGTGAATCGGGTCTTAGAAACTTCATAATTATTGGGCTTTTTGGATGGAAACTTTAAATTGGGCCCATGTTTGGTAGAATAATAATAATAAAAAGAAAAAAAGGGAGTTTTGATTTTTAAATAGGTTTGAGTGGGTAAAAAGGTGAGTGGGTGATATTATGAGGAGAGAGAAAAAGAAAAAGATGAGAATGGTGGAAGGGTGAAGAAGAGAGAAATTTTAATGGTGAAAGATTCAAACTCTGATCTATAGAGATCTAGCTGTCCGTTCGTAACACCTTCAGCATCATCGGATTCCATTCGTCGAGACGCAGTCACGGTGGTCGCCTCCTCATCTTCGTCGCCACCACTCGCTGGGGTAAAGAGAAAAGAAAGGTAGAGATGCTGAAATGCCTCCAACCATCGCGAATCACTGTAAACAGAGGCCACCATCAGAGTCAGTAGCCTTAAAATAGCCGGTCCAGAAAAGATAGTCGTCGTTTGCTGTTGAAAGTCACCGCACGCGCCGCTGACCGTGTGTAGGCGTGGTTTCGCATCTGATAACTTAGTCGCCGAATGGACTTGGCCAAATTGGGTTGAGTCAGGTGGAGATGACTTAGCCCGAGTTGGCCCGAGTTGGCCCAGCCCGAGCCAGGCCAGTCTAGCTGAGCCGCCGTCGCGCCATCAACCACTACTGTCACGTAATTAATTGATGCCTTTCATGCCATCAGCTGTCGTACAACCATCGTCAGCCACTACCCTCTCCGTTGACCACCGCTGTTGACTGGCATTGAATTTTTTTATAGGAGGCCTTGCTTGTGGATTTTTTGACGTCCTAAGTCCGTTGGCGCAGTCCATTTCACCAAATTCAAATTTGGTAAGCTATTTTTCTGCTTTTAATCTTGTGAACTAGTTAGTGAATAGGTTTAGTGTTGATTTTGGCATTCGTATATTTATGAGGAATGTTCGAGATCATATATCGAATCAAGTAGAATATCCGGGAAGCTCAGATGAGAATTTTAGCGATATCAGCTTAATGTTAGTACACCTCGAACTCCAAAATGCTTTATGAGCATCATAAGTGTAATTGTTTTGCATGTTAGTGGTTGCAAATTAGGAGATGAGTAATAAGCATGTATTGATGTTGATATTTTGAGGCTTGGTAATTATTGAGATGCTTGATGAGCTTGAGAATGTTCAAGATTGTTATGAGATTTAGAGGCCGTATAGGATTGTCTGAATATCCGTATGATTATTTGAATGTATGATTGGTTGACTGATTGATATATGATGGTGCCTTGTGAGTTAGCTGAATAAATTAATATGTTCAATTGAATATTTGTAAGGGGCAATATAGGTAAATGGTCGATTAAATCTTTATGAATTCAAAATTTATATTCGATTAAATGGGTAATAAGCTGGTAATTAATATTAATGAATTAGATGCGTTAGCCATATATTTAAATGACTTTCATAAGCTTTATGGATCGATTAAAGAATAGTAAACATCATGATTCGATAAAGTGTGTGAACCCGTGAATAGGGTATCGGTACGAGCTTTAGCAGTACTGATATACGGTTGGTGTACCGTATTGATACTCATATTCGAGTATCGGTACCCAATAAACTAAATGATTTATAAATGTAAATTAAGTATGGAAATTACTGTGAATATTAATAACTGAATTATGCCTTGATAAATGTGACAAAGTGAATTAATGGAGGCAATGAATGAGATTAATTATACACTTCTCCATAATGTAATAACAACTTGGTAATGCTTGGGGTGATTTCTTATGTTAGCAAACCTTAAGGATCCTTGGTGGATCATGTGTGGTTGTGTCATGTTTGGACACTTGTTTGGTTATGCGACTTTGTTTGGTGGGATCCGGATACCCAATGAGTGGGTGCTGCAACACATGAAGGCCACTCGATGTGAGGTTCCAAGTGATGAAATGATGGCCATCCGATGTGAGCTTTCGGGTGATAATATTTGCTCGATGCGAGATTCTGAGCCCCACTCGATGTGAGATTTCGAGTAAAGACTCGATGTGAGATTCTGAGTATGCCCGCTCGATGTGAGATTCTGAGCAGCTCGATGTGAGATTTCAAGCATGGGTGGGTCTCCCAATATCGGGTAACATTGAGCATCACTCTTGGTTTGTTTTATTGATGTGCTTATGTTATTTGAGATGTTGCTTATATGCTTGATATGTGTTTAGGCAATTATGGTAGCGCCACATGTTTATTTATCTATTCTTATTGCTCGTACTAGCTTGCATGCTTATGTTTATGATTAACATGAAGTATAGTAGAGTAGATGTGTACCACTGAGTTTTGTAAGCTCAGCACTCGAAATCGTTGTTTCCGTCTGTAGGTTGGGTGTTGGATTGTGGGATCAAGGAGCACTTTCAAATCGAGATTCTAGCACATGGTGATCTTCATAGTACGATATTTGAGTTTAGTGGGCTATGTATTCATAGGACCTTACATGTTAGAGACGGTATCTTCTTATCTGAAATTGTGTTAATTAAATCGTACATTCAAATGTTTTAAATTTAATTTGGAGCTCTTTTGTACTATTTTGATTTCTTATCTGAATTCACAATTGTTGGCTTTAAATGTTTTTACGAATTACTTGTTGGACTAATCCAGTTTGAAAAATTTTATGGTTTTGGGTTTGGGCTTGAATCATAAATGTGACATCCGGGTCGAGGGTGTTATAGAAACTATCACCATAGGTCTTTCATGAGCACACTACTCATGTGGGTGTAATGTTATTTAAAGATATTCAGTTTTAGTGGAGTTTGTAATTTTGAAAAAAATGCTCATTCGTTTTAGACACAATTTTAGTTACTTCAGTTTAAGGATATTTTAAGATTATTTTCTACAGAAATAAAGTTCTTTTGGTTTATGCACACTCTAAATTTAGTAAAGTTTGATCTCACTAAGGTTTAGGAGGACCAGTTGGAAATAGACATGTTCGGTTCACACTTCATGTAATTTTCCATGTTACGCATCCATGATTGATCTATGTCATTTAACTATATTTGTATATGTGACTATTGATGGATCTAGTCATGATTGATATGGCAAAGGTTGTTTTGATCCTATATAGATATAGTTAATGGACGAGATTGTTATAGAATACCTATTATATACTAGTAAATTTTGAGCTCATAAAAATTGTACATTTATCAGAAAACATATGTTGCCAAAGTGGGAGATTGTTGGATTAAAATCTGCAATTGTGGGCACATATGTAAAATGATGATGCTATTATAATGTATGACACAAAATTAAGTGACCAATTATGTTAGTCGTGTCATGGGTATTAAAGTGTCATAAAAATAAAAGTGTAGATACCATAAGATGTATTTATAATTCAATGAGGGGTATAGTTATAAATACATAATAGTTGATTTAATAAATCAACTATATAAAGAGGTAGTGGTCCCCAAGAAATATGTTAACTTGTATTACTCTTGTCCCCGTCAGAGGGTTTTTTACTGCAAGGGCTAACCTATCTTCTTAGAAGATCACAACCACCTTTTAGGCGATCTTCATCAAAGGATTCAAGGTTTTCAGTCCATCAATGAATTCAGGTACGCTTCCGCATTCAGTTTATTCCGTTTATTATTCTTGATGATTTGACATGATAGATCATGAATATTAGATTTCATATTATATTATGGTTTGGTTCTAACACATTTCTAAAGCAAATGTCAAGATTTGAACCCATAAAAAATAAAATAACATAAATATACTTAATCACTTGACGAATTAATAGATCTCATTAATACTAGTTATTTGATAAACTAAAATGTTAAATATTAAAATTTATGAAGTGTTGTTAACTAAGTTTGTCCGGTAACAAGTAGAATTTTTAAATATTAAAAGAAATTAAGTGTTTGAAACAAAGGGACGTTCATGTTCTATATATATTCGACATGAAGGTAACAAGGTAGCGGATAAGCTAGCCAAACTTGTTGGTGGTGTTTCTATGGAAGCTCGATGGTTTTGCTATCCTCGAGTGTTACGGTGTCGTTGTTGCAGGCCGATGGAAGCCTCAATGAGTTTTTTTTTTAGCCTTAGGCTCTGTATATCTATCTTTAGTCACCAAAAAAAATATTATATCTTAGGTTCAAGTTTGAACATTATTTTCATAATATTTAATATTTTTGATCATTTAACTTGTGATGTAATTCTGACATTAATATCTTTGTTATCATTAAAAAATATGTGCCGCTTATTTTTTTATACCTTAATATCTTTTTTATCATTAAAAAATACATTTTCTTTATTTTTATAATCATTCAATTTTTTTCTTATGTCTTGATTTTTTTAGTTTCTATTCACTTTTGTGACACTTTTTCTATGTTTCGTAGGCATGCTTTTGTCTTGTGGTATGTTTTCGCTTATTTTTGTAGTAGATTTGCATTCGTGGATAATATTCTCACGAGCCTCGACTCTGATTTGCGATTGTCTATAATATTTTCAGTATTTTAGTCCTCTTTTGTGATTTGTGTGTCGATGCAGTCAGATATGTTTTGCGAAGCAACTCACAAGATTACCGGTTTTGCTCACTACTTCTACTTCAATCAACGTTATCATTAAAAAATCTGCGCCGCTTATTTTTTTATACCTTAATATCTTTTTATCATTAAAAAAAATACATTTTTCTTTATTTTTATAATCATTCATTTTTTTCTTATGTCTTGATTTTTTTTTAGTTTTTATTCATTTTTGTGACACTTTTTCTATGCTTTATAGGCATGTTTTTGTCTTGTGGTATGTTCTCGCCTATTTTTGTAGTAGATTTGCATTCGCGGATAATTTTCTCACGAGCCTCGACTCTGATTTGCGATTGTCTATGATATTTTCAGTATTTTGGTCCTCTTTTGTGATTTGTTTGTCGATGCAGTCAGATATATTTTGCGAAGCAACTCACAAGATTACTGGTTTTGCTCACTACTTCTACTTCAATCAACGTTATAATTAAAAAATCTGCGCCGCTTATTTTTGTATACCTCAATATCTTTTTTATCATTAAAAAATATATTTTTCTTTATTTTTATAATCATTCATTTTTTTTCTTATGTCTTGATTTTTTTTAGTTTTTATTCACTTTTGTGACACTTTTTCTATGCTTCATAGGCATGCTTTTGTCTTGTGGTATGTTTTCGCCTATTTTTGTAGTAGATTTGCATTCGTGGATAATTTTCTCACGAGCCTCGACTCTGATTTGAGATTGTCTATGATATTTTCAGTATTTTGGTCCTCTTTTGTGATTTGTTTGTCGATGCAGTCAGATATGTTTTGCGAAACAACTCACAAGATTACTGGTTTTGCTCACTACTTCTACTTCAATCAACGTGTAGGTGATTATAGACGAAGGGTGTTGTTTTATGTTTCCTTTTCTCCAGTGTTTCATTTCATTTATGTCGTTATAGCTCACTTAACGTGTGTTTTGCTGGTATAAAGTTTCGTTTTTTATTTTAATTTATTTTGTTTTGCTATTTTCCTATTACATTTTTATTTTGTTTGGGATATATTTTTCTATTATTTTCTAATAAATTCAGCCGAGAGATTATTTAAAAGTTATTTTTATTATCATTAAAATGATTATGCGGAGTGATATATATAGGTTAATATGCCAATTTATTATTACTATTATATATAAATATATGTCAATTGAATTTATTATTAGTTGAATATTTATTATAATATTATCAGAATCGAATAGGCTGATTGGACTAAAAATTGGTGATTTGATTGATTGATCGACTATAAAATGAATATCAAATCGATGGTTTAATTTTTTTGGACAAAGTAATCCTAATTTTACTTAGAGGTGAAGGAAGGAGAAGACTCTAGAAGAAAGAAATGAATGCTCATGATGGCATAAAAGTCATGTTCTAGAAAAATGAGGAAACAAAAATGAACAGTTTGACCAACGGTTAAATGCGCTCGGTCAAATTGATGGTTTAACCTATTTGACCGCACATTTGATTTTTACATTATTAATTTTCATCTCTAATCACGTGGCCAAGTGAATAAAATGTATTTCATGTTATCCATTTAATCACAACCATTAACATTATTACCAATCAGATTTACAACATAATAGTAAAAATAAAGAATAAAATTATGCATAATTAAGACGGTAGTTCTGCTGTGTGACGGAGAAATTTAAGGCTAATTTCTGACGGATTTTTATATTATAAAATTACATAATTGATAATTACTTTTATTACAACTGAAAATATTTATATTGCAGCGGTTTTAACATAAAATGTTATCATGTCTATCTTAAAGAGTTATACAATAATTTTAGCTACAACCAGGTATACTACATGAGTTTTTTAACGGTAACTTTTTAGATTGCAACCAAAATAATTGTGCAATTTACATGATTTATTATGAAGAATGTAATATTTTTTGTTTCAAGTTAAAAATGTTAACCAGTTTACTCGAAAGAGTTATACACTTGATAAGTTTTTCAGTTATAACTAGTTGTAACTTTTTTAACCTTATATTAATCGATTGTACTTTAGGCTCCATAATTAAGATTTTATATGTTAAATTTGAATTAATATCTAATTTAATCCTAGAATTATAGTGAAATTATCACATTAATCCTTCAACTATTTTTGACCAGTTTAACCCTTCTATTTTCATTATATCCATCATTATAACCCCTTGACTTTAACGTTAAAAAAATTACATAATCAAATAAAATGTTATTACGTGTCAAAATAAATTAAAAAAACGAATTTTTAAAACAAATAATTTATTAAAAAAATGTACAAGTGGCGGGGGATCGAAGTGTTTGTAATAAAGAATTGGAAGTAATGTTTAGACATTTGTCTCTCTATTTTTACAGCAACAGCCACAAAATTACAAAACCCTAATGTTCGACTCTAAACCAAAAGTTCTAGCGAACGACACTTAAATGAAGGCTAATTAATGGCTGACCGGTTCAGCAGGTAATAAATTTGTACATAATTTATTATGACGTTTGTATATAATTTTTTACAAAATTGTAAGAAAAATGGTACATACATAAAATGTTACAGCGTAAGGATTTGTGTATATACATAGTTTCCAACGCATAAACATAATTTACTACAATTAATGTAAGAATTTGTGTATCGATTTGTGTACATACATAATTTCCTACGAGAAAACATAACATAGCATAAAAAATGTAAGGATTTGTGTTGATACACAAATTAGTACACGATATACATAAATCCTCACAAATATTGTAAGAAAGACGGTATATACCAAATTTCTTACAATATATCACCAAGGCCAAAAAGGGCTCAACATAGTGTAAGGATTTGTGTACATACATAATTTCCTACAAGAAAACATAAATTAGCACAAAAAATGTAAGGATTTGTGTTGATACACAAATTACTACAAGCTATACAGAAATCCTTACAAATATTGTAATAAAGATGATATATACCGAATTTCTTACAAGATATCACCAAGGCCAAAAGAGGCTCAACATAGTATAAGGATTTGTGTACATACATAATTTCCTACGAGAAAACATAACTTAGCACAAAAAATGTAAAGATTTGTGTTGATACACAAATCCTTACATAATGTCCTACGAAAAAACATAAATTAGCATAAAAATGTAAGGATTTGTGTTGATACACAAATTCCTACAAGGTATACAGAAATCCTTACAAATATTGTAATAAAGACGATATATACCGAATTTCTTACAAGATATCACCAAGGCCAAAAGGGGCTCAACATAGTGTAAGGATTTGTGTACATACATAATTTCTTACGAGAAAACATAACTTAGCACAAAAAATGTAAGGATTTGTGTTGATACACAAATTACTACAAGCTATACACAAATCCTTACAAATATTGTAAGAAAGACGGTATATACCGTCTTTCTTACAATATATCACCAAGGCCAAAAAGGGCTCAACATAGTGTAAGGATTTGTGTACATACATAATTTCCTATGAGAAAACATAACTTAGCACAAAAAATGTAAGAATTTGTGTTGATACACAAAATACTAAAAGGTATACACAAATTCTTACAAATATTGTAAGAAATACGGTATATACCGAAATTCATACAAGATATCACCAAGGCCAAAAAGGGGCTCAATATAGTGTAAAGATTTGTGTAGATACATAATTTCCTACGAGAAAATATAACTTACCACAAAAATGTAAGGATTTGTGTTGATACACAAATTACTACAAGGTATGCAGAAATACTTACAAATATTGTAAGAAAAACAATATATACTGAATTTCTTACAATATATCACCAAGGCCAAAAGTGGCTCAACATAGTGTAAGGATTTGTGTACATACATAATTTCCTACGAGAAAACATAACATAACACAAAAAATGTAGGGATTTGTGTTGATAGACAAATTACTACAAGGTATACAGAAATTCTTACAAATATTGTAAGAAAGACGGTATATACCGAAATTCATACAAGATATCACCAAGGCCAAAAAGGGGCTCAATATAGTGTAAAGATTTGTGTAGATACATAATTTCCTACGAGAAAATATAACTTACCACAAAAATGTAAGGATTTGTGTTGATACACAAATTACTACAAGGTATGCAGAAATACTTACAAATATTGTAAGAAAAACAGTATATACTGAATTTCTTACAATATATCACCAAGGCCAAAAGTGGCTCAACATAGTGTAAGGATTTGTGTACATACATAATTTCCTACGAGAAAACATAACATAACACAAAAAATGTAGGGATTTGTGTTGATAGACAAATTACTACAAGGTATACAGAAATCCTTACAAATATTGTAATAAAGACAGTATATACCGAATTTCTTACAATATATCACCAAGGCCAAAAGGGGCTCAACATAGTGTAAGAAAGACGGTATATACCGAATTTCTTACAAGATATCACCAAGGCCAAAAGGGGCTCAACATAGTGTAAGAATTTGTGTACATACATAATTTCCTACGAGAAAACATAACTTAGCACAAAAAATGTAAGGATTTGTGTTGATACACAAATTACTACAAGCTATACACAAATCCTTACAAATATTGTAAGAAATACGGTATATACCGAATTTCTTACAATATATCACCAAGGCCAAAAGTGGCTCAACATAGTGTAAGGATTTGTTTACATGCATAATTTCCTACGAGAAAATATAACTTAGCACAAAAATGTAAGAATTTGTGTTGATACACAAATTACTACAATGTATACACAAATCCTTACAAATATTGTAAGAAAGACATTATATACCGAATTTATTACAAGATATCACCAAGGCCAAAAGGGGCTCAACATAATATAAGGATTTTTGTACATACATAATTTCCTACGAGAAAACATAACTTAGCACAAAAAATATAAGGATTTGTGTTGATACACAAATTACTACAAGGTATACACAAATCCTTACAATTATTGTAAGAAAGACGGTATATATACCGAATTTCTTACAATATATCACCAAGGCCAAAAGGAGCTCAACATAGTGTAAGGATTTGTGTACATACATAATTTCTTACGTGAAAACATAACTTACCACAAAATGTAAGGATTTGTGTTAATACACACATTACCATAAGGTATACAGAAACCCTTACAAATATTGTAAGAAAGACAATATATACCAAATTTTTTATAATATATCACCAAGGCCAAAAGAGGCTCAACATAGTGTAAGGATTTATGTACATGTATAATTTCCTACGAGAAAATATAACATAGCACAAAAAATGTAAGGATTTGTGTTGATACACAAATTACTACAAGGTATACAGAAATCCTTACAAATATTGTAATAAAGACAGTATATACCGAATTTCTTACAATATATCACCAAGGCCAAAAGGGGCTCAACATTGTGTAATGATTTGTGTACATACATAATTTCCTACGAGAAAACATAGCATAACACAAAAAATGTAAGGATTTGTATTGATACACAAATTACTACAAGGTATACAGAAATCCTTACAAATATTGTAATAAAGACAATATATACCGAATTTCTTACAATATATCACCAAGGCCAAAAGGGGCTCAACATAGTGTACGGATTTGTGTACATACATAATTTCCTACGAGAAAACATAACTTAGCACAAAATGTTGGGATGATCAATCAACAATGAAAGTGGCGAAGATGGGGTGAATTGGCAATTTAAAATTTTAGGAAGCAAACAGAAAAAGATAGACAAAGGGACACAATGATTTATAGTGGTTCAAGCTTCTAACAAGCTCTACATCCACTACCTTAGCTTCCTACTAAGGGTTTTCAACAATTCACTATTGAATTATTTCCCTTTTCTAGGCTAAAGACGCAACCGTTACAATCGATCTAAGCTTTCTACCGAAAGCTTGATCAAGATCACTCTTTTACAAGGAATTTGGCAAAATGAAATATCCCCACAAGGTATATATTTGCCCAAATTACAAGAACACTCAACCCAAACTTGAAATAAAAGATTACATTGAAGTTTACAAGTTGGGTACAAGAATTTGACTTTTAAGAGCATAAAGGGTTGGATTTTGATTGAATGCTTGTATGTTGATCAATGTAGGTTCATTGGTTGTTGTAGCTGCACTTGAGGCTTGTATTTATACCCTCTCATTGAATTCTAGCCGTTTGGATGGTTGGAGAATTGAATATAGCCGATGAAGAGTAAGTTTTCCCGCAATAAATGTTGTCTGCCAACCCCAGGTATCGGTATTATTCTTCGCGTATTGGTACCTGCCCAATATAGAAATAGCCGTTACAAAACAGAGTGTACCGACACTCAAAGTCGAGTATCGGTACTTTGAAAGGGGTACTGAAACTCCATAATTCGTATCGGTACGTGAATTGGTCACTGGAAAATCTTGAGGCAATAGGGTATCGGTACGCGCATTGTTGTACCGATACTCATTTGAAAATTTTTGTTTTTGCCTCAAGGAGTATCGGTACGCGTATAGCTGTACCGGTACTTATTTTGCATTCGATGTATAAATAAAACATTCGCGTATCGGTACGCATTGTAGTGTATCAGTACATATTCTACATTCGATATTTTGAAATCAAGTACGCGTATCGGTATGCCTATTGTTGTACCGGTACTGATTTTAAATTCGGTGTTTTGAAATCAAGTACGCGTATCGATACGCCTATTGTTGTACCGGTATTGATTTTATATTCAATGTTTTGAAATCAAGTACGATTATTGGTACGCCTATTGTCGTACCGGTATTGATTTTACATTCGATGTTTTGAAATCAAGTATGCGTATCGGTATGCTTGTTGCTGTACCAATACTGGTCTACAGTCGATGTAATTTGAAAACAAAAGGGCGTACCGGTACTCATAGAACTGTATCGGTATGCAGAGTCTTTTAAGGCCATTTTGATTTAGAAAAATTCATCAGATGTATTTTTAAAGTTCATCAAATGTTTGGTTAAGCTTAAGACATAAAATTCATCGAATGTTGTTTTTAAAGTTCATTAAATGTTTGGTTAAGCTTAAGACGTTTGTTCGAATGCGTAGTGAGTAATCCGTATGAATTATTTAAAATTTATTTTAAGTTATATCAAAACTATTACGAGTTAAAAACTATTTGTTATATCAAAATCAATATAAGTTCTACAATCTCCCCCTTTTTGATATAACAAAAACTTAAAATAAATTATTTTAAAAATTAAAACAAACCCAATTATTTCTCCCATTTTTGTTAGATCAAAAACAAGGTATGCAATAGGAGAAGATAAACAAATTAAAAGCCAAAGTAACAATCCAAAGCATATAATATATATAGCAAATTCAAAGCATAGAGTATCAAATTCAATCCACACATGAAAGTCAAAGCAAGATGGAAACAATAAAAACAATACGAAGAAAAACAATCCAAATATCAAATCCAAATATGTAGTCTAGGATGCATGCAACATGATATGATAAAACAAAAAAGCTATGGGATATCTCCATCATCCTCATCCTCGCCCTCTTCCTCCTCTGCGGCGGTGTCACCAAAAGTATGTGTTTTCCACTCAAGGTGAAATGATGCCAAGTCGGTCTCGATGCTAGTCACACGCGCACCAAGAGAAGTGAAGCGATCATCCATGTGAGATGTAACCATTGATTGCATCTCAATGAATTTTCCATCGATGTAGGACCTCATTTCATCGAACTTGCCATCAAAGTATGAGCGCATGTCATCACCAAAGGTCGGTGGAGGCACAACCGGAGCAAGAACTAGAGGTGGAGATGGCACATTTCCTTCACTAAGCTGACCGGGTTGTAGTCGAATCCATTCACCATCAATATAATGAAATCCACTCTTTTGAAAAGATTTTTCATTAATAGGGTCGGTAAGAGGGCAAGCTAGATCATAAGATGTGTCTATGTTTTCTTTAGCAAAGATGTGGCTCAAGACACAACCGTACGTAAAAGATTTAACTTGAGGTCTATGACGGTTTTGAACAAGATAAACAATTTCAGCATAAATTATTTGAGCGAGGTTAGGGCGAATGTTGTTTTGGAAGCAATGCAACCAATAAGCATTTGCCCCCTAATAGTAGACCACTTCCCCCCGGAAGGACGAAAGAACCAAGTAATCATGAGATGAAGGAACCTATCATGAGCATTAAGAACAGATGCAGAAGAGTTCGGGGCATAAACAAAAGGAATAGGCTTAGTTTCATCATTTTCCTCGACATCGTCTAATCCTAGATGAGTGGCAATAATAGAGGAGTCTAGCTTAAGGACTTTACCCATAACATAGGATTCTATTGCAACGACCTCTTTTTCGTCTTCACTAAGAATTTCCCTAGCATTAGAATAAAAATATTCTAACTAGAGTCTTAAAGACAACCTCGGGTAAACAAAGAAAAGAAAAAAAATTTCATTCCCTTAGATTTTCAAGATAAAGGAACTTAAACTTGTCGGATATCATAAACGCATAATCATCAACCCTTTCTCTCCGAATGGTATAATTTTCATATAACTGAAAAATGTTCTAATTGACCATGACGACCCGGTTCATTAAAACAGGAATTAAAAATTAAGGTAAAGTTCAAAGGATTTGAATTTTGGTTAGAGGGATTGGATCTAGGACGTTTAGTTTTAGGAGCCATTAGAACAAAAATCACCCTGCAAAAATTTAAAACAAACCACAATGTATGCACTAATCAATTACTCAATCCAATAATTCCAACAAATTATTTCAAAATAGTATGTATAATAACATATATATATATATTATTTAAAAAAAGTAAATGAAAATGGATAAATTTAATATACATAAACTATTCTCATCATGCCATTCACTGCTCGGTCTGTGATTGTTTTGCATTTGTTATGAATGTGCATTGTCATTATATCTGATGTTCAACCAGTTTATGTGGATTTTCTTGAAACAGGGCTTTGGAAGAGAAGAGAGCTCGATTAGGTTTAGTTGAATGTGTGAATCATGATCTCTTGCAGCCATATCCTGTTCTTCATGAGAAGCCTGGTATGATTTCGTAGTGAATATCTTGTTTAATAATGGGAGGACCGAGGATATCGTACCTTGTTAATGCCATATAAATCACAACGAGCTTAATATGTTCACCATGTTTAATTGTGCAGGTGATCACGTTGCTCATATCAAGTTCACCGTGTTGCTAATGCCTAACGGATCAGATCGGATAACATCCCATTCTCTGCAGGAGCTGCACCCTACCAAGACTATAGATGATCCTGAAATCAAGGCCTGGTTAGCTTTGGGTACAAAGACGAAGAAAAAAGGTGGCGGGAAGAAGAAGAAAGGTATGATGTATATAAAGGATAAAAATAACATGGTTTATGAATGATTTGCCATATCAAATAACATGGTTTATCAAATATTTGGAGTGTTTGTATAGTGAAGCAAGGTTCAAATATGTGTTACTACAGGTAAGAAGGCTGATGAATCGACCGAGGCAGAAGCTGGAGCTGAGCAGATGGATGCAACAACAAATGAAGGATCATGATCTTGAGAAATGTGATCATGTTGTAGTCTCTTTGGTTTTCAGTTTTGGTACAATGTTCACTTGTATGATGATTGTGGTTGGTTATTAAGTTAGAATTTAACATGATATATAATTATGGCACATTGATCCCAGTGGCGTTCTCACAAGTCACACGACCTACTCTGTTTTTCTGCGTCTTATCTGATTTGATATACAATTGGGTCTTAAAAATCCCAGTAACAACATACCTCCGCAAAATTCATTTGGTCTGCAGTAGGACGTTTTGTGGATAGCTCCTTTAAAGTTCTAAAGAGAATCATAAAAATCATGTGAGAGGTAATAACATCGGCTGATTGGAGCTGCTGTGCTAGAAAAGAAAACAGCTCTGGCCTAAAATCATTATATCGACAAATTGTCATGGCGTTGAGTGGAAAATTAAGGGCTGATCAACCAGAATTAGGGATTCGAGAGAAAAGGGTCAATCAATGCCTAGAAATGTATTTAAGGGGCATGTGCTTCTCACAACCTAGATTTTGGGTTGACTGGTTACCCCAAGCTGAATGATGGTATAACACTACCTACCATACAGCTTTGAAGATCACCCCCTTTGAAGCACTATATGGCTACAAACCACAAACACTGACTTGGAATGGCAGTTCAGTGGTAGCAAATGTTCAAGAATTCCTAGCTAATCGAGAGCATACCAACAAAACACTGAAGGAGCAAGTACAAAAGGCTCAGGATCGAATGAAACTATTTGCTGACAAGAAAAGTAGTGAAAGACAGTTGCAAGTAGGTGAGATGGTTTACCTGGAACTCCAGTCATACAGACAAACATCCCTATCCCTGCGTAAAAATCTGAAACTCTGCCTGTTATTTTAGTCCCTATAAAGTCATTTAGGGTCAGTGGCTTACAAACTCCAGTTGCCTGACACATCCAATACACCCTGTGTTTCATGTCAGTTTACTCAAGAAGAAGATCGGAAACAAGTCAATTACCTCTTTAGACCCCCCTGAAATAGGAGATGATGACCAGATGAGATCTACCCTGAGAAGGTGCTCGATAAGCGAATGGTTAAGCACGACAATCAGGCAACCACTCAATTGCTCATTCAGTGGACAAATATGGGACAAGAAAATGCCACTTGGGAGGACTTTGGCACACTTCAGGTTCAATTTCCTGATTTTTTATCCTTGGAGTCGAGGATCCTCTGCAGGACGAGGTATTGTCATGGCGTTGCGTGTAAAATTAAGGGCTGATCAACTAGATTAGGGATTCGAGAGAAAAGGGAAAAGTTGAAATTGGGCGAATTGAACAGAGCTGGATCAGTCAAATGAGAATTATTGAAAAGAAGGGGAAAGACGCCGTATCGCCTATGCGAGATGGAAGCCACAAGAATGATATTGCTGGGTGATGGACTCGAATGCCCAAGAGACACTGAAAATGAGGCAGCCAGCTACAGTGGTCCCAGGACAGGAGGAATGATGTGCTGTTGGGTAACCGTTGATGAAAAGGACATTTGCCAGATAAATAATTTTGTTTGATCTGTTTTCAGTATTGTTAATAAATATTAATGAGTCCAACAAGTCAAGAGATATACCATTCCCTGGGATATTCTTGAGCAAGAGCAGCCTGCCAGATATACCATTCCCTGGGATATATCTCAGTATTGTTCTTCTGGTTTGCTTTTAAAAGGGGTTGTGAGGGAAATGCCCCAGTCTCCTACGACGACGGCTCAAACGAAGCAAACCATTTCTCTTAAGAGAATAGAAAATCACAAGAAAAATTTGATCAAAAGTAACTAGAAAAGAGGCTGTGGAGAAGGGTGGAAGCAGAGTGACCCTTTTGGGCGAGGGTTTTGGGAGAGACAAAACGAATGAGGGTGATGGCTTTTTCATGGAGCTGCCACAGACAATGCAGTTTTCGGTGGGACGATGTTTGTCTGCGGTGTTGAGGTGGAACATGGAAAGGTGGTGGATTACTTATGACTTTTGATGACATGAGATTCAAGACCCCCATAAAGTAAAGGCAGCTGATCCCGATTTTCTTGATCCTGTATCTGGTTGGACTATCGATAGAGTAAGCTGGATCAGCTATTCGATCTTGTAACCCACGAAAGCTCGAGAAAGAAAATTCTTCTCACGCCTTGATGAATAAAAATCTTCTTATCATTTTCGGCAACCCTATGTATGCCCCATAATAAAAAAATTGGTTAAGGTTTAAAGTTAGGATTTAGGGTTAGAGTTTAGGGAATTATGATAAAATGTATTTTTTAAGACTTAGGGTTTATAGTTTAGGATTTAGAATTTAGGGTTAGGGCTTATAATTTAATTTTTTAGTGTTAGAGCATAGAAAGTGACACTAAAAAGGGGCAGAAGATTCTTGTCCCACCTCGACCTCCTTCCTCAGTTGTTCCATTCGTTGGTTATTAGGAGCATCTCGAAAGCGTCTGAGTCGAAATATGACTTTCAAATATACTCTAGGAGGAATGTTCACTACTCTAGGAGATATATGTATATATTCTTTTGTATTGTTATTGACTAAGTAAGATTTGTAGTGTTATTTAATAAAAAAATATCATCATTTTTAAAGAATGATCAATAAAACAATGATGATAGTATAAATGAGTCAAGGAATTGGTGAAAAGAAAGAATTACAAAAAATTACAGTTAAACACCAAATTGAATAAAATAAAAAGTTAAAAGAGATTAAATTACAAAAGAAATACTCCCTCCGTCCCACTTATATTGTCACATGTTGATTTTTTACGGAGTTTTACAAGAAAATATTGTGTGGTGTAAAATAATTTAAATGACAAGTTTGCCATTAAAAGTAAACTTTTATTTTTGTTGGGAAACTAAAAAAATGATAGAAAGGTAAATTTATCTTATAAAAGTTGAATTTTTCAAAGTGACAATTTGAGTGAGATAATTTTAAAACACAAAAGTGATAATTTTATTAGGAAGGAGGAGTATTTTTTGTTAAAAATATGAATTGAAATTAAAACGAAAGAGGAATTGAAGAAATGAGACAATTATACAAAGTTGAGAGACTAAATTGAAAAAATAAGAAATTTAAATATGAATTGAAGCTAGAGAAAATATTGTATGCACCGGTGGTGGAAAACTTATTTTCCACAAGTGTTTAGCTTTTAAGGTTTAGATGTTAAGGTTTAGAGTTTAGTATTTTTTGTTAGATTTTAAGGTTTAAAAATAAATTTTATAGTTTAGAGTTTACGCTCTCTAAAAGGGACATGCGATAACTTTAGAAGTCCGCTTGTGAATTTTTTTCCACTGATAGTTAATCAAATAATTACCCTTGAAGCTAAATAGGTCTTCTACACTGGTTTGAAGCATGCGATTCAAATTTGGTAAAGATGAGACTTAAAATGAAAGATGAATTGAAGAAATGAGAAAATTATACAAAATTGAGGGGACTAAACCACAGAAAAAGATTTTTTTCTTTCAAAATTATGAATTGAAGTTAAAATAGGTACTCACGGTAATTTAAGAACATGTATTTTAATTTGGTTGAAATATACTTAAAATGAAAGATGAATTGAAGAAAAAATAAAATTAGAGACTAAATCGTAAAGCTGTAAAATTCAATTTTTTAAGTTGGACAAATTTGAATTCAAGTTGAATAGACTAGAATAACTCTAAATTAAAAAAATAATTTTTTTGAGTAGAATAAAATCTTGTTCCACCATAACGCCGAAAGAAAACACAAGTTCACATCAACACTAGTAAGTAATTCATTCTGTTTTTGCGGGGAAAGGCACTCTAAAATCTTATTGGTTGGCCAGAGCACGTTCACGTCATCTACCCAGTTGATATGACAGTTTAGAAAAAAACCACTTTAAATTGTGTGCTTTAATAAATTATTGATAGTACACTTAATAAATTCTGAAAAATTATTACATAAACCTTTTTAGGATATGAACCAATCCAATAAAAATAAAACATGTCATGTCATAATATTTTTATATCATCTTTACCCATGAAAATAACTCATTCAATTTTTTCCACGTCAGCTACAATCCCTTTCTTCTTCCAAGCATTGCCGCCGCTACACACCATCGCCATTGCCATTAAATATTAACCACTGGTTAATGAAATACTAATTTTTTTAGCCATTTTCTTTCCCCCCTAACATCACAACAACCTTAGCCATGATCTCTTCCTCCATATGTCACAACCTTGGCACGTGTGATGAGGACTAAATTCCAAGATGACATCTCCATGTCTGAAGTGATCTTGAAAAAATAATCATGTTTTTGCATAATAACATTTTTCTGTTACTTTAAATTGCTTGTAACCATATTCCAATTATCTTCATGATTTAGCTTTAATTATCCAACTGTCGTCCAATTCCAACCAATATAACAGTTTGAATCCTTTTCTGTAACTTAGATTCTGATTATTAATATAAAGCTGAACGGTGATGAGAGAGATCATAGACCATAGTAAAAAATCTTTTATTTAAAAAATGTGTATGTCATTAGTCCGTGGTTAATAGCAAATTAGCAATAGCAATAGCGATGGTGTTAGCTGCGGCAAGGCTCCAATCTTTATATGCTTAAAATGATAAAGGGTTTGACGTGGCAAAAATTTGAATGAGTTAAAGAGAAATTATTACATGGTCCCGGCTCACCGCGTCATTCATTGTCTCATTTAATGAGATTCATTCATTTAATGACATGTAGGAAAGAGGTGAAGATTTACTTTGGAAAAAAAATGAGATGAAAAATTATTATTGAATGGACCATGGATGACGTGGTGAGACAGACCCATCTAATAATTTTTCGAGTTAAATATTTTATTTCCACATGTAAGGACGATATGGGAAAAATGATGATATGTTTTATTTATATTGTATTGGTTCGTATCTTATATGGTCAGAAGGGTTGATATAATAATTTCTCATAAATTTTTTATATCAGCCTTAATAAATTTTGGTAAAAAATTAGTATTAATATCCTTTTCTTTATTTCTTTAATAGTCTAAAGGTGATTATAAGGTAACATTTGTTCGTACATATTCTTAACGCTTTCATAATGCATACACACCTAGAATGAACATCATCGCTTTTCAACTGGGACTACTTGTTAGGTTCATTAATATTCCTATTTCTTATGATGAGAGAACGTTGTATTAAGATGAAATGTGTTTTTTTTATGCATTTACCTTAAATATTTTTTAATGATTATTAAAATTTTGAGTCATTTGAGTTATTCGAATTTTTATTTCAACACTCAAATTTTATTTAAAATTTTTTGCGAGTCGAGTTAAAACAAATCAAAATTTTTTGCATCGAGTCGAGTCGAATAATTTAATTTTTTTGAGCTGAGTCTAATTTTGCTCACTCCTAAAAGATATATTAATTATATTGTATTTAAAGTCTTAAAAAGTTGTTTATTGGTAAAAGATATATCAATTGTATTGCATTAATTTTTATTAAAAATATATTATATTTTATTTATTAATTGTCATGTCATGTGTCACCTCAGTTGAATAGATGATTCGATTGGTAGATGTAACATTGTTCCTCTCCACCACCCTCTTAATCTCTCGGGTAGTTCTAGGGTGAGGCACCTTAGGGTGCAATTAAAATGAGGTAGATCTACAAAAGTTCTTACAATCTATACAAATTTTTATCATTTGGGTAAAAATTTAGGTTATAATATAAAAATTTGTATAATTACACAAATTCTTACTTAAAATAAATTTTACATAATTTTTTACTCAAATAATAAAAATTTATATAATTATATAAACTTTTACCCAATTAATAAAAATTTTAATTCTATTTAAATTATTATTCAGTCTTACATAAATTCTTACTAAAATAATAAGAATATACGTAAATCGAATTTTAGCCAACCTCATTTCCCCAATCTCAAGTTTCAAACGCGGCACTATTTAATTCCCAGCCGTCATAAAATGAACCTTCCCAAGATCCCAACTCTGCCACTCGTTCCACTGTTGCTGTTTCTTCATTCAACAAACATTCCTTTTCAAAGAGCAGTTCGCAACTCAATTCAGAATCTCTAGCGGTCTTGCAGAGATGAAGATTCGGTCCTGGTTTACGCTTGCTTTCTTGTTATCGTTTTTAGTTTTACACGCAGAAGCCGAAGCCATTGATCCTTACAAGGCAAGCAACTTACTTTTACCCCTTCTAGTTCAATAGTTCACTGAGGTTTCGATGGGAGCGATATGAATCGATTTGATTTATTTTTTGGGGGAAAATGTTTCTAATGTGTTTACATGATGCTCAGGTACTAGGCGTGGAGAAAAACGCTAGTCAACGAGAGATTCAGAAAGCTTTCCACAAGTATGTTTTATTCTGAATTGATTTTTGAATTACATTCCTTGGTGGTCTAGGTTTTGAACTCCTTCAGTATTTCTTGATGTGTTCATGATATTGGAATATACATAATTTGAATGGTACCAACAACCCCGGATGAGGCCTTGGATCTTTTAAGCAAAGTCTGTGTTTTGAATTTTTGACATTTTGACGTTGTGAATGAAGAATGTTGGGTTGAGAGTGTTGTCCCCGTAATGAGATTCTACAAAATCCGATCTGGATTAGTTGGCCAATGAGCCGGATACCGGTGGTTATAAAAAAAATCCACAAGTGTCCTACTAGATTTGCTATAAATCTGGAATAAATCAAGTCCAATGAGAAATACTTAAATTTGTGGCATTAACTTCTCACTTTCATTCAATTCACATTTCTTTTGTCAGTTTATTTCCCCTTGAAATGTTCATTATTTCCATTCTTCTTTTGTTTTTTTTTTCTTTGAAGAATTTGTGTAGATTTATTAATACACGGATGCTTTATGCATATATTGCATGGAGAATCATGTAATGTAACTGCCTAGTGCCTACAAACATAACCCTAATTATTTTGCTTGAATTGTACTTAATAGGCTCTCTCTTATATACCACCGCGACAAGAATAAAAGCAAAGGAGCACAAGCGAAGTTTGCAGAGATCAACAACGGTATCTCCAACTTCTTACTTACATTTCTTTTATGTTTTACTGCATTTTCTTATATTATACCTATTCTTGAATTTATTCTCTTTTTATCATTTGAATTATGAAAAAGGTTCTTGAATCTGTTTGATATTTTAGCTTACCGTCCAGTACCTAGATGTGAAATCACTAATTTGTTTGTTGGGGTTTTGAACTTTCATACTGCTCTTGATGTCTGTCTGCTAAGTTATCTGATTCATCCTTCTTGTTTGATCAGCATATGACTTTTTATCAGATGAGGAAAATAGAATAAACTATGATATGAATGGAGATGAAGGGGCCACTGTATTTGATGCTGGCCATCCGGGGATGGTGGTGGATATACTTACTCCACTAGTGGTGGTCCTGGACAAAGTGGGTTTACGTCTGGAACAGGTGGATCGCGGCATATGGGTGGGCAGGGAAGTTCCTGGACTTTCTCATTTTCCTTCGGTGGCTATGGTGGATCATGTTCATTTGGTGGCAGGGGTGGATCAAGTTCATTTGTTTTTAAGATAGGTGATATTTTCTCTAACTTATTTGGCGGTTTCAGTGGTTCGAGCAGGTCTCAATCTAAGAGTTCACCTAAGAGCATCAGAGCAATAAATTCTAAGGTCTTCAAAAAAGAAATATCTGATCAAGGTATGACTTGGCTTTTGTTATCTCATACACCATCATCTCAGCAGGGAAAACAAAATTATGAATCTATCATAGAAGAGGTGGCCAGTATACTGCAAGGAGCTATAAAGGTATCGTTGCAGACTTGCAGTCTTAAATATTTCAATAACCTGTGTTCGCTAATCAGTTCTTTTGATATCTGACTGGTTTCTTGCAATAGGTCGGGAGCATAAATTGTGAAACCGAGTATTCTTTATGCAAGGATCTTGGTTTGCATCCAGGGAGAGCACCAAGGTTGTTTGTTTATTCATACAAAGGAAATGAGAAGGGTTCTCTGAAAGAATATATGGGAGATTTGGTTACTAAGAATGCTAAAGCATTTTGCCAAGATCATTTACCGAGGTTTTCAGAAAGGATTAGCCTAAATCATTTCGATTTGTCCTCTAATAATGTAGAACGATACCTGAGGGTGATGCTTCTTTCTACGAAAAAGGACACACCTGTTATCTGGCGTGTTCTCAGCGGCTTGTATCATAAAAGATTCACTTTCTATGATGCAGAGGTGTATTATCAAGTTCTATTTTGAGCTTTAAAAGCTTATTCGAATTAGAAACATGTCTCTTCTGTTCTATTTTGTGCTTGGGAAAAGAATTAAAGATAGCAAGCATCACAAACTTCAAAATTTTAGGGAAAAATGATTAAACTCGTTTGGTTTTATATTTAATTCAGTCTCTTTCATTTTGCATGTAGGTTCATGATGTTTCTGAACCAGCTGTGAAGAAGTTAGGTGTCGATGCACTTCCGGCTATAATCGGATGGCTGTCCAATGGAGAGAAACACATCTTGAAATTCGATATTTCAGTAACGGATTTGAAGTCTGCAATCAAAGATCTCGGCTCGAAGCTTCATAGTTTTGAGAAGAAGAATAAAAGGGTAGCTTCATCAAAGCAGACAGATTCTGCAGAGAGACAGTTACCTTTGCTGACAGCATCAAACTTCGATGCTCTTTGCGGGGATAGAACTCCTGTATGCATCATAGGTGCATTCCGATCATCCCGAGCTAGGGAGAGGTTGGACTCGCTTCTATTTAAGGTGAGAAGATTTCCTCTATTCGGAAAACGTATCTTTTTAATGATGATTTTATGTATTTCTATTGTTAAACAGCAACATGAACACGGCAATATGGCCATTATATTACTCTCAGGTTTCACAGAAATCATTATCAAGGAGACTGAACGTGGCCTCTGGTTCTAAGGATTCAGTATCATATACCCTCTTAGACGCTAGCACGCAACCGTCGTTTTTATGCGGATTTGATAAATCCGGATATAAATCATCAGATAAAATCCTGATGGCCTTCAAACCTCGGAAAGGAAAGTTTACAGCATTTAAAGGTGACATGACCGTAGAAAAGGTGGAGCGATTCATAAGCTCTGTTCTTAGTGGAGACGTACAATGTAGCAGGACAAGGCAGAAGCCTGTTCTCAAGTGATTCAGATATAATGGGTTGTGAATTAAGGCAGTGATTTCTGAATATCATGTCATCAAATTCATAGATATCTCAACTACAGAAACGATACAAACACCTAGCCATCTTGATTCTGGAGTGGTTTTGTTCATCATATCTGTTTAACGAGTAGATGAACATATCCATCATCACGGTGGCTTTTACAAAAGCAATGTTTATAGCTGGACTGCGAAATCATGGATCCATGGCACATATTAGATGATTTAGTTCGAGTATGAGAAACAGTGTAAAATTTCTTGTAGAGACGACTTTCTACTATGCTTATTCGTAATAGTTGGGGGGAAGGGGAGGTTAATTCCTAGCTTAAAATGGATTTATTTCGTGAAAGATTTGTATGGACACAAAATATATAGACATCCCCCATAACATTAGTCTATACTTGTTCTTCAAGACTTTATGAAAAGTGCCATTAGTCAAAGGAATTTCATTTACGGGGCTAACAAGTTGAGCAAAATGTTGTACTACAGCAGGTGTTTTTCATTGTAAATACAGAAAAAAAATTCAGGGAAACATGGTTAAAATACCTAGGGCTCAATGCCGAAGTTGGTTTGCGCAGACACTACTAGACGACCCTTTTTCTGTAGTTCCGCAGGGAAAGGATCTTGGCAGTTGCTGATATGTGATTTTAGCCTGGGAATGTTAGGGTGTGCACTTCTACACCTGTGGCAACGCAACTCCATGGACAATAGCTTGTTGCCATCTAGAATTGTTGCTTTCCCATGGTTATTAACTTCCTCAATTACAACTACAGAATCACGGAACAAAGCACTAGTGAAAGAGTTCCAGTGCTTTTTATGCTTGAGATGTTTGGAGTCGAAATCTTGGCTAATAACATGCAGGTGCAGCTGGCGCATTGAAGGGATCTGCGGGAGGAGACATGAAATAAACCATATGTCCACAAATCATCGTAGGGTTGGAAGTACAAAACAGACCAAGACACACGGGTACATTAATTGCAATCAAAAACATAAAAGGTCAAAATATGAAGTCAGTCCCTGTACTTGAAAAGAAATCAATTTTCTTTTTCGATTTAAAAGTCCTAGTCCAATCATTGACACTGTATTTCTATTAATCCACCTATGCAATCATACAAACTTTAGAAGCAATTCATTACAAACTCAGTGTAAGCAAATCTTGACCAAAAATACAATGTCAACAATTGGACTCGGATTTTTGTTTCGCAAAGGAAAAATTATTCAACTTTTGAAGTGCATGAACTAAATCTCTATACTAAATCTCAAACTCTTCCAAAGTACAGATATTTACAGCATATTTTGACCAAGCATAAAATGCTAGTGTCCTAAAATACATGTATGACCATACTACCCCGTTCTTAAACTTTTTCATGAATGTTAAATGATTGTCCTAAAATACTTCACTTCAGCATATTTGGGCCATAATATTATATCTTTGTTCACATCTACAAGATTACACCTATATTTTCCTTTGGCAAATCCACAACCTTTGCATCTGCATGTATGCATCATATTGCTATTTCTGGCTAAAATAACCAGATGCTGCATAAAAGTGAATCTAATCAGATGATTCTTCTATTTGGTCCTCTACATGCTTCGAGATTCATTCAAATCTTAGGTCTGAAGGCACAAGCAACTAAGGTTCTTTTGATGCGAAATATTTTTAAAGGAAAGAATAAATTGCATAATCCTAGGAAACACCATGAGTACCTGTACTGTTGCAGTTAGGTTTATCGGACCAAAAAACTATGTAAACAAAAACAAGATTAGGAGAAGCAAAGGTGTTCAGCATACCGAGTGATATCCCAGGCGGAAGACCAATGATGCATCTTCACCTAAGAACTTATCAGTCCATCTCAAACCCACTTCATGCATTGCTTTTAACAAGTGAAGGTGCTCTTTTCGTACATCTGCCAAGCAATCAAGACCTTTGGTTCTTGCCAACACCAACAGATGCCGTTTTGCCTGCAAAAGGAAGAAGAAAAAATTTCAACCCTCTATTTGTTGGGCACTATTGTAAGAGGATAGGCTGTAAGAAGGCTGTGACTATTTACCTTAGGGTACATATCATTTATTACAACAATATCATCAGTGGCCTCCAGCACTTGCTTGTTATGATTCTCAGGCTGCATGGCTATGTTATATAGAGCCTGAAGGCATGGAGCCCAAGATTTCGTCTTAGTTCCACTAATCTCATTTTCTAGTTTTGAAGGCCCTGACGAAATACTTCCACTACTCCTGGGAAACGAAACTTGGGTATTTGCTACAGATAAGAACCCTTTGAACAGTGATGAGTAAGCATCCTGAAGAACTTTACAGCCTTTAATATAGTCATTATCAAGACAATTCGGTCTATTTGGGTTCATATTTGGCCCAAGAACATGTATCACATGGGTCACCCCTTCCTTATGATACAAAGGAGAAGTTGATGGGAGAGGAACAACAAGGGCATTCCCAGGGTGAAGAGTTTTAGCCCGGTCCATGGTTGCAGTCTCTAGAGCAGCACCAGCAGCATTGAAAATTGCAGCATTTACACCTCCACCTCCAGGCTTCAAACGCCTAAACAAAATGATCTCTTAGTTAACATTCGTAGAAAAATAATTATGTATATTCTGTTAGACATATCATGTTATTTTTACATTGTTATTACAAAAGCAGGCATGATGTAGCATCACAATCGACAGAAATACCTCCAGAACTATGGACATCGGATCTAACTATTTGTGAGATCCTAAAGAAGAAAGATTCCATGTTAAAACCAGTGATAGATCTTTCTTCATCAAGGCAGACAAATTGTTGCGTTTCATTAAAATCATCGTTAAAACCAGTGACAGATCTTTCTTCATCAAGGCAGACAAATTGTTGCGTTTCATTAAAATCATCGTTAAAACCAGTGACAGATCTTTCTTCATAGACATTATCAATTTTGGAAGATAAGATCTATAGCATTACTATACATTGTGTACTGTAACAGCAAGTCTAAAAGACTCAAAGATATGAAAATTAACTACTAGCAGAGTTCTTACACCTAAAAGTTACAATCATACTTATCTACTTGGCCGCTGGACATAGAAAAAATACGTTATATATACAAAGGGCTTACCAGTTGGCAGCATTAGCTATTACATTGCACCGCAAACCTCCTTTTGTATACAGTTGACATATATCTCCTACAAATGTAAAGAACCTTTTGGAGTCGATGTTCTTTTCAGCAGCTTTAGCTCTAACCAAGGACAAGATCTTTGATCTTTCAGTTAAGTCCACTAAAACAAGCCTGGCATTTCCAAGCTTATCCATGAATTCCTCTACTTTCTGAACAATAATATCGGATGCCTTCTCAAGGTTGAATTGGAAATCTGCTGTAGAAATAGACGGAAATGCCAGGGTAGGAACATCAGAATCATTCTGGCTAATAGAACCTGGTACTGGGTCTTCACTGACTTTTATCTTCTGATTAGCCATGCCTGACGATGATGAAACAGTTTCTTGTGTTTTGCAGAACGGACCCTTTTCCTCAGTAGGTTGAGAAGGCACAGAATCCTGAGTATCGGTTTCATGTGGTCGCTTTAAGAACTTCATTATGCCAAGTTGAGTTTTGGCATTGGGATCCTTCTGACCAAAACAGCCGCGAGGAAGAGAGTCCAAAGGACCGACTGCAGCATAGGTATTAACAGCAGCTTCAGCATCAGTCTCATTCCGGCAAAAAGTGATACGAGAGAACCCTTCACTCAACTTAGGCAATTCTTTGTTTTGCAGCATTCTATTCACAACTGCCGCAGCTTTTCCACCTTGCAGATTTCCCTCATGCCTAGCGCGTTTCACTATGCGAGATATACAAAGCTTGGCAGGAAGATCAAGCACCACAGCATGCACCTCCACTTCCGCACCACCAAGCTTCACAAAATCCACACGCTGATCTTTAACTAAGTTACATCTATCAATAAACACACTCTTTCCCTCCTTCAATGAAGCGGCTGCACTCTTTAAGCACTGTTCCTTACTCCCGGCTTTACCATTGTTAATAGTATCCTGCAAGTATAAGCAAATCAATCTTTTAAACATTTAGCAACAATTCCTTGTCTCTAAAATAGCAGGATCAAGATTCAAAACATCACATAACTTCCACTCCTTTCTACTAAGTCAAACGAATCACGAGATTGATGACTCATTTAGCTAAAACAATGCAATGGGTGCAAGCAATATTGTGCCATTTACAACATAAATTTAACATTAATACACCAGATTTCCATTAGTGATGGGAAATTAACCAGATAGAGAGAGGAACCTGGCATATGCGAACCCAGGGACGTGAAGAGGCCCGCATGACGTTCTCGCAAAAAGTGGACTTGCCGCTGGCTGGTGCGCCCACTAAAAGTGCCACGATCGGTTTCCCCTTTTCCTTCTCTTGTTCACAAGCTTTTTTCGTTTTCAAAGAGGAAAAATACACACAAAAGAAGATAACAAAGTTGAATAATTTGTGAGACCTGGAAATAAGATCGAGGACCGGAAAAGGGAATACCTTTGGGTTTAGAGGCGCCGTCGATGTCCATTTCCTCCATTGATGTAAGTTCACTGATTGTTTGTGTTCGAAATGCGAGGATTGTGTTGCAAGCTCGATGGTATCTGGTTAGAATGCTAGTCCCAATTTCAGAATCCCTTCGGGTTTCTGTTTGGTTACCAGGAAATGGACTTCTCTTTTAGCGTCAAAGCCCAGTTGTCTTCATTTTTGGAGAAACAGAAAAGGGAAAAGGCTTAATACCACTTTTGGTCCCTGTATTTTCATTTTTATCCTTCACAACCTAACCTTTGTACTCTCATTCCATCTATCACGCTTGTCAGTCGTTTTTTCATTAAAAAAAAACTACGTGATCCAATCATGCGGAGAGATAATTTGAATTTATTTTTTAATTAAATAGATAGATAATTATATTCTCAGGATAATGTTGAAACTCAAACTTCTATAAAATGAGATAATATAAATATTTTTACCATTCAATCAATTAATCGATCTTTGTAATCTAGTTTTAGTTTAATACTATTTAAATTCAAACTGGACTCAATTAAATTTGTTCATAAAACTTATATGTATTATAATTGAAAAGCTACACAATAACTATGTAGTTATTAATAATTATATATGGAACATAATCCATTTACACAATTTAAAAACTAAAAAAAATTACATTATTTATAGACCATCATATGAATGTAAATTTATGGTCGAAATTATCCATTTTTTTCTTCCTCATTTTCAACTTTCAATCTCAGTTATTAATGTACACTCATCCAATGATCTTAAACTAGTGTTAAAACATTTTTTTACGCTGTATAACTAAATCATATCTCATTATATAAATATAAAATGTTTACATAGTTTTTTTAATCCATCGATTCCACTAATTTGAGTATAATAAAATTATCCTAATTACACTTCCATAAGCATAGAACGAGATTGATCCGTTGAAGTTGGAGTTGCCACTGAAAGTATTCACTATACAGCATATGAATGGCAAAATTATCGGATTCCACCAGATCATTATACGACCCAACCCTTTGTTTAAAAAAAGAAAATTAGATTCGAGGTGGGATGGGGTGGGACGGATTTTAAAAAAGATCGAGTTAAGACTTAAGGTGGCTTGATATATTTATAATTATATATTATATTTAATTTTTTTGGAATGGATCGAATTTAGTATTAGAACTTCAAAGTCGGGTCAAGGGCTGATTTAAAAAAATTTAAGTCAAGATCGGAACAAGATACATTCGAATGTTTAAATTTCGGATTAAGGTCGAAGAAATTAAAAAATCTACCGTACCCGCTCGGTTAACATTCCTAATTCAACATCACCACAATAATTGTGTACCAAGGAAGAACGCTATTACATGAAAGTACACTGACTATGTTTGGTTAGCTTGTAACTGACATAATGTATTATTTTGTACACAAATATTATAAATATTAATAACCAAATATCTTAATGTAATAACAACCATTTTCTATCAATAATTTTAATACTTGAGTATTATTTAATACAATACACCTCTTTTACATCCTGTTGTACCAAACAAGACCTTATTATCACTAAAATAAACTTCTATTTTGATTATTGAACAATTAGACGGTTAACAACACCCAAATGCCAGCATAATAGAATTTAAAACTTGACAAATCAAGTATTCATACATCTAATTTTCTAAGGTTTTCAAAAAGGCTTATAGTATAAATACCAAAGTATATTTACTTTTTTATTTAGGTAGTTAAAATATTTTTTAGTTAAAATAAATATTTAAAATATATATTTTTGATCAAAATAAGTACTTAAAATATATTTTTGTCAAAACATATACTTAGAGTATATATATATATATATATTTATTTAGATTTTTGAAAATTAACACATGACATAAATTAAAAAAATATCACATTTTAACAAAAAATATTTTTGATACTTTGATAAAAAAATACTTTAAATGTCTATTTTGACAAAAAATATTTAATACTTATTTTGACAAAAATTCTTTAACTAACTAAATAAAAAAATTGATATACTTTAAACACTTATTTGCAATATAATCTTTCAAAAATGACACCAAACTTTTCCAATTTTTTACTTTTAACCTTAAATTATCAAAACTTCACAATTTATTCCTAATTGTTATGAATCTTATACATTTGACTAAGAAATTTTACATCTTTCCTCTCTTTCCTTCATTCCAAGCAAAGCCTTGAGTATTGCATGTTATAAATTAAACAAAGCCAAATCCAACTATTGTAAGTCCTGTTGATTGTATCCTAAATTCAAAAACTTAATTGATTAATCTGAATCAGGTCTAAACCGATTGTGGCTTATCAAGTCAACAATTCGAATTTTTACCCTACATGGATTTAAAATGATCTAAAAAGTAACTCAAATGACTTGAATATGACTCAAATCCTACATGACATGATCCTAAAACCAAAATTCAAACCCAAAACAATCGGAGTTCGTATTCAAATAACACCCAACTGATGGACCCATGGGCGAAGCCACCCATTGAATACGGATGTCATGTGACACCCCAAAAATTTTAGAGAAAATTATTTTTCTCTATAAATTTAATATAAAATAATATTAAAAATAAAATTAATACAATTTTAAATGAATATCGAAGAAAATTGCCACCCATTAAATAAAAAATTTATTCAATAAAAATTTTAAATTACGACACCTCTAACTAAAATTCTTGGCTCCGCATCTGGTCATGTCGTAACCTAATAACCTATATATCATCTGGAAATAGAAACGATATGAACCTAAAGAGAGAGAGCAAAATAAAAATCGAGACATCAAGCAAATTCCATCCACTAAAAATACCATTTCGATAAAAACCTATTCACTGTTCTCAACAATGAAACATCGACAGGCGGATTAGCACCAACTTCAGAGACTACAGAAACAAAAACAGAGCTTAAAACTTGAACCTGAAAGCACAACAAAGTTAGCTAAGACGTTAAGAAACCTCGTAGAACAGGGGAGATGGTTCCGTCTACTTGGATCTCTGTCTCATCTTTCGGCGCTTCCTCTTCAGTCTTCTCATACGCTTCTTCTTCCACTGTTTACAGATCACAAAACAAAAACACCATTCAAAGATCTATTGTAACAATTCAGACAAAAACAGAACAGTTTATTTAATGGTTCTTTTTAGAACGTACCTTGGCTCTCATGGTGATAAATGGAGGAAAACTTGCTGCCTCCTTTTCCTGGGTTAGTCGTTGAACCCTAGACGGATATGCAGAGGGGCTGGAAATGAAATTTCGTCCACAACATTATGATTATATATAACCTATTAAGCCCTAGTAGGAGGCAGGTAGTATGATCGGGTCCAGATTTTATCAATATTTGGGTTTGCTGGATTTGGGCTACAAATTAAAATGGCTTTTTCCCAAATGGCCCAAATGAACAAACAAACAGATAAATAATAGTGGTAAACTATTTGAGATTTAGTCACTTAATTTTTTTTAAAAATATAATCTTTTAAAATTTTAATCCAATCGTTAAATTGTTAATTTTTTTAAAGTTCGTACTATCATATGTTTACTGAGTTTATTATGATTTGTTTTTTTACAAATCTTAATTCTAATAATAATTTTACTTAGAGGAGAAGGAAAATGGACTCTAGGGGAAAGAATTGGAGCGCTCTTAGTGAGTCTAGAACCGATGATCTAAGGAAATATGAGGGAATAAAGATGAGAAGCTTGACCAACCGGCCATATGTGTTTGCTCATTACATGGGCATAGCTAAAAAAGTTTAGTTTGGGTGTCATAATTTAAATTTTTTATGAAAGATTTTTTAAGCAGGTGGGAACAAACAATGAATGTCAATTTTTTTAAAGTGGTGTCAATTTTCTTATAAGAGATGTTAATATTCATTTAAAGTTGTATTAATTTTTTTAATATTATTTTATGTTAAATTTATAGGAAAAAAAAAATTTCTCCAAAATTTTTGGGATGTCATATGACACTCGTACTCAAAGGGTGACTCCGCCCATGGCTCGTAATGATTTGCTTTTGAAGTTAATATGATCATACAAATATATTGTGATAAATTTTGTCTGATAATATTAATTGTGTCAAATTTTTTTAATAGTCCAAAGGTGATTACAATGTAATATATGTTTATACATATTTTTAACCCTTTAATAATGCACAAACACTTTGTAGACAGAACGATTGAACCTGAATATCTTAAAATAAACATTGTCCATTTTTTTACGGTGTCAAAACTATTAAACTAATACTTTTGAAATTAGTATGATTACATGAATGTAATATAACAGATTTTGACAAAAAAATACTAACCACTAAACGTCCATTAATTTTTGGGAGATAATTGCACAAGAGGTCCTAATAGACTCATATTTTAAATTGATCTCTATACTTTAAATTTTGAAACATTTTATATTAATCCCCAAAATATGAAATTCTAAATTAGTCTCTAAACTTTAAGACTTTCTATATCAGTTCTAAAAACTATTACTAATATAATTCCATTTTGATGCTCCGTTAACATGTTAACTCTGCTAGCTAAAAAACAATATTTTTTAAGGTATTGGAAATTGAACTTGTCAATCTGGTCAAAAACATATTACTTCTTTTAGAAGGTCAAGACTTCAATTCCAAGACCATCAAAAACAGAATAAAGACTTCAAACAGAATCAGATATGAATGAGCCAACCAATGGAGTCTTTGGTTAGATTTTTCAAAGTTAGCTGAAACTTCAAACACAGTGAGTGGCCATTGATCCAAAGTCTTGATGAAATAAACACTAAAGAAAAGTCTATAAAAGAAGGCGTTTGTGCAGAGTAGTGATTATACAAAACAAAAACCTACAACAATCCTTGGTGAAATCTTACTGGAATTTTGAGCTTACCCCATCCAGATGACAATAACGTATGATTGGGTTTAAGGTCGGATTTGTGGAAATTTAACAAAAGAAAAGTTACTTATTTCTTCTCCAATCTCCATTGACCATTTGAGTCTTTCTGCTTTAGAATTACACAAGCTGTGCTGCAACCATTAAGTTCTTACGGAAACCACTTGTTTTTTCATGAGAGATTGAGTTACTCATTTCTTCTTCGTTGCTTTCCGTCCCACCTTTTCTGCTCTACCCTTACCTTCAACCTTAATTTGTGACAGTCCAGCTGTGCCATTATCTTCCTCACAAATATGAGGATTTCCCTGGTTTCATGCTTCTTCTTCAGTTTCTTTAGCATCGCTGCACTTTCAGCAAGAGCTGCTGCTGGGATTGAAAAGTAGCCTCAATTCTTCTTTATCTGAAAAGCTAGTGAAGTGGAATCAAGCCACAGATTGCTGTTCTTGGGATGGTATAACCTGCGATGCGAGTGGTCGGGTCATCGAACTTGACTTGAGCAACCAATGGCTTTGTGGAGAAATCAACAATTCAAATAGTCTTTTCCGTCTTCAGCATGTTCAGCAACTTAATTTGGCTCATAACAGATTCATCTCCGAGTTTCCTTCAGGGTTTGGAAATTTGACAAACTTATCTTAATTTGTCGACTTCAGGCTTCACTGGGCAGATTCCGGTTGGGATTTCATACCTGACAAAGTTGGTAACTCTCGACTTATCTCAGACACCTTTTCTTCTTACACGAGGGCCACTCTTGAAACTGGAGAAGCCAGATTTGGAGATGCTTGTTCAAAATCTCACGGGGATAAAGAATCTGTATGTTGATGGCGTAGATATATCAGCAAACGGAAAAGAGTGGAGCCAGGCTTTATCATCTTCGCTGCTTAATCTGCAAGTGCTGAGCATGAGAAGCTGTTATCTTTCAGGACCTATTAGTCCTTCCCTTGTCAAGCTCAAGTCTCTCTCAATAATTCATTTGGACAACAACAAATTCTCCGGTCCAATTCCAAAGTTCATGGCAGAATTTCAGAATTTGACTTCCTTGCATCTTGCTGGGAATAACTTGAGTGGAAGAGTACAGGAAGAAATCCTTGAGTCACCCAAGTTGCATTCTCTTGATTTGTCTTTCAACAAATTTCTTAAAAGTTTCTTTCAAAAGTTTCCTCCAAATGCATCTCTTCAGTCACTAGTAGTTTACAACACAGGTTTTGAGGGACAATTACCAGAATCTATCGGCAACCTTGGGTAATTGACAAGGATAGAGTTGGCGAATTGCATGTTCACCAGTCCAATACCTAAAACACTGGAGAAACTTGCACAGGTGATCCATCTGGAGTTCTGGATTTTTCCTCCAATAATTTCTCTGGTCCAATTCCCTCATTCACATCATTAAGGAACCTTACAGATCAAATCCTTGCTGTAAATCAACTAAATGGCTCTATTCTTTCCACCAACTAGTCAAGCCTTCGGAATCTCGAAAGGCTTAACTTACAAGGAAACTCTTTCAGTGGAAGTGTCCCACCAACTCTGTTTCAGAGTCAATCCTTGAAGCTAATGAACCTCGCAGAAAATCAGTTCAGCGGTGGATTCGGTGAGATCAAAGGTGAGCTTTCTTCTCTGCTTGAAGTCATTGATCTAAGTTACAATGGGTTAGAAGGGCAATTCCTGATGTTTGAATCTGAAATCCAAGGTCTTCGGCACCTGTCACTTTCTTGGAATAAGTTCAGGGGCTTAGTAACACTGAGTGCATTTCAGAAGCTGAAGAATCTTGACATTCTAGATCTTTCATACAATAACCTGTCTATTGACTCGAGCTTTACTAATCTTCCCTTGCCTTTGTTGCCTCCCTTCCCCAACTTTAGCAGCTTGAACTTGGCTTCTTGTAACTTAACCAAGTTCCTCGAATTCTTAAAGAACCTATCCAAATTGCAATACCTAGACCTTTCAAGTCAGATTCATGGGGAAATACCAAGTTGGATTTGGAAAACTGATCTTGTGTCTCTAAATCTTTCTCTGAACTTTCTTGTACAACTTGAAAGACCTTCGCACATAAGTGCATCGATAGTTGAGCTTGACCTTCATGGCAATCAGCTTCGGGGGAAAATGCCATTTTTCAGGGTTCTCTACCTAGATTACTCGAACAACAATTTCAGCTCTGTTATACCACCTGAGATTGCTGACTTCCTCCGGCTTGCTTTTTTCTTCTCGCTCTTGGGAAACAACTTTCATGGGAGTATCCCGGAGTCCATATGCAACAGTTCGTATCTTGCAGTACTTGATCTATCTAATAATTCTCTGAGTGGCTCAATTCCTCAATGCCTGATGACGCAGATGCATGAGTCTCTTAGAGTACTGAATCTGAAGCAAAACAATCTCAGTGGCATCATTTCTGACACATTTCCAGAAAACTGCAGATTACAAACACTGAATCTAAATCAAAACCGACTGCGTGGAAATGTTCCAAGATCTTTGGCCAATTGCAGAATGTTACAGGTGTTAGACCTTGGGAACAATCAAATTGATGACAATTTTCCTTGCCATTTGAAGAGCACATCCGAGCTGCTTGTTCTTGTTTACGATCCAACAACTTTAGAGGAGATGTTGTCGCCAGGCCTATGCTTCAGATTATTGACTTAGCTTCCAACTCTTTTAGTGGTAACTACCGCAAGGATTGTTGATGACCTGGAACTCTATGAAAGCCCACAAAGTTGAACCCTACCCAGATTACCTCCAATTTGAACTCGACCAATACGGTCCTTAGACCTAGCAAGCAACCACCTAGCTGGGCAGATTCCTGTGCAGCTGGCAAACTTAAATTTCTTATCATTCCTCAATCTCTCCAGCAATCAATTGACGGCAATGATCCCATTAGGTACTCAGATTCAGTTGTTTACAGAAGCTTCATTCGAAAACAATGCAGGACTATATGGACTCCCTTTGGAGGTACAGTGTGAATCCCCTCCAACTTCTAAAGACGGCCCTTCAAACTCCGGGTCTGGTAACCATGTGGAATGGAATTTCTCAAGTGTTGAGGTAGGATTTGTAATTGGTATAGGAGCTGTCATTTTACCTCTTATGTTTTGGAAGCATGGAGGATACGGTATTATAAGCACACTGATCGTGTTCTTTATAAGTTTTTCCCTAAGATGGATCCCAAAAACAGGACTCGTAGGACGATATCTCATTGGACTCCAGGGAGAAGGCTGTAGCAATCACAAGGAGGATGGTCGCAGGATGTTGGCTCGGAAATAAGCCATCATTTCTTCTGTTTTAGGCAAATAAGAAGCGTATTCCCTCAGCTGGCTGAACATTGCTCTTGGTGTATAAGCTTGTTGTCGTAAAGATAGGCGTTTTCAGGTTGGTTTTAAGTGATTGTCTTGTTTTAATGTGATTTGTGTAAGATTTGATGCTTGTTCCAGTGAATTTTAGTTGTACCTACAGGGATGCTTTGTGCTATCTGTTTTGTAGCCTTTTCTTGGTTACTGTTTAATTTAAAAAGCAGCAGTTGTATGCATGAAAATAATTCAAAGTTCATTACGATCCATATCTAATTGAAAATCAAAACTAATTCTTTTAATCTCTTGATTTCCCTCTGCTATGTTTGGTCTGGCATCGCAGCACATATCTGCAACATCAACTTTCACCTTTTGCTGTAAAGTCATGTTTGAACCCCCAAAACTTGTTCTTATAATGGAAAATCATTCACTTTTGCATAATATTCTCTTCTCCTAATAAAATTGACTATCAACTTAGTATTAGTCATGGTTGGAGATTCCATCGAGGAAGGTTGTTGAAGGAAGCTATGGTCCAAGAAAAAATAAAGAACAAAGAGGACTGACGAGTGATAAGGATTAAATGGTCACTAATGTCTCTCCCCCTCCCGCCCCGCGTAAACATCCATCGATCAAATTGCTCTTTTCTTTGGCGACCTCTCTCTAATTCCTGGGATCTGTTTCGAGTTCTTAGAGAAGAGTAATATCATCATTGTTCGATCCAGTCTTCGGGTGTACAATTTCTTAGAGAGATTGCGTTAACCTCGGGAGATATTGTCCAATTGAAACGAATTTACTTCTAAGGACATAGTTAATATATTCTTGTTGATTCATTTTCCAGTCATTGCTAATGTTATTTTTTTACAGCAATAATGTTTGAACTCCATTAAACATTATTTCTGCAATAAATCAGTAGAGGAAAAAGTTTGAACTCAGTGCCAGCAGTTCCTCAATGAATCTCTCTTCCAAACCGAAGGAAACACCCGCAGCAATGCCTCGTTGGAAGTAATCACTTTCCCCATAACTCATTTGTCCGCGCCACTCATTTTATCAGTATCAGGACCACCTTCAACAACCAAAGTTTCTTCCTTAGTGAAATGAAGGTGTAAATTATAAGATTTAGGAGTGTAACTTAGATCATCGATAGAAAATATAAGGATATAAATATTGACCGTAAAAATTTGAAACATCTACAGTAAAAATTAAAATAGAAGTTAGTCAAGAAGTGACTCCCTCAGTTCTACAAAAGGATATAAATATTGACCGTAACATAATATTAATGATTGTTATTTTATGATTCCATAGAAATTCACCATAACTATTCTCATATTTTTTTTTTCAAATCTTAATTCTAATTCTAATCTTACCTAGAAATAAGTGAAAAGAAGGAAGAATGTCATCTAATGGGTTTAGAACATATGATCTAAGGGAATATGAGAAAACAAAGGTAAACAAACCCAAGTCTTCACGAAAGTAACACCAAAGAAAAGCTAAATAATCATAAATTCCAAACATCAAAGATGTAAAGTAGTTGGAAGCTAAACATTAACATTTCCAACAAAATCTCAAGCTTATAAATATTAGTGGAAACTTCGGACATAGTCAACTATGAGCCAAGGACTACTTACGGGTACAAGTGGTAAGCAGCTTGGTATTGCTCAAGTAAGTCTCGAGTTCGAGGTCTTGTATATGTAAAAAAATTTGCAAAAGACTTATCCACCAAAACAAAGTGTACGACGCGAGTCAATATAAATTAGTCAGGACAAAACTCTGGAGAACCGGTGACAACCAAAGAAAACTATGAGCCAAAGACTTCATTAATACCAATGAAGTCTACGGTTAGATTTATCCAAGTTAGCTGAAACTTAAAACACAACTAACTTTGACCCAAAGTCTTCATGGAAATAAATACTAAAGACAAGTGTAATTTCTAATAGACTTTTTGCAATTTATTACCCATTGACCATTTGAGTCTTGCTGCAATAGAGCTCAACAAGTTGTGGTTTAAGCTTGCAACCACTAAGCTCTAATGGAAACCACGTGATTTTTTCATGAGAGATTGAGTTAGTCATTTCTCCTTTTTCAGTCTACCCTTACCTTCAATCTTAATTCATAACAGTCTAGCTGTGCCGTAATCTTCCTCACAAAAATGAGGATTTCACTGCTTTCATGGTTCTTCTTCAGTTTATACATTGCAACTTTCTTTAGCATCGCTGCACTTTCAGTTTCTGGTCAATGTCAAAGCCATCAGCAAGATTTGCTGCTGGGATTGAAAAATAGCCTCAATTCTTCTTTATCTGCAAAGTTAGTGAAGTGGAATCAAGGCACGGATTGCTGTTCTTGGGATGGTATAACCTGCGATGCGAGTGGTCGAGTTACTGAACTTGACTTGAGCAGCCAATGGCTTTCCGGAGAAATCAACAATTCAAATAGTCTTTTCCGTCTTCGGCATCTTCAGCAACTTAATTTGGCTCATAACAGTTTCATTTCCGAGTTTCCTTCAGGGTTTGGAAATTTGACAAACTTGAGGTATCTTAATTTGTCATATGCAGGCTTCACTGGGAAAATTTCGGTTAGGATTTCATACCTGACAAAGTTGGTTACTCTCGATTTATCTCAGATAAGTTCACTTGAGATGCCAGATTTGAATATGGTTGTTCGAAATCTCACGGGGCTAAAGAATCTCTATCTCGATGGCGTAAATATGTCGGCAAACGGAAAGGAGAGGAGGCAGGCTTTATCATCTTCGCTGCCTAATCTACAAGCGCTGAGCATGATAAGAAGTTATCTTTCAGGACCTATTAGTCCTTCTCTTGCCAAGCTTAAGTCGCTCTCGATAATTCTTTTAGACGACAACAACTTGTCCGGTCCAATTCCAAAATTAATGGCAGAATTTGACTTCACTGCATCTTGCTGCCAATAACTTCAGTGGAAGAGTACCAGAAGAAATCCTTGAGTCACAGAAATTACAGACTCTTGATTTGTCTTCCAACAGGTTGCTCCAAGGTTCTTTTCAAAACTTTCCTCCAAATGCATCTCTTCAGTCACTAGTAGTTGGTGACACAGATTTTGGGGGACAGTTACCGGAATCAATCGGCAACCTTGGGCAGTTGACAAGGATAGAGTTGGCACATTGCAAGTTCAACGGTCCAATACCAAAAACACTGGAGAAACTTACACAGCTGATCCATCTGGATTTTTCCTACAATAATTTCTCCGGTCCAGTTCCCTCATTCACATCATTAGGGAACCTTACAGAGCTAATCCTTCTGGACAATCAATTAAATGGCTCTATTCTTTCCACCAACTGGTCAAGCCTTCCGAATCTCGTAAGCCTTGGCTTAGGACGAAACTCTTTCAGTGGCTTAATACCATTGAGTGCATTTCAGAAACTTAAGAATCTTGCCGTTCTCGATCTTTCTTATAATAACCTGTCTATTGACTCAAGCTTTACTAATCTTCCCAACATTACCAGCTTGAACTTGGCTTCTTGTAACTTAACCAAGTTCCCCGAATTCTTAAAGAACCTATCCAATTTGTACTACCTAGACCTTTCGAGCAATCAGATTCATGGGGAAATACCAAGTTGGATTTGGAAAACTGATCTTGAGTCTCTAAATCTTTCTCTCAACTTTCTTGTAGAACTTGAAAGACCTTCGCACAGAAGTCCATATATGTTTGTGCTTGACCTTCATGGCAATCAGCTTCAGGGGAAAAGTCTAATATTTCCACCACATGCTCTCTACCTAGATTACTCAGACAACAATTTCAGCACCGTTATACCACCTGAGATTGGTGACTTCCTCCGGTGGGCTGTTTTCTTCTCGCTCTCGGGAAACAATTTTCATGGGAGCATCCCCGAGTCCATATGCAGCAGTTCATATCTTCATATACTTGATCTATCTAATAATTCTCTGAGTGGGTCAATTCCTCAATGCCTGATGATGCAGATAAGTGTGTTTCTTGGAGTACTGAATCTCAAGCAAAACAATCTCAGTGGCATCATTTCCGACACATTTCCAGAAAACTGCAGCTTCCAAACTCTGGATCTCAATCAAAACCGACTGAGCTGAAAGGTTCCAAAATCTTTGGCCAATTGCAGAATGTTGCAGGTGTTAGACCTTGGGAACAATCAAATTGATGACACATTTCCTTGCCATTTGAACAGCACATCAGAGTTGCGTGTTCTTGTCTTACGATCCAACGACTTTACAGGAGATGTTAATTGCGGAGGGAACAACTTCGCCTGGCCTATGCTTCAGATTATTGACTTAGCTTCCAACTCTTTTAGTGGTAAACTACCGCAAGGATTGTTGATGACCTGGAATTATATGAAAGCCAACAAAGTTGAACCCTATTCTGAACACCTTCGATACGAAGCCCTGAAATTAGGTAATATTTATTATCAAGATTCAGTGACAATTACCATGAAAGGTCTAGAGTCGGAGCTGGTGAAAATCTTAACTATCTTCACCTCCATCGACTTTTCTTCCAACAAGTTTGAAGGGCATATACCTGAAGCTATAGGGGATTTCAAAGCATTATACTTGCTTAACTTGTCAAATAATGCACTCACCGGCCCTGTCCCGTCTTTCATAGGAAACTTGCCAAAGCTTGAAGCCTTGGACCTTTCAAGCAACCACCTAACTGGGCAAATTCCTTTGCAGCTGGCAAACTTAAATTTCTTATCATCCCTCAACCTCTCCAGCAATAAGTTGACGGGAATGATCCCATTAGGTACTCAGATTCAGTCGTTTTCAGAAGTTTCGTTTGAAAACAATGCAGGACTATGTGGACTCCCTTTGGAGGTACAATGCGTTCTCCCTACGGCTACAAAAGATGGCCCTTCAAATTCCCGGAATGGTAACCATATCGACTGGAATTTCGTAAGTGTTGAGATAGGATTTGTGTTTGGTATAGGAGCTGTCATTTTACCACTTATGTTCTGCAAGAGTTGGAGGATAAGGTATTATAAGCGCACTGATGGTGTTCTTTACAAGTTTTTCCCTAAACTGGATCCCAAAAACAGGACTCGTAGGACGATATCTCATTGGACTCCAGGGAGGAGGCTATAGCAATCACAAGAAGGATCGTCCCAGGATGTTGGCTCAGAAACAAAGTTATCATTTCTTCTGTTTTAGGCAAATAAGAAGCACCTTCACTCAGCTGGCCGAACATTGATCTTGGTGTATAAGCTTGGTGTGGCAAAGCTAGGTGTTTTTAGGTTAGTTTTAAGTTGTTGTGCTGTGCTGAGATGTTAGCTTTGGCTTTTCTTTTCTGTTTTAAGGTGATTTGTGTAGGAGTTGATATTTGCTCAAGTGATTTTTACATGTTTTTATGTTATTGTTTGGAGGGTAAGTTTCTACTTACTATTGCATCACAACAAGATTTACCAAATAGAGTGAATCATGCAGCAACAAGTGAACTGGAAAGAATAGAGCAAGGATTAGCGGTTGGTGGATTAGCTCTGTAAGGATTAGCAGTTGGTACTCTTCCACTCATGTTGTTGACTCAACTGGCCTTATCAATGTGCTTTTATATGCCCCAACTGAGACTTCGGCTGTCACTCATGTTTGGGAATCCTGGTCTGAATGTAGCTATCTTGAAGCTTATCCTTTCAAAATCAACGGTGGACCTGGACCATGGCCTCTTTATGAAACGATGGCCACATCTCCTGTTGCCTAATTTGTATACATTATTATATCATGGCTTAATTCTCAATTGTACCTCTAAACTATACACTTGTGTTCACTTTGGTACCTAATTAACTGAAAAAAATAAGAAATCTCAGGCCTTAGAAGACATCAAGAAAACTTAGAGTAACAAGGCAAAAAACGGTGCCGTTATAATTATGGAATGAGGGTCAAAGTCAACGTCAAAAAATCTGGGATGGTTATTGGACCAGGACCAGGTTCAGTGAGCAGGCCTAAATTAAATACAATGGCTGGAGAGTAAAGGCTTATTGGATTAGTTCAATTTGTCATGCATTTATCTTATATTTATTGTCTGTAACCGTTTCTAAAATCTTATCTTGATGAATGAAAATATCAGTCAATTTTTTTCAACCTTATCTTCTTTAAATCTTCTAAAATCCTTTCTACTTTTTTTTTAATCTAAATTCTATCTTGGTTCATGACAAGTTGGTATCAACAGCAGTAGACTTATACATGCAGCAGTGACGGATGTAAATGTTCATCCTGAGAATTTAAATTTTCTTTATTAGTTATTTATTTTATTAAGTATGTCTATTTTGAATTTTTATTTGTACCCATTTTAAAAATTTAAATTTCTTTTATTAATTATTTATTTTATTAATTATCTCCGGCTTAAAATTTTATTTATATCCACCCATGTATAATTTTTTTATGTTATTAACATTTAATATATGCGTGTCCATCCTAAAAAAAATTTGAATCCGCCACTACATACAAGGGGTTGTGTGGGGAGCGATTGAACGGATGGTGTTCACTATATCATTGCCGACAGCCCTACCAATCCTGTAAGGTGTAAAGAATTCATTATCCAAGATGGAAGGAAAGTTATGCCATAAAGTATAGGGTGTGGTTAAAATAAAACGGTTTTATAAAAAATATTTATTTGATAAGAATTTTTGTAGTTATTCAAATTTTTCGTTTCTAACTAATTATTACGTAATTCTACATAAATTCTTACAAAAAAAAAGTAAAAATTTGTATAAGACAACATTTTAGCCAAGCTCTAAGATTCCGCACCTTAGCATGTAATGCCAAGCATTCCAACATGTTTTTGCCCCCACAAGATGCACAAAGAATTTTGAGATGTTCGACTGCCCCTACTATAGAAGAAACTGTAATATGGGAAGGTCACTCGACTGGTACCTACTCTACACCTATGTTGCACTAATATTAATACTAATACAAATACAGAGACGGCATAGGAACAAAAAATAACAATTTTAAAAATTAAAGGATATGGGGTACGGAAAGTGTTCGATAAATTATTTGTATTAAAGACATGATTAAAAACATAATCATATAATTTGAAATTTTGTTTTTATTAAAAAATTATATTAGTTTTAAATAATAGTTGATATATAATAAAACATTTAATTATATTAAAAATAAATAATTTAAAATTAATTAACATATATTCTTTTATTAATAAAAATAGAATTGATTGATGTTAATTACTAATTAAAACTATATTTATGTTATAAAAATAATAATAGAATTTTAAAAAAAATGAAAGAGCTAAAAGGAAAATTACTCTCTAGATGTAAGTTTGCTCTATTGAAACTTTTAGTGTCGGTTAAAATTTTTTGATGTGTTGGGGCAATCTTATTTAATTGGTGGAGATTCAAAATGCATTAATTTATAAATAATTTTGAGTATGCATGTGAAGCTCAAAAAATCATCATTGATACGTCCCGTGTAAACTCCAGACGTACCCAATTAATTTAAGTCGTACTCATAAACATGAAACATCTACGACACATTCAAACTATACTCAAACCGTCTCCGATATGAAAATGTATTGAATATGTGGGACGACAGTCCAGTGTCACACTCGTGCTTCATGGCTCTACACGTTTGGGGTACAACTGGCTATTGAGGAGAGATCGTGATTCCAGTGAGCCTGCAAAGATTTGAAGTTAGTTATCGATGATGAAAACGTTGCCAAAAATTAAAAATCTTTGCATGGAGAGTGCAAAAAAACAGTGAGGTTTCGGACATGTATAGGTGGAATGATCGCACAGGCCTCAAAAAGGAGGAGCTTAAAAAATAATGATAAAACATATATTAATTATTTATAAATTTTCATATTCAGTAATTTTCATAAATTAAACACTTACAAATACCAAGACGGTGATAGGAATAGAAAACGATAATTTTTGAAAATTATATGACAAGAGTACGGAAAAGATACGACAAATTATTTATGTTAAAGAAATGAATAAAAAACAAAAACAAATAATTTAAAATTTTGTTTACTATAAGAAATTATGTTAGTTTTAAATAATAATCAAAAGATAATACGGATTTTAGTTATATTAAAAATAAATTAATTAACGTATATTCTTTTATTAATAAAAATATATAATTAATTGATGTTAAATAGTAATTAAAATTATATTTATGTTATAAAAATATAATAAAAATAATAATAGAAATTTTTAAAAAATGAAAGAGTTAAAAGGAAAATTACCTTCTACATGTAAGTTTGCTCTATCGGAACTAGGCGTGTTAAAAAATATTCGACTGACCCGACCCGACTATCCGACTACCCGAACATAAACAATCAGATAATTATCCAGAACTTTTTTAATCCGGGTCGGGTACTCGACCGCCATTTCCTGGGTCGGGCCCAGGTCACAAAATTAGGAATTTTCGGATACTCAGTATTTTCGGGTATCCGGATATATTTGAAATTAATATTTTTATATTCAATATATATATATTAAACTAATAAAAAATCTTATATATTTTTTATATTTTATTTTAATAAATACATATTTTTATATTAAAATATTAAAATATTTTTACATTTAAAAAATACATATTTTTATATTCGGGTACCCAACTATCTGATTTTGCGGGTACCCTTAACTTTCGGGTACCCGCAAAACTCGGGACGGAACACGGGTCGGCCGAAGAACTACCCGATGATCCGAGTACTCGGTACTTCAAGTACCCGAATACCTAGGTACCCGGATTTGAATACCCCTAACCGGAACTGTGAGCATCGGTTTAAATACTCTTGTGTTTTGGGCCAACCACATTTAATTGGTAGGGATTCTAAGGGCATTAACACATATAGATGGGTTAGGATCCACTTACACGCAATGTAAAGCTATGAGTTTCATATTTTTGGAATCGTTGAATGGTTGAGATTAACTCTTTAATATTTTTCCAAGTGATAATCTTCGCATAGATCCAAAAAAAGTGTAAAACTTAAAAACTCTTTTATATATATAGGGTTAGGATTCACTTACATTGTGTAAAACTCAAATACTTTTACACTTTTTTTGGACCGTTGGATGATGATAATACATGGCTAAGATTATTTCCTTATCTTTTTTTTTTGTTGTCACTGATTTTTTTGCTCAAAAATGCAAGTAAAAAGAAAGAAAGTTGGCCGAATCAAATTAGGGGAATTGGGAAATAATTCAAAAAAAGAGCTACATATTTGAATAAAAAAGGAAACACACCAGCCCCTAAATTACTTAGCCATACTCGAATAAGGATAAATAAGAAATAGACATCCAAGAATCAACCGAATTTGGAAGGGGAAATTTGAGTCAACTTGTAACAACCTGGATTTCGAGTTAGCGAATCGAGTCTTGGACCCGTGTATTAGGCCTTAGGTTGAGGGCCCAATTAAGAATTTAGATTTGGGCTTTTTGGTAAATGATAGTAGGATTTTATTATTTGGTAGAAAATAAAAAGAAAGAAATAAAAGAAAAGAAGAAAATAATGAAAAGAAAATAAAAAAAGGGAAAATGAGAATAGTTTGAATTTTAAATAAGTGGGTGGGTGGTTGAAAAAGAAATGGGAGTTGATGGAAGAGAAGGAAAAGGGAAAAGATGAGAATGGTGGGAGAAAGAAAAAGAGAGAAAAGTTGGGGAGGAAATTTTAAACTCTGATCTACAGAGATCCGGCCGTTCGATCGCGACACCATCACCGTCATTGTGTTTATCTCATCGAGACGAGTCTGTCGGTACTAGCATCACCGCCGTCAGAGCTGCCGTTAGAGGAGGTGAGAGAGAAAAAGTTTTAGGTTGCTGAGTTGAAGGGGTTAGAGGGCTCGAATCAAGAAAGGGAGGCCACCATCGAGTTCACCGAATCAAGAACAGTCAGCCGGTGAAGTTTGCAGCTAGAAGCCGCCAGAGCCGCCGTCACGCACCCCCACACGTCGTCGCTGCGCGTGGGCGTTGTCCCGCTTCAAGGGAATTAGTCACCCGAGTGGACTCAGCCCAAATCGGCCGAGTCAGGCTGAACTGACTCAGCCAGAACCAAGTTGTGCTGAGCCGAAACCGTTGACCGTCGCCGTGCTGCTGCCGCCGCCATTAACTGTTGACCTACGTTGACTTTTTCTAGGGGACCCTACCTTGGGATTTCTCGACGTTTCGGATCCAATGACACAGTCCATTTTGCCAAATTTGAACTCGGTAAGTTGTTTTTACGTGTTTGACCTTTCACTTGGTATATGAGATGTATGGAATTTAACTATTTTCATAATTGTTGATATGTGAGGATTATTCGAGTTGGATTTTGGATCAAGTGGTTTGTTCGAGACACTTGGATGAGGATTTTAGCAATATCGGCTTAAGGTTAGTACACCTCGAACTCTGAAATGCTTCATAAGCATCATAAGTGTAATTGCTTTGCATGTTAGTGGTTGCAAATTAGGAGATAAGTAATAAGCATGTGTTGATGCGGATATTTCGAGGCTTGGTAATTATTGAGATGCTTGACGAGCTTGGGAATGTTTGAGACTGTTATGAGCTTTAGAGACCGTATAGGATTGTCTGAATATCTGTATAATTATCTGATTTATGATTGCTATGTGATGATGCCTTGTATGCTAGTTGAATGAATTAATATGCTCGATTGAATATTGGTTAGGGGCAATACTGATAAATATTCAATTAAATGCTTAAAAACTGGTAATTAATATTAGATGATTTAAATGTGCTAGTAATAAACCATAATGACTTCTATAAGCTTTAGGGGTAGAATAGGGCCAAGTAATTAATATTGATGTCGCCGGGCTTAATGGCCTATAATGCTAGTTAAAGATGGGGGTTGTAATAATGGACTAATACCGACAAATACTCGATAAATTGCTTAAGAAATCGGTAATCAACACTAACTAGCTTAAAGGTTAGTTTAGGATGGAAATTGACAAATATGATTAACGAAGCGATTATTACCTTAATCAATTAGATAAGGTGGATCGATGGAAATAATGAATGGGAATGAATTATATACTTCTCCATAAAATGTAATAACTTGGTAATGCTTGATTGGTCGTAATAGCAACAACAGGGACCCGTGGTGGGTCATATGACGTTGTGTGGCAGGTAGGACACTTGTATGGATCCTTGGTGGACCATGTGTGGTTGGGCCATGTGTGGGCACTTGATTGGTTACAAGTCTTTGCTTGGTGGGATCTGGATACCCAGTGAGTGAGTGTTGCAACACATAAAGGCCACTTGATGTGAGATTTTGAGTGATGAAATGAAGGCCATCCGATGTGAGATTTTGAGTGATAATAATTGCTCGATGTGAGATGTCGAGCCCCGCTCGATGCGAGATTCTGAGTATACCCGCTCGATGCGAGTTTCGAGCGAAGACTCGATGTGAGATTCTGAGTATATCTCTCGATGTGAGATTCCGAGCATGATTGGATTTCCAGTGTCGGGTGACACTGGGCCTCACTTCTTGGTTTGTTTTATTGGTGTGCTTGTGATAATTGTGATGTTGCTTTTATGCTGGATATGTGTTTAGGCGATTTTGGTAGCGCCACACGTTTATTTATCTCTTCTTATTGCTCGTACTAGTTTGCATGCTTACGTTTATGATTAGCATGAAGTATGGTAGAGTAGATGTGTACCATTGAGCTTTGTAAGCTCAGCGCTCAGAATCGTTGTTTTCGTGCGTAGGTTGTGCGCTGGATCGTGGGATCAAGGAGCACTATCAGGCCGAGATTCTAACACATGGTGATCTTCAGAGTACGACATTTGAGTTTAGTGGGCTATGTGTTCATAGGACCTTACACGCTGGAGTCCGTATTTAATATTTGAAATTGTATTATTTAAATTGTACATTCTAATGTTTTAATGTAAATTGGAGCACCTTTGTAACATTTTATTTATTTATATACATATATTTTAATCATTGATTTTAAATGTTTTTGCGAATTACTAGTTGGGTTGATCCAGTTTGAAAATTTTATGGTTTTGGGTTTGGGCTTGAGGCCTAAATATGACACCCGGGTCGAGAGTGTTACACAATTATTCTGATTAAAGATTGGAATCAAATCACAATTTTTTGGGGAATAATTTACCAAATTTTTTGGATTTTTTGGGTTGAGTTTCCATGTATTTTCAGGATCAAAATGCTATATAAACCACAACAGTCACCATTGTAAACACAGATTCACAACACAATTCATTCAATCCATACGTTGTATTCAAGAATTCTTAGAAAATTTGTATTGAAGTTTTGGTGGAAATACAAGAAGCAAAAGTTCTTTATTTGTGTAATTTGCTCTTATTCTTTTTATTTATTTCAAATACTTTTTTACCTTTCTTTAATTTTGGGAGTTCAATCGAATAAGAAGGGGGTTTCTGGGGAGTTCCACTACTGTGAACGGCAGCCAACATGGTGGTTCTCCACTTTTGTTTCTTTTTTATTTTATGAACACTTGATGAACTTGTAAAAAAGAGGTATTTTGATCCATTTTTGTTTATTGAAAATTGAATAATGGTGTTTTGGCGCTTTGTACCAATTTCAAACAAAAGTGAGATATTTAATTTTATTAAATCCCTACACCATTTTTTTCATTCCATAAAATTACTTTAAATATTCTTTAAACTTGACATATAATTTTAATTTGTTTTAATTTAGTTATTAACTTCAATTTTTAATTGTTAAACCCATTTTTATCACATTCTTTAAAATTAAAGTTTTAATTAGTTTTTTTATAAAATTAATTCGAACATCGTGTGTTGACTCGACTTCGAGAAGGATACATATTTTAAAATTTTATTAAATTCTTTTCCATTTTTGTTATTTTATTTAATTTTGTAAATTGAATTAATGTTACATTTTTATATTTATCGCGTTAATTTAATTTGTTTCTCTGCTAAAATATTTAATTGTTTGTCTTTTAGTTAAATTATTAATTTAGGTAAAACCCTAGGTTTAGGTTCTTAAAATCCTAGTTAGAGCCTTAAAGTTTAATAAAAAAACTCTTCTCACAATAAAAATTATAAAATACACTTAATAATATTTTAACTATGATCGGTAAAATACACTTAGACAGTTTTTAGGGTTAATAATTACCAACTTAGAAAAATAAAAGGTTTCAACACACTAATTGCTTTTGTGATTGTTTGTTAATAAAAGTGAAACTTAATTAATGCGGTGTCCTACCAAAAAGAGGCAACGAGTTAGCGCCAGAAATGTTGGCGGTGGTTAGAGTTCATTCTTCGGATGATGGGGCCGTTAAAATAGAATCATATTCACAAATGGACAATAAGTTAAATTTCATACGAACTTGCAAATTCCTACATCAAAACGTTTTGTAATCGGCTAGGTACCAATTTTTGGGCACTGTGGGGTGCTAACCCTTCCCCACGAGTAACCGACTCCCGAACCCGTTTTTGTGTTTTTCGCAGACCAAAAATGTTGTTTTAATAAAATAAAATGATTTTATTAAAATGACCCTTTTTAGGTGATCCAATCACACCTTGAAAAAGATTGGTGGCGACTCTATTATTTTGTTTTCTTAAAAATCGTCGGTCCCCAAAAAAGGCTGTGACATTTTCCAAGCGATAATCTTCACATTTTCTATTGTTAATCTCATTCATTTATCTTCATCTAACGGTCCAAAAAAGTGTAATATTATTTGAGTTTTACATAGTGTAGGAGGATCTTATCCCATCCTATCCTATATATATGGGATAGGATCCAGTTACGCAGTGTATGAGTTTTTAACTTTTACACATTTTTTTGATCGTTGGATGGGTGAAACGAATAGCTGAGATTAACAGTGCATTATGTGAAGATTATCACTTAAAAAGAAAAGTAAGGAATTAATCTCAGTCATCAATTTCAATCATCCAACGATCCACAAAACGTGTAAAACTATGAGTTTTATATTCCGTGTAATATATATAGGAATAACATCCTCTTACATTATGTAAAACTTAAAAGTTTTAGACTTTTTTGAATCCTTTGATGAAGGTAAATGGATGGATGGATGAGATTAACAGTAGAAAATGTGAAGATTATCACTTTGAAAAAAAAATAAAGAAATACTCTTAGTCATTTATTACCATCATCCAACGGTCCAAAAAAATTGTAAAAGTAATTGAGTTTTACACAGTGTAAGTAGATTTACTTTAGTTTACACAAGCCTTTCAATTTTAGGGTTTAGATATTTAGGTTGTGATTTAGGGTTTAGGGGTTTAGGTTGTATGGTGTATAATTTAAGGTGTAGGTTCTAGAGTGTTAGGGTTAGTGATTTATGTTTTAGATTTTATAGCTGAAATATGAAGGATTGTGTAATTTTTTTTACACAGCTTGTGTATCAAAAGGTAATGGCTACTGGTGTGGTCATGGTCCCACAAACATTTGGAAAATTAGAATTTGATTTCTCAAAATTTTAATAGGGTTCCTTCAAAAATTTTAAAATGGTTATTAAGCTTCAAAAAATTTAAATACTTTTAATTAAATTCTCTCTCATTATTTTAAAAATTCTCATTATGTTTCTCAAAATTGTTAAAGTTTTAGTTAGACCAAATTAGTTAAAAAATAAATTAAATTTTTAAAAAGATAAATTTTAGTTTAAACCGCTAAATTTAAAAAATAAATTAAGTTGACTCCCTTAATTTTTTTGTCAATTCTGTATAATAAAGCATTGGTGCAGGCCATGGTGAGTTTAAATCTTAACCTAACATTGGGAGGTGATAAAAGCAGAATTTGAGGAAGACAGCTTCGTGGAAACATAGTCAATGTTGTTGTTTTATACATTAATATTTCACATTAAGTCTTCATACATTTCTCACTTTAGGGAAAAAACAAGAGAGAGAACAAAGACGTTGAAATTAAAAAAAAAGTACTATATTTTAAATTTTTATATGTTTTTAAAGAAGTTTTTTTTCTTAATTCTCATCAAGTCTCAAATTTTAGTTAAATTTTATTGTTTTTTAAATTTTAAACTAAACCCTTGAAATCTTTAAAAATTTCAATTTAAACATCTAAATTTTTAAAAATTTCACATAAATTATCATGAACTATGTTACCAAGATCTATCCGGATAGTATTTGGTTTAATGAACTTCTGCCAGAGACATAGAATTGGAATCTGGACTTCCCAAAATCCAATGTTTTCCTTCCTTTTTCATTATAAAATTTAATGAGTATAAAGTAAGCGACAAACAAAAGCATAAATCGTGGAGTATATTAAAAAATCCATTAAAATAACTGCTTTAGTGTTCACATCAAGTTCTACTTTAGTTGTTCATATACTGTTGTAACTCCGCCGAAAAACTTTAATTTTTAGAGAGATTATTTTCGTTATACATCTCAGGATCAACAATTTTTACCCCGAGACATTATTACCAGCCGCGGGCCACACTTAAATGATCATGTTACGCTCGACCATTGAGTTACGATAGGATAATTATTAAGTTTAACTGAGCTCGCAGTCTGATAAGTCGAGTTATTACCTGTCAGTTTATCAGTAGCTATCACTAGGCTTGACATTGTTCCGTTAAGCATCACACTATCTACAGCTCTAAGGGAATATGAATACCCCCAACTCTCTACAAAGGGCTATCATCGCCCATTCTACGTCAATCATCTCACACCGATTATCTCTCTTTTTTTCACCACGGCCAATTACTCTCTGCCCACATTAAAATGTGTGAACCACCATCTACTATCGTCAAACACCGTCTGACCCTAAATCATTTGCGACTCTCAGCCCCCAATCATCCAGGGGTGAACCACTTAATTCAACGACCAACCATGGTCTCTTGTAGCTCTCCCCCCTCCCCCCCTCACGACGGGTGAACCACCAATTCTTATCGTCCGACCACCTTTCGACAACCGTTTTTACCTCCTTTATTTAGTGTCATCCAAAACCGATATCAACAAATATATACATAATCATCATTCATTAGTATTTATAAATATAATTTATAAATTTACAAGTATAAGCGGATAATAATAGGTTAGAAGTGCCCTGACTCCCCTCAAAATAAAAAATATATATATGACCCTCAATTTTTATTTTTAAAAAAATTAATTTAACCTCTTCAAAAAAAATTAAACTTCTCATTCAATTTTATTTTTTTGAATTTTTGAATTATGTTTCCTTTCAAATTTTTAATAGTTATTATTATGTTTCAAAAAGTATTTAAAAATTTAGTATAGGCTACGGAAATCTTTTAAAAATTTATACTTGAATTTTTGCTTCTCAAATAATTTTGTCAATAATTGTAAGTAAATCGTAGATATAATGTCAAAAATACTCATAATGTTTTACTGGTTAATTATTTTGGTTTATATTCTTTTTTTTGAAGTACTCTAACACTAAATGTTTCATTTTGGATTGAAATGGTCTCTCCGTAGATGGAAACAGTTAGTCAATTGATGATAAATAATTTAAAATGACTTGACAGAATGACACGTGAGCAGAAATAATTTTATAAAATTAATTTTTGACATATGTGTCATTCTATAAAGTCAGCACTGTTGTCTATATGATATTGGTATGTTAGCGTGTAGAGCCATGTAAGTTTGTCACGTCATCTCAAGTCATTTACCGTTTGTTGAGTAACAATTTTATTCACTGAGAGACCATTTTAGCCTAAAATAAAACGTTGAAGATTAAAGTGCTTCAAAAAAAGAATAAAGATCAAAGTGACAATCTAATTAAATATTATAAGTATTTTTTAACATTATATCTAGATCTTATACATAAAGCCTTACCAAACTAATGTACAAAAGTATTTTTCTTAATGTCCTTAATGTACTCTTATAATAATATTTATTCTGTTTTTTAAAAATAAAACTTATATACGTTTTACAAATAAAATTATTTGAATTTAAATCGTTCAATATTTTTTTTTCTCTGCCGAAACATCTCCTTAATTACTGTAAAAGTCGAAGTCTAGTGTGAATGTGGGGATGGTGCATGACCAATTTATACGCATAACTATTGAGGGGCAGCTGATTTTGTGGCACTTATTTTTGGCTGAATCTCTGCTTCAGACGGACAAAGCAACGCGTCTTAGACAGAGTATTGGTTACGCTAAAGAAAAATCTAAAACTGCAGTCAATGCCTTCTCCTCCCCTTTTCTCCTCTCTGCAATTTTCCAATGCCAAAAGCCTCATGCTTTCATAATCCTTAGTTGTATCGACATTTGTCGCTGTTGTTACCGATGACAACTTCACTCTTTTCTCGCCTTTTATTGAATTCCTTCATAACAGTTTTCTTTACCATCGTCGCCGCAGTTTTGGTTTCCGGTCAATGCCAAAGCCATCAGCAAGAGTTGCTGATCGGGTTGAAAAACACCCTCAATTTTTCATTATCTGTAAAGTCGAAGAATTGGAATCAAGGCACGGATTGTTGTTCTTGGGGTGGTGTAACCTGCGATGGAAGTGGCCGGGTTGTCGAACTTGACTTGGGCAACCAGTTGATTTCTGGAGCAATGAATGGTTTGAATAATCTGTTCAATCTCCGGCATCTTCAGCTGTTGAATTTGGCTTATAACAGGTTGAACTTCAGTTTTCCTTCTGGGTTTCACCAGTTTTCGAATTTGAGCTATCTTAATCTGTCAAATGCTGGGTTTAAAGGGCAAATTCCACATGAGATTTCACACTTGACAAGTTTGGTTACTCTGGACTTATCTGTGAATTCATTTCTTATGCTACAACCATTGAAACTTGAGAATCCGAACTTAAAGATGCTTGTTCAAAATCTCACAAAGCTAAGATCTTTGCATCTGGATGGGGTCAGAATTTCAGCAACAGGGAATGAATGGTGCAAGGGCTTATCCCCACTGATCAATTTGGAAGTGTTGAGCCTGTCAAATTGTATGCTTTCCGGACCAATTGAAGATTCCCTTAAAAACTTGAAGAATCTCTCTGTTATTCACTTGGATGAGAACAATCTGTCTGCTGTGGTTCCGGAATTCCTTGCTCGGCTTTCGAATTTGACTTCTCTGCGGCTCAGTTCTTGTGGCTTGCATGGACCATTTCCAAGTGAGATACTCCAGGTAAGGACACTGCAGTTTCTTGATATAGCCGACAATGAGAAACTTGATGGTTCTTTGCCTGAATTCAATTATGTTGGTTCTCTTAGGAACCTAGTTCTTATCAGAACAAAGTTTTCTGGGTCATTACCAGAGTCCGTAGGCAACCTTGTGAACCTGACAAAACTAGACCTTTCATATTGCAACTTCACTGGAGCAATTCCGAGCTCAATCTCCGATCTCCACCGACTTGTTTACTTGGACTTGTCATTCAATAACTTCGTCGGTGGAGTCACACATTTTGATTTGTCCAAAAATCTTGCCTATGTAGATCTCTCTCATAATAAACTGACTGGCAAGATCGAGTCATTTAAGTGGGAAGGTCTTCAAAACCTTTCTCATATTGATTTAAGTCATAATTCATTTAATGGGAGCATTCCTTCCTCCCTTGTGGCACTTCCTTTGTTGAAGATGGTTCTGCTTTCCGACAATCGATTTGGTGGTGAGGTTCCTTGTTTTCCGAAAGGGAGACAATCTTTTTTGGATACTCTTGATCTCAGTTACAACCGATTGCAGGGGCCTATACCTGCATATGTTTTCAAACTCAGTAGGCTTAATGTTCTGTTGCTTTCTTCCAACAAGTTCAATGGAACTATATGGCTGGGAGAAATTCAGAAGCTTGTGAATCTCACACAACTTGACCTTTCACACAATGACTTGTCTGTCAATGCAACTGGGAGTTATTCGACCGTATCATTCTTTCCCAAGATTACTAGCTTAAAGCTAGCTTCCTGCAAATTGAATGTGTTCCCTGATCTAAAGAACCAATCAAGATTAGCCTTTCTTGATCTTTCAGAAAACCAAATTTCAGGTGAAGTGCCCAATTGGATTTGGAATGTCAGTCATGACCTCCAGCATTTGAACCTTTCATTTAATCAGCTTGAGGGTCTGCAGAAACCTTACCAAATGCCTAATCTTTCGGTCCTTGACCTGCATTCCAACAACCTCAGCGGTAATATTCCAACTCTGCCTACATCTGCAAGCTATCTGGACTATTCAAGAAATAGTTTTGCTTCACCTTTACCAAATAACATTGGTAACTATCTCTCCTACACTATGTTCTTTTCTCTCTCGAGCAATGGTGTTACAGGTGTGATTCCTAAATCTATATGTGGTGCTAGTTACCTGCAAGTTCTTGACTTGTCCAACAACAATCTCAGTGGTGAAATACCAAAATGTTTATTTGGAAAGAAGGTAAATCTTGGGGTACTGAATCTTAGGCGCAACAATCTCAGTGGCAAAATTCAGGATGCATTTCCCAGTAATTGCTCCATACAAACACTAGATGTCAATGGCAATGCACTCCGAGGGAAGATTCCAAAATCCCTTGCTAAGTGCAAAAGTCTTGAGGTGTTGAACCTAGGTAACAATCACATCAATGACATCTTCCCTTGTCATTTGAAAAGCATAACCAGTTTGAGGATTCTCGTTTTACGATCGAATGAATTCCATGGGAAAATTGGTTGCCCAACCAACAAGGTCCGCTGGCCAAAGCTTCAGATTGTGGACATTGCAAACAATAGTTTTAATGGAACACTACCAAATTATTGCTTAAAAACATGGGTGGCAATGATGACTGATGACGATGAAGCTCAATTCAATGTTGAATACCTTCAGTTCGGGTTTCTACAATTTGGTGGACATTATTATCAGGATGGTATTACAGTTACCAACAAAGGTGTAACGATGGAGTTTGTAAAGATCCTAACTCTCTTCACTTCCATTGATCTTTCATGCAACAAATTCGAAGGGCCAATACCGGACGTGATTGGAAATTTCAAAGCACTGTATGTTTTCAACTTGTCACACAATGCCCTCACCGGGAAAATCCCGCCATCTCTCGGCAATCTGAAGCGGCTGGAATCCTTGGACCTCTCAAGTAATAACCTTAATGGCAGTATTCCTCAACAGCTGGTAAGCCTGACTTTTCTTGCAGTGCTTAACTTCTCATACAATCAACTGGAGGGAAGTATCCCAGTTGGAAATCAATTTGCAACATTCAGCAATGATTCTTATGAAGGCAACAAGGGACTATGTGGGATTCCATTGACGAAAAAGTGCAATGAAGCTAACCACGGCCAATATTCAAGACCTGATGCAGCAGACAAAACTAAGAATGATGAATTCGATTGGCAGTTCATATTCATTGGAGTAGGAGTTGGTGTAGGAGCAGCCGTATTTGTTGCACCCTTAATGTTTTGGAAGACAGCAAGTGAATGGATCGATGACAATGTCGATGAATTCCTCGCCGAAATGCTTCCAAAGATGGGTCTAATATACATGCCGCCTGGTTATGCCAAGGCTGAGGCAGATGAAAATCTTGAGGATGACAAGAAAGAACACGATGATGACTATGACGATGAAGATAGTGAAGAAAGCGATGAAACAACTGAAGAGTTTCGAGGTTTATATTGTGTATTTTGCTCCAAGCTTGACAAAACCAGGAAGAAGGCAGTTCATGACCTAAGTTGGTATCTGCCATGATTCACCATCTTTATCTCCTTCTTCATCCACGTCTTCTGTCTTTTCTCATAATTAGAACCTTCATTTTTTTTATTTGTATATAAATGCACAGAGAACCAATCATCCGAGCACTGAAAAATGTCGCTCCGGATCGTCGGTAAATAATTCGAAGCAAACTCTTCCTTCTCAATTGTCACCTATCACAGGCAACACAGGCTCAATTCTGCCTGCTGAAAAACAATTCCTCTGTTTCTGGATAAGGGTCGGCACACGCTGGGTTTTCAAACGTGCATAAGCTGATAATGGTGGAGGGAGTGTTTCGGTCTTTTCCATATTCTAATTGTGGTACAGCTTGGACGCCATTTAATTAGTATGTTCAGTGTGACCCATTTTGGTTAAAGCCCGTCTGTTTGGCATGTGGGCTAAAACAAGAGTTGAATGTAACACTACATTTTTATTATGGGTAAAGTACACAAATAGTCACTAAACTATCCCTATAAATATGAAATGGTCACCAAACTTTAAAAAATTACATAATGGTCATTAAATTTTAGTTTTTACTATAAAATGGTCATTGGGTCATTAATTGTCGTTAATTGGGAGACGTGGCAATTCGAAAATTTGTATAATAACATTTAATCCTCAATATTTACACATTTAATCAATTTAGACATCAATAATGAGGGTTAAATTAGGAATAAATTGATTAAATGTGTCAATATGGAGGATTAAATGTTATATTATTCAAATTTCTATAATTGTCACGTCACCCAATTGACAACAGTTAACAGCTCAGTGACCATTTTGTAACAAAAACTAAAGTTTAATGCCCACTATGTAACATTTGAAAGTTGATGACCATTTTGTATTTTTAGAGATGGTTTAGTGACCATTTGTGTACTTTACCCTTTTATTTTTGGCTTATTATAAAAATAAGGGGTAAAGTACACAAATGGTCATTGAACTTTCATAAATTATTCATTTTGGTAATCAAACTTTCGTTTGGAAATAATGTGTAATTTTTGTTTTAGAATGACGTGGAAAAAGTTTGGTGTTGTAGATATCCCAATCAGCACACTGTTAGTAAATTAATGATATTTAACAGGTCAGTGACCAATTTGGAACAAAACTAAAAGTTTAATAGTAACATTGAAGCAATTGAAAGTTTGATTACCAAATTGAATAATTTATGAAAGTTCATTGACCATTTGTGTACTTTATCTTAAAAACAAGTGCTTAAACTATAGATTTTTTGAACTTTAAGTGCCTAAACTATACATTTTCTGAACTTTAAGTGCCTAAAGTACTTTTTGGTAAAAATATGTGCCTAAAATTTCAACCGTTACAATTTTAGGTGTCTAGTAGTTAATTATCGTTAAAAAATCATTAACCAATTAAAACATGAGATGTTGCATGTTTATTTTATTTTATTTTCTCAAACCCAAACCCTCAAATCATCGTTGGTGACCGCCTTTGAGCTCACCACTTTGATCACCGGACCTAGCTGGTCATTTCTCTCAACACGACGTTATCGAAAATGACGTGCCAGTCAAACGTTAATTTTGTGTTTTTTGTTTGTCGTTCGGCTGGTACGTTGTTCATCATTTTTAGTGACGTCATATTAAGGAAAATGACCAGCTAGGTCCGGTGATCAAAGTGGTGAGGCCACCGACGGTAGAAGTGGTAGTGATTTGGGGGTTGGGAAATTTTAGGGATTTATGGACTGTTTTGTAAAATATTTTTCTGAAAAATTAAAAATTTTAGGGATTTTTCTTTAAAAAATTATTGTCATGTGTCAAGCATTGATTGGATAACATATTTTTTAAACACCCCTTAACGACTAGACACCTAATGTAACGACCTGAATTTCGAAATCTGAGGGTCGGGTTTAATTGAGGCATGAGCCTTGTATTTGGGTCATGTTATTAGGTTTATATGAGCCATTGGACTAGATTATGTGTTGGGCTTGTTGGGTTGGGTTGGGTTGGGTTGAGAAGAGAAGAAGATGGGTATTTTAGTAAATACTTAATTTGAAGAGTTAGGGGAAAAGCTTATTTTCTGCATTGTGCAGAGGGGTGAGATCACCTTGCTTTAATGCCTTATTCTTCCATTTCAAATTCTCTCTCTCACCCAAAACACCCCTATCAAAGGTAGAATTGTGTGAGTTGTGTTGTGAATCACGTTTGGCTTGTGGAGGGAAGTTTTACCAGCATCCAAGGATCTATATTTCTAGGTAAGCTTTGTTTGAGTTGGTGGAAGGAAGAGTTGTTGGAGGTTTAGAGAGTTGGGCGAGTTTGGGTTTTAGGAGCTCTAATTTTAGGATTAGATTATGTTTTTAATCTCTTTAAACCCTTAGTAACGTTATAATTCGTTTTACAATCTTCTCATATAGTGAAAGAGGTGGGGAGTTCATCAAGGGTTCAAGAAGGGAAGAAGACTTGAAGCTTGGTGAAGACTTCATTTCAGCTACTAAGCTAAGGTTAGTACATTACTAACTCCTGTCGTTTCCTAGAAATCATGAAAATAGGCTTTGTGCATGATTTGGGTGTATATGGTTTGATATGCCTTGGTTGACCTCTTTAATGGTAAAATGCAGATTTGATGTTGTTAAGGCTTAAATTGGGTAGAAACTCACTTAATAGCTTCACCATAATTTGTAGGATCGATTTAGGACTTAACCATATAGGTTAAGTGAGGTTTCTAGGTAAAATCCAAACCAAGTCTTTGAATTTTAGGATCGCGTACCGATACAGGATGGCCAGTATCGGTACAACTTTATGATAAAAGAGGACGAGTTGTAAAGGGTGTACCGGTATGGCTTTCCGTGTATCGGCACCCCTTGCTCAGTGAGAACTCCAATAGCGCTATTACGTACCAGTACGCTAGGGTGTGTATCAGTAATATTGTACATTGTCTGAGGAAGGCTTCCTCGTACCAATACGTAAAATAAGAGTACCGATACGGGTAGGGATCAGTATAGGTGGATCACGTATCGATGGTTGGTACGGATACGGAGGTGGACGTATTAATGCGGCTTGTCATACCAATTTTTTAAACCCAATTTGAGTATCGGTACTCGTAGGAGAGTATTGGTACCTAGAGTGGCGTATCGATACCCATATAGAAGTATCGATACTCGCTAGTTTACATTTGGGGGTTTTATAATTCGTGGTAAAGTTCCAATGAGTCACTTAAGGTATAAAATAAATATTAAAATTGAGAAGCAGAGATCTAAACCCCCGTAAGAGAAATAAAAGGCTAATGATGTGGTAAATATTGGGTAATTTGCAAGGAGTAAAAACCCATAGGGATCCTAGGCGGATCGATCTTACTGTGTGTTGGCTAGGGCCCTTGCTGTGTGCTGATGGGTTACCTAGGAAGTTGAGTTATCCCTTGTTATTGGGATTTGGATACCTATAAAGTGTGTTGCAACACCTTGAAGACTCCCGAATGTAGGATCCCGACGCTTTGTGGGTGTGAGCCTCATTTAAAGATGCTTGATGAGAGATTCTGAGCATGGATGTAGGATCCAAATACTTTGTGGACGCAGGCCGCATCCCCACGAGTATAGGATCTCGATGCTTTGTGGACGCGGGCCTCACTTAATATTATTGGATGTTATCTGTGTGATGTTGTATAAACTCACGAAATACATGTATATGTTGTGTGCGTAATCATACATTCATGATGCTATGTGTTTAGGCGGTTATGGTAGCGCCATCGTTATCTTGCCATAATATTATTCATGTTGTATTACTTTATTCATGATTTGCATGAAGCATGGTTGAGTGGCGGTGTATCTATTGAGCTTTGTTAGCTTAGCGTTCGAAATCATTGTTTCCATTCATAGGTAAGAAGGTTGCCACGAGGCTTGAAAGAGCACCATCAAAGCTTGGATTTCAGCATCGACTTTAGTTGTTGAGTACAATCGCTAGATGTATTGGGCTATATAGTTCGTAGGACCTTATATGTATTTTGTAATTGAAGCTCTATTGATACTGTTCTTAATTACGCAGATTTTTACCTATATTTTAAATGTATGGATTTATGTGTTATTGGACTTGTCATGTTTTGGGGCTTTAAAATGAAAAAATTTTATATTAACGATTTTGGGCTTAGGACCCAAATGTGACATCTGGGTCAGAGGTGTTACATTTAGTGGTATTAGAGCCTGGGTTTAGTCGGTTCTAGGACGCCCCGGGGAAGTCTAGAGGAGTATATAGGTGTCTTGCGAATACATACCTATGAGTCAAAGTCGTACTTATTTTAATGCTAAAATTCGATGGTGTGACCTCGTTTATTTGTTGTGCAAAATAAAATCATGCCAATGAGGATAAGAGACCGCGAGGAAAGTTTTGGTTCTTGAAAATGAAGCTATGATGATGATTATATGCCCAGTGCGGAGGAAGTGTCGATGAATATAGTTGATCGTGGGGTCAACTATTTCTCACATTTGAATCGCATTTTGCACCGGATTGTGAGAGCTATACCAAAGGCATCTACTACCCCTCGAGGGGCACCTGTTGAAAAGGTAATGAAGCAAGGTGCTACGAACTTTTATGGGTATGTGCAAGATAACCCAGTATAAGCGAAACAATGGTTGCAAGATACGCGTTAGATTATGAGACATATGAGATTGAGATCAGAAGACAAGTTGTCATGTGTTCTGTCCTTATTAAAAGGCAATGCAAGAGAATGGTAGAAAACAGTAAAACTTGGGTGGTACCCCAATCAACCAACTTGGGATGACTTTTTCAATGAATTCAAGAAGAAGTATGTGGATGAGGCTCACATTGACACCTTGAGGGATCGGTTCAATCACCTTGTTCAAGGGAACCAATCAGTCTTTGAGTATAAGCAAGAGTTTCTCCAATTGAGTAGACATGCTCCCGAGTTGGTCACCACCGAAAAGATGAGGTGTAAGAGGTTCATGAAGGGCTTGAGGAAAGAAATTTAGACCTATCTGATTGCTGCACCACCGAAGGTGTTCTCAGAGTTAACTTCGAGAGCCAAGTCTCTTGAGCAAGTGTAAGGCTTAATGTATAGCCCATCTGGTTGTCAAGGAAGTTTCGGTGGGAGGACCCAGAACCCCTCCAATAATAACTCACAAACCTACTCTAGAAGGAGTAGAAATAGGTGAAACCTTAATCGATGAGCCTCGAATCGGAGTTTGAGATCAGACCGGAGATTTGAGTCAGTTGGCCGTAGGATGCCATCTTCATCCATGATGATCCTGGAGGGTTCCCAGAAGAGTGTGGGCATACCAGTTTGTGATCAATGTGTTCGTAAGCATAGAGACGAGTATTGAGGAGCAGTAAGAGTTTTTTACCAATGTGGGTCACTAGACTATTTTATGAATGATTACCTAGTAGCTGTTGCAACCACTCCATATCAGATTTAGATGACTGTACATCCAGCCTAGAGGGGTCGAGGCCTTGTTCAGGGAAAAGCGAGCCATGTGTCGAGAGGCACCTTTCAGTCCACGGCGAGAACGCCAGCTAGGTAGTATGCGGTCATGGCTTAGGAGGACTGCGCAGCTACAAATGTTATCTCAGGTACATTCACATTGTTTTCAGTTCTTATAGTTGCTCTTGTGGATTCAGAATCTTCCCACTCCTACATTCGTAGTGGGATATCTTAGCAGTGGGGTGTTCTGGCCAAGGATCTTGAGATAGGAGTCCATGTGACTAGTCCATTGGGCTATGAGGTGTTAGTAGATAAGATTTATCGGAGGTGCCCGATTGAGGTTCAAGATCATTTTTCCCAGCGGTTCTAATAGTTCTACCTTTATTAAAAGGTTGATGCCATCTTGGGAATGGATTGGTTCTTCGAGCATGATGCTAGTCTAGGGTGTAGAGCGAAGAGTTTGAAGCTTCTTGTTGCGGATAGTTCTAAGCTTGTTGTGAGTGGTGAAAGAAACCAGTACCTTTCCAGTGTGGTATCAGCCTTGTCAGCTCAAAGGTTAATGCAACAAGGCTGTGAAGCCTTTTTGGCTCATGTTGTTGATGCGAAGATTGAGGGTCCAATGTTTGAGAAACTTTGGACGGTTAATGAGTTTATCGATGTGTTTCTGAAAGAGTTATCCGGACTACCTCCTGTCTGTGAGTTTTAATTTCGGACTGATGTAATTCTAGGTACAGTACCAGTATTTATCGTGCCGTATCAGATGGCACCGATGGAGATGAAAGAATTGAAGAAGTAAATCTAAGAGTTACTAAAGAGAGGTTTTATCCGACTGAGTATTTATCCTTGGGGAGCATCAGTCCTGTTTGTCAAAAAGAATGATGGGTCTATAAGGATGTGTATTGATTACCGACAACTTAACAACGTAATGATAAAAAACCGTTATCCCCTTTCAAGGATTGGTGATTTGTTTGACCAGTTGAGAGGTGTCCGTGTGTTTTCTAAAATCGACTTAAGGTCGGGGTACTACCAGTTGAAGGTAGTGGAGGAAGATGTTCAAAAAACCACTTTTAGGACATGGTATGGGCACTATGAGTTCTTAGTAATGCCGTTTGGGCTTACTAACACTCCTATGACTTTTATGGGCCTAATAAACCAAATCTTTCAACCGTATCTGGATCAGTTTATTGTGGTCTTCATTGATGACATCTTGGTGTACTCGCACTCAGAAGAAGAGCACGATTACCATTTGCGTGTGGTTCTACAGACCCTTAGAGATAGACATCTTTTTGCCAAGTTCAGTAAGTGTGAATTTTGGCTCTCAAATGTGGCATTTCTTGGCCATATAGTTGTTGCGGATGGGATCCGCGTGGACCCTCAGAAAATTCAGGCTGTGGTGGAGTAGAAACCTCCAAGAAATGTCTCGAAAGTTTGCAGTTTCCTAGAACTTACCGGGTATTATAGGCGGTTTGTTAAAGGTTTCTCCATTGTAGCTGTACAGTTGACCCATTTGTTATAGAAAAGGGTTTCGTTTGAATGGAATGAGAGGAGAAAGTAAAGTTTTGAGCAGCTAAAAGCTTATCTCATAGAGGCTCCGGTCTTAACACGACCCGAGCTGATGAAAGAGTATGTCGTGTTTAGTGACGCCTCCCTAAATGGGTTAGGTTGTGTGCTCATACAAGAGGGCAAGATGGTTGCTTACACTTCGAGGTAACTTCAACCGCATGAACAGAATTACCCTACCCATGATTAGAGCTCGTTGCAGTCATCTTTGCATTAAAGATATAGAGGCACTATCTCTATGGGGAGAAGTGTTATATCTATATGGACCACAAGAGTCTGAAGTACATGGTTGCCTAAAAGGAGTTGAATCTGAGATAGCATCGTTGGATCGAGTAGTTAAAATATTATGACTGCGTCATTGGGTATCATCCGGTCAAAGCGAATATGGTGGCAGATGCTTTGAATCTTAAGTTTATGTCCGATTTAAGAGCCATTTTCGCTCGCTTGAGGATGACCAATGACGGTGGACTCATAGCTGAGCTTCGGGTTGAGCCTACATTGGTACAAGAAATAAAGATGACACAGGGTTTGGAAGAGAAATTGGTAGCACAGATTGAAGCGATTCAGAGAGGCGAGGCCTAGGACTTTGATGTACGAGATGGGGGCACTTGTACTTCAAAGGTTGATTGTGTGTTCTAGAGTTGGAAGATTTGAGGGATCGCATCTTAAGGGAGGCACATCGTAGTCTTTTCATCATACATCCGGGGAGCAACAAGATGTACCAGGACCTTTGCACTTTTCATTGGTAGCCGAGTATGAAAAAAGATGTCTCTGATTTTGTGACAAGATGCTTAGCTTGTCAACAAGTGAATACGGAACATCAGGTTCTATTAGGGTTGCTTTAACCGATTCAAATTCCACAATGAAAGTGAGATCGGATTACCATGAACTTTGTCACCGGCTTACCGATGACCCAAAAGAAACATGATGTTATTTGGGTAATAGTGGATCGTTTGACCAAGTTCGCTCATTTCTTGCTTGTACGTATGGATTTCACCTTGGAGAGGTTGGCTTAGCTGTATATCAAAGAGATAGTAAGGTTATATGGAGTGTCATCATCGATCATTTCAGATAGGGACCCACGTTTCACAGCTAGACTATGGAAAAAGATCTATAGTACTTTGGACACCAAGTTACATTATAATAAAACTTTTCACCCTCAGACCGATGGTCAGTCAGAGCGTGTTATCCAAATTCTAGAGGATATGCTATGATGTTGCGTGATGCACTTTACAAAGAATTAGGAGGATCAATTATCGCTTGTAGAGTTTGCTTACAATAACAGTTACCAGTCGAGCATAAAGATGACCCCTTTTGAGGCTTTGTATGGACGTAAATGTAGGAAACCTTTGTGTTTGATCGAGCTTAATGAGAGGAGGATTGTGGGATCAGATTTGGTTAGGCAAACCAAAGAGAAAGTTTAGATCATCAAGGAAAGGTTGCAAACGACCTTTGATCACTAGAAGGTTTATGCGAATCAAAAAGCGCAAGCATATTGAGTATGATGTTGGCAAAAAAGTATTTCTCAAGGTATCTCTGTGGAAAAAGATCATCCGGTTTGGACGCAAGGGCAAGGTGATCCCGAGGTACATCAGACTGTATGAAGTGCTTGAAAGAGTTAGGTCAGTGGCGTATCGGCTGGTTTTGCCTCCAGAGTTAGCGCTATCCACGATATTTTCATGTGTCTATGTTGAGACGTTACCGTTCTGACCCTTTGCATGTCATACCGCTCGAGGATATTGAGGTTAACATGGATTTGACGTATGGGGAAAAACATGTGAAAGTGCTTGATAGAAGAGTCAAAGAGCTTCGTAACAAGTGTATACCCCTTATAAAGATGTTGTATAGGAACCTCGGGATTGAGGAGGATACGTGAAAGGTTGAGGTTGAGATGAAAGAGCTCTACCCACAATTATTTCCACCAGGTAAATTTTGAGGACGAAATTTTCTTAAGAAATGGAGAATTGTAACAACCTAAATTTCGTATTCTAAGGGTCGGGTTTAATTGAGTTATGAGCCTTATATTTGGGTCGTGTTATGGGGTTTATAGGAGCCATTGAACTAGCTTGTATGTTGGGCTTATATGGTTGTTGGGTTGGGTTGGGTTGAGAAGGGAAGAAGAGGGGTATTCTGGTAAATGCTTAATTTAAAGAGTTATATGGTGTAATGACCTAGATTTCTCGAGTCAACAATGGGCGTTGACCCGGGTCTTCGACCATACGTTGGGTCGAATGTTTGGGTTATGTTGGGCCTTGTTGTTGGGCTTCATGGGCTTCTAAGTGTTGTTGGGCTTGTTTAAGGGTTTTGGGCTTGGCTTAGGAGACAAAGGCCGATGGCATTGGTTATTTTCTGCAGAGAGAAAGAAGAGGTGAAGTCACCTTATCTCTATCTCTCTTATTATCTCTTTCTTCTTCAAACTCCCTTCCCAAACACAAAGAAAAGATGGAAACTTGTTGTGGTAGAGTGTGAATCTCAGACTGGTCATCAAGGAAGAGTTTATCAGCATCAAATGATCTTCATTTAGGGCTAAGCATCATTGGAATATGTGGAGGTTGAGTTTGGAAGCTTGGACCAAGAAGAGGGGTGGTAAAAGCTTGGTGAGAGCTTCATTTCGGGTTTTGCTTGTTGAGGTTAGTACATTTCTGACTCCTACATTTCATGAGCCTCATAAGATGATTGCTTTGTGTGGTTCATAGTTTTGGGTTGTATGGTTGAGGTTTTAGAAGCTTAAACCCCCTAATAATGGTAAATCAAACATGAGATGTTGATAAGGAGTAAAATAGATAGAAAACCACCTATTATACTCTCAATAACTTGTAGGATCACTTTGGGACTTAAACATGGAGGTTAGAGGTAGGATTGAGGAAATCTGGGCTCGCGTACCGATACGGGGTGGTAGCATATCGGTACACCTTCGTTATAAGGGAGACGGATTATGAAGGGCGTACCGGTACACATTCCCGTGCATCAGTACCCTTTACTTGATAAGAATTCCAGTAACGCTTTGGCGTACTGGTACGCTAGGGGCTAGTGGTCTAATTCTTTCGAACCTAGTTAGCGTACTGGTACTCATTGTAGAGTATCTATACCAAGAGGGCAGTACCGTACTCACCTTGGGGTATCGATACTCGCTGGGCAATCTGCCCAAGAAAGTTGAGTTTGCATTCGGGGGTTCTATAATTCGTGGGAAAGGGTCTGATGGGTCCATAAAGGTATAAAACAAACTCTAAAACTGAGAAATCGAGGTTAGTAACTCGTATGTGGATTAATGGCTTAGTAATAGTTGGGTAAGTTGCTTGGACTAGTAATCTATAGGGATCCGTGATGGATCAGTTGTTGCTACGTGGTAGCTTGGGGTCCTTGATGTGTGCTGAAGGGACGCCCACATAGGCTGGTTTCCTCGAATAATATGATGATCTAACGAGAAAGACGTAAATGAATCCTAAAGACATATTAATTTTTGTATCAAATGAGTCATGCCTTAGGGTATTGGTAATGGTTGGCTAGATGCATTTTATCTCTCGGTGAGATATATTGATGCTCAGGGGAGCATGTAGTATCGTATGTGTCTTGGTTAGGAGTCCAGATGTCCTAAAGTTAGTGCAAGGGGACTTAAATAAGGGGATGGGTACTCCGGGCTATGTGATCGAGTACATCCGACGTATCCACGGGCTATGTGATCTGGATGCGGTCCGAAACCTATCCTTAGGCTATGTGATCAGGATATGGAAATCCAACTCGATGGGCTATGTGATCTCGAGTAACCTGATTGGCTATGTGACCTCAGGAAAAGACTGTTTGTGGCTATTGTGATCCAAGTATATCTAAGACGTATCTATGGGTATTGTGATCCGAATATGATCTAACCCGACGGCTGTGTGAACTTAGAAAAATAGTAGGGCTTCGTTGACCATTAGGGAATGTATGTTATTTACGTTGTTGTATGGATAATAGATGTTGGCTATTTTCACCCTTGGGCTATGTGATCAAGGTATGGTTGTTACTCGACAGGCTGTGTGAGCTCGAGTAACTTGATTGGCTGTGTGATCTAGAATATGGGCTAGATAACCCTTGGGCTATGTGATCGGGGTATGGGACGTAACTCAATGGTCGGTAGGACCTCGCGTATGGTAAGTCTGGGATGGCTTAATGTTCTTCTTACAATAGTGGTATCTTGAGACAGTTGTAAGCTCTAGCTAGTGTAGGCTAGACGATGATCCTTAGATGTTGAGAAGCCTTTCTGTGCACTCTTGATTATATTATCATGCATGCTTGTTTTATGATATTCATGAATTGTGGTAGAGTAGAAATGTACCACTGAGCTTGTTAGCTCAGTGTGTGGAATTGTGGTTTTTCTGTGCGTAGGTTGATAGATTGCTTTTGGAGGAGCACATCGAGGAGGATTTCCCAGCACCGAGCCAGTTTCAAAGTACGATACTTTATGTTTAGTTTAGACTGAATATATTCATAGGACCTTACCACAGTCGAGTCTGTATTTTATTTTGATTTACTGTTATTTGGTCAAACGGTGTATTTTAATTCGAACTTATATTTTGTAAACCCTTTTAATCTCATTATCTACGTAGATTTTATGGTAATGGATTATTTGAGAATTGCCAACTTGTGGTTTTAAACGAAAAAAAAAATTGATGGGTCAATTTTGGGTGACCCGAATGTGATGCTTCGGATCCGAGACGTGATCGGGGTGTTACTGGGGGAAAGGCTTATTTTTTGCATTGTGCAGAGGGGTAAGATCACTTTGCTTTAATGCCTTATTCTTCTGTTTCAGACTCTCTCTCACCCAAAACACCCCTATCAAAGGTAAAATTTTGTGAGTTGTGTTGTGAATCACGTTTGGCTTTTGGAGGGTGTAGCGATGTCTGTTTCGCTAAAAAACAGTTTTCGAAGTGTTTGTGGTTTTTCGGATATAAAAATATTTATTCCGTGGGGTTTTAAAAACCGCGTTTTATTTAGAAATTGGAGTCGCCACCGGCCACTTAGGTAGGTCGGACACCATAAAACCAGAGATTTGAAAACCTTTGGGTTCGGGAGTCGGTTACGGATGGGGAAGGATTAGCACCCCACACCACCCAAAATTGGTACTTTAATAATTACCGGTTTATTAAAATTAAACTTTACGAATTAAGGTGACGTTTAATTTAAAATTTGGTTGTAATTGCGAGTAAATTTAAAAGATCCCATTATCCGAGAGCAAACGCCCAACCACTATCACTACGCCTGATACTAGCCTCGTTTGCACCCGGATAAAAGGACACCGCATTGACATTATATATACCGATATGCAATCTTAGTGAACGAAACATAAAATATGGCAAATAATTCAAATACAATAAAAATAAATATTAATATATAGAACATTAATCTAATAAAATACCAATCTAAACATACATACATATATATATACTACGAACAAGAGAATTAAAGGACAAAAAGATATCACAAAAAACATATGTTGTAAAACATAAATACATATGTAATACGAGAAAAAACACATATGAAAGCATAAGGCATACTAAGATGCAAACATACTCAAAGAAAATAAATTTGCTAAACGTTTAGAATACGAGTAAACAAGCTAACGGATATATCAACACATCAATATTCAAAAAACGAGCATGAAATATAGAGGTGGCAAGAATATATATAACACCCATGTAAAAGACCACAAATATTATTAATGCAAAAATATTAAAACCTCACTACTTTGAAGCAAAATAATAAACAACAGTAAGGGACTAGTATGGAATAAAATCATAACAGAATGCTTACAACTCAAAATAAAAAACTGATATTTATGGATCTAATCAAGAACCGGGTAAAACTCATGAGGACTAAGGCTGTAAATAACCCATGCGGCAAGCTCGAAATGGAAAGTTCGAAAATGTGGAGGTCCTTGGGGCGTTGTTTAACCATTTGAAAATGGATTTCGAATAGATTTCGGGATGAAATTGGAAAAATTGGAAACATAAGAGGGATTAGGTTGGTAATTATCCCAAGGGGCGAGATCGTTTTGAAAAATCCCGAAACGCGGGATGGTTTATAATGCAATTAGGCCATTTTTGAAAAAGGGTTTGGCTATCAATTCCCCCAACCGGCCTCCCCTATCTATTTTTCTCATTTTTTTCTAAGCTTTAGGATAATATCCCTCCACTCTCTCATTTTTTCTCAAAAACCAAGCCTGAAGCCTTCGATTAACCCAGAAACTGGCGGCCAACTACCGTCTCCTCCACCGCCGGCCGCCTCTAATCGGCGCCGATGAACCCCCAAAAAACCACCAAAACGAACCTTACTTCAACCTAAACTCGAATTTGAACTTGGATTTGAAGAAAAGACTCCTCTTTGTCCTAGATCTAAGAAAATACGAAGCGAAAAACCATTTTTCTTTTTTATAAATACAAAACGAGACCAAAAGGGACCTCCCTCTCTTTTCAGTTCACCATATTCAGTTTTGGAAACTGATGCGGCTTATTACGGGCGAGGGGATATCCACTGACAACGAAGGTAAAAGAACTTCCCCACTCTTCTCCATTTTTGTTATTTCTAGAGTATATACATACATGCAAAACTAAAGACAAATGTATACCTTTTTATTTTTCGTGTTCAAAAGATGAATGAAAGAGTGAGATCTCTCCTTTTTGTATTTCTGGGAAAACTGATTACAGCTCCCTCCTTTGATTTTCGTTTTTGAGTTACATATATCTCTCTGCTTCCGTTTGGTAAGACTAGTACATACGATATATTTTTTCTGATTTTCTGATGCCTTTCCATTTTTGTGTATTTGGCATGCCTGACCATGCTTGGTGGAGGTGACCGTTCGGCTGCGCAGATTGGCGTCTCGGGAGATGAGACAATTATTACTGCCAGAGCCGTTCCTATCCGTTGGATCAGATCTGATCCAACGGTTAGGGCCGCTCGATGATTAGGCGGCTGAGATAAGGCCTCAGAAATTATGTAGTGGTCCGAGATCACACCACGTGGCCTGAAGAAGATGGCCGGCCTTGCACGTGTCTCACACGCGCGAGTGGAGAATCCAACAGCCCGCGCGTGGACTTTACGCGGTAGTTGAGGGGTCTTTATGCTTCAATCGTGGCCGTTGGATCCAGATCTGATCCAACGACCCTTGTGTAGCTGCGCAAGATAAAAGGATGGCATCATGGCTCTATTATCTGATGTGGGTTAGGGTTTCTTAGGATGTGGGCTGGCCGGTTTGGGCCTGATCAGGCCTTGTAATAATATTAATATTTTCAGGCCCTGTAATATGTAATGGACTGGTAATTATTCATTTTGGGGTTTAATATATTTTTTTGGATTTCATCTTATATTAGTCTAATAATAATAACATTAATATTAGTAATAACAACAACAATATTAATAATACACATACGATAATACATACGTACGTACCTATGCACACACATACATACAACACACATGCAAACACTAATTAATATAACATACTAGCATACATGCATATATAATCATACACATAATTAACATAACATCTACACACATTATCCGTAAAAACAATACGCTCGTACTAAATGTAGATACATGCGTGACACACATACATTGTATTACTTGTTAATACGTATACATACATAGTTTATAATATACATCCACACCTTACACACACTTTACATATATTAATAACACTCATGCACATAATAAACATATAGTATAATAATATAATACAGGTATACATGCAACACTAATATATTAATAATTATACTAATATGTATTTACAGACCAGATAAAAATGAGTGATTACAGTTGCCCCCCTTTGCTTGTTCTCGTAGAATGGGAACAAAGCAAAGATTTATAAGCATTCATTTTTATCCGACTTCCCTGCTTGTAGCTTTGGAAACACGTGTTCTTCTGGAACTCTCCGTTTTTCCTCGGCTAAATCTTCGGGCTCGTAAGTCATTCCTATATAACTTCTTCCCCTTCCGATCTTGGAGCTACAAGCTCTTCCTATATAGAACCCTTCGCTCTGAAGCCTCAAGTTATGAGTCCCTCCTATATAGAACTTTTCACTCTGAGACGGTAAGGCTTGGAGTCCTTCCTATATAGAACTCTTTGCTTTCAACGCGGCTGGTTTTTCCTACATAAAACCTTATGTGCCACGGATGGGTTCTTTCGACTGGGAGTTTCTCCTGTATAGAAATGATAGTCTTCAAATCTGGGAGCCGTCAGTCCTTCCTATATAGAACTTTTAGCTTCTGAAATCTCAGAGCTATGAGTTCTTTCTATATAAAACTTCTCACTCTAAGACAGTAAAGCTCAAAGCCCTTCCTATATAGGACTTTTCACTTTCAACACAACAAGTTTTCCCTATATAAAACCTTTTGTATCATAGGTGAATTCCTTCGACTTGGAGTTCTTCCTATATAGAACTGCTAGTCTTCACCCTGGAGCTGCGAGCCCTTCCTATACAAAACTTTCAGCTCCTGGAGCCCCAGAGCGGCGGATTCTTCCTATATAGAACCTCTCACTGCAGGCACTTGGAAATATAGGCCCTTCCTATATAGAACCTTCATCTTCACATTTGGGATTCACACCAGGATGGCTACCGATGTTTCTTTGAATCTGTAGATACCTGTCTAGAATAAAACAAAATGCTAAGACAAATGAATTTACATGCTCATAATCTTAGGGATGTCTAACTATCTATGATGCATGAGTGTCAATATCTTAGTGGGCCTGCTTTAGTCCTCAGTCAATCTCGACCTTACGTTGCTTGCTTTCTCATTTTTTCTTCTAGCGGCGATACCCCATTTCACTGTCAGGTTCAACCATTCCAACATTTCTTTTTTCTGAATTTCTGACTCGGGGTTGTAAAGTGCACTTTCAGGTTTTCGCTTTATAGGTTTCTTGTTTTTGTTTTTGTTTTTTTCTTTTTTCTTTCTTTTTTTCTTTTCTCTTTTCTTTCCTTCTTTTTTTGTTTTTTTTTCTTTTTCTTGTTTTTTTTATCTTATTATTTATTTTATTTTATTGAGGTGCCCTTCCGGGTTTTCACCTGGGAGATCTCTCTTGTTGTCTCGAATGCTTTCTCTTAAACATGCAGGGCGTGCGTCATTGGTCATTCTACCCTGGTGCTTGAAGCCTTCTGCCCGCCCTGTCAACGGACGTTATGTAGGCAGCTAGAGGGCAAGGTTAACATCATTTTCCAATCACCTGGATCTTTAAGATTAGATCACAGTAATGCTCAGAAATCTCTTGTTTATCATAAGCCTATGTTAGCTTATTTGCATGATATTAACAAGAAGGCAATGAATTGATGCTCAAAAATATGATTTTATTACGATTAAGGGTTTGGAACAACTTTGAGAGAGTCATGACACACATGAGGAAAAGGAAAAGCCAAACATGAAATACAAGATCCCTCAGTATCTTCAGTATGAATGATACATGATCCCGTCAATCGGCGTAGAATCTTTGCCTGAAGCTCCCTCTTCACAGGGTTCATGGGGACAACCATTCTCTCCAGATATCCAACCTCTCAATTTATCTGATTCGCCCTTTACGGGTTTTCGACTTGGATCCTTCCTTTGCTTCAAGACGCCATGTTTCGGGTTTTCTCCCCGAGCTCTCCATTTTTTGTTCTTTTTTTCTTTTTCGTTTTTTTGTTTGTTTTTTTATTTTTTTTCCCTTTTTCAAACGTACTATTTCTTAACAGCATCAGAATTTACAGGGCTTTTCAGCTCGTCTCCATCCATTTCAGTTAAGATTAAGGCTCCTCTTGAGAAGGCCTTTTTTACCGCGTATGGCCCTTCCCAGTTGGGCATCCACTTTCCTCGAGAATCTTTCTGAATCGGGAGGATCTTCTTGAGCACCATATCCCCATCTCTGAATTCTCTTGGGCAACATTTTTGTTGTATGCCCGCATCATTCGTTTTTGGTACATTTGACCATGGCAAATGGCCTTTAGCCTATTTTCTTCAATGAGATTTAACTGGTCGAGTCTGGCTTGCACTCATTCAAATTCTTCCAATTTTACTTCATTTAAGACCCGAAGCGAGGGAATTTCCACCTCAATAGGAAGTACTGCTTCAGTACCATACACTAAGGAGTAGGGTGTTGCCACTGTCGATGTGCGAATGGACGTCCTATAGGTGAAAAGGGCAAATGGCAGCTTTTCGTGCCAATCCCTGTAGGTATCTTTTGTCTTCGCTATGATCTTCTTTATGTTCTTGTTTGCTGCTTCCACCGCCCAATTCATTTTAGGACGATAGATTGTGGAATTATGGTGTGTTATCTTGAATTGCTTTTACACGTCTGTCATCATTTTGTTATTCAGATTGGAAGCGTTGTTGGTGATGACCCTTTCTGGGAAACCGTATTGACAAATGATCTTCTTCTTTAGGAATTTACATACTTTACTCCTTGTGATGTTGGCGTAAGACGCTACCTCCACCCATTTAGTGAAATAGTCTATGGCGACCAAAATAAAACGGTGTCCATTGGAAGCCTTCGGGTGAATCTGCCCGATGACGTCCATGCCCCATGCTGCAAAAGGCCACGGAGAATTCATGGTGTGTAAAGGTGATGGGGGAGTGTGAATCTTGTCAGCATAAATTTGGCATTTGTGGCATTTTCTGGCGTAATCGATACAATCTCCCTCCATGGTCAACCAGAAATAGCCATACCTCATAATTTTTCGGGCTATAGACAGTCCGTTGGCGTACATCCCACATAGACTGTCGTGTACCTCGACTAAAATCTCCTTCGCCTCCCGGCATCCACACATCTCAACAATGTCTGATAATGGCCTCTTTTATATAGGATCTCCCCATCCAGGATATATCTTGTTGCCATTTTCTGAATGTTTTTCTGTCATTGTCATTTTCCCCTTCGGGATACTTTTGAAGCTTGACATATTGCAAGATGTCATAGTACCATGGGTTGCCATCAATCTCTTCCTGCACATTACAACAATGAGCAGGCCTTTCAAAAGTCTGCATCATAATGGGCTTCATTTCTGCCCCCGTGTTCGTTTTGAACATGGAAGCCAAGGTTGCCAAGGCGTCTGCCATCTAATTTTCTTCTCTGGGAAGGTAATTGAAGCTGACCTTTTCGAACTCCTTGGTGAGCTCTTGAATTAATTCATAATATTTGACAACTTCGAGTCCCTGGTTTCCCATTCCCCACGCAACTGGTAAATCACTAGGGATGAATCTCCGAATACTCGAAGTTCCTTAATCTTTCTTTCAATAGCTGAGTTCAGTCCCATAACGCAGGCTTCATATTCAGCTATATTGTTGGTGCAGAAGAATTCTAGTCTGCTGGTGAAGGGATAATAGATATTCTTAGGGGAAATTAGCACGGCCCCTATCCCGTGTCCGAGGGTGTTAGAGATCCCATCAAAGTAAATCTTCCATGAGTTATCATATGAAACCTCTTCTTCGGTTGTAATGCACATCAAGTCTTCATCCGCAAAATTAAAGTTCAACGCCTCATAATCGTCCGAAGAGCGACTAGCTAGGAAATCTGTTACGGCGTTTCCCTTTACGGCTTTCTGGCTCACGTATACAATGTCGAATTCGGATAAGAGCATCTGCCAGTGGGCCATCCTTAGTGCTGGTGCTTCCATTAAGAACTTCAAGGGGTCTAGCTTGGATATCAACCAAGTAGTATGGTACAACATATACTCCTAAGCCGCTTGGTAGCCCAAACTAAAGCACAACACAGCTTTTGAACTGGCGGGTACCGCGCTTCGCAATCATTGAACTTTCTGCTTAGGTAATAAATGGCTTGCTCCCTTTTCCATGACTCATCGTGCTGCCCCAATACACACACCATTGAATTCTCAAAAACTGTCAGGTAGAGGATTAAAAGCCTGTCTGGTACTGGCACGACTAAAATTGGAGCATTTATTAGGTACCTTTTGATCTTTTCTAGGGCTCCCTGACATTCCTCATCCCACACACCGGGATTATTCTTTCTAAGAAGTCTAAAGACTGGGTCACACTGATCAGTTAGTTGGGAAATGAAACGAGATATATAATTCAACCTCCCCAGGAAACCACAAACTTCCTTCTGAGTGTGGGGTGGTGAGAGATCCTGGATGGCTTTTACTTTATCTAGATCAATCTCAATCCCTATTATCCTCACCACGAACCCCAAGAGTTTTCTAGAAGTAACGGCGAAGGTACATTTGGCAGGGTTAAGCCTCAGCTGGTATTTCCATAGTCTTTGGAATAGTTTTCTTAAGTTCTGTAGGTGCTCATCTTCTGTTCGGGACTTGGCGATCATGTCGTCCACGTATACTTCTATTTCTTTGTGCATCATGTCATGGAAAAGAGTCACCATTGCTCTTTGGTAAGTTGCCCCTGCGTTCTTGAGCCCGAAAGGCATCACCCGGTAACAAAAAGTGCCCCACATAGTTATGAATGTAGTTTTCTCCATGTCGTTGGAGTTCATCTTTATCTAGTTGTACCCCAAAAAATCGTCCATGAATGAAAACCATGAGTGTCATGCGGTGTTGTCAACTAACGTGTCAATATGTGGCAGAGGGAAGTTGTCTTTAGGGCTGGCTCGGTTGAGATCCCTATAATCTACATACATACGGACCTTCCCGTCCTTCTTCGGTACTGGTACGATGTTTGCAACCTATTCAGGGTATTTGGCCACCTCCAAGAAACCAGCATCAAACTGTTTTTTACCTCTTCTCTGATCTTTAACAATATGTCTGGTCTCATTCTCCAGAGTTTTTGCTGTATTGTTTTGCATTCCGGTTTTGTTGGCAGTGTGTGCATCACTATGTCAGTATTCAAACCTGGTATATCTTGATAAGTCCAGGCGAAAACATCTTTAAATTCCTGGAGTAGGGTTATCAGTTCGTGCCTGGTTTTCGACGAAAATGTCGTCCCTATTTTTACTTCTTTTCTCTCTTCTGCAGTCCCCAAGTTTACAACTTCTGTTTCTTCTTGGTGGGGCATGATTTGCCTTTCTTCGTTGGCCACCATTCTCCTCAACTCTACAGGGACCTCACATTCTATCTCACTATATTCTTCCTCAATTCCCTCTGAGATCTCGGGGCATTCAAAATTCACTCCGGGATTGGGTCTGGTATTATTCATACACTCAATCATGAGAGACTTGCATTAAATGAGAATAAATTGTATTGGGAAAAGAATGTCTTTATATGAAGTGAATGAACATGAAGAATGAATGAATGAAATAAATGAAAAGTTTGCCATTTAAGAAAATGGGGAAGATATTTTCATTTCAACAAAAAGTTAACATAAGTGCCCTATACAAGAGATCCCCATTGTTTATGGGCAAAAACAAAAAAGTTGATTCGGAGCATTACTCTGATCTAGTCCTAAAAACCACAGGTAGATCAATGTGGCTCCAGTTATCAAAAGTTTCCCTAGGATGACAGGGGCGGATGTTGGTCAACATATTGCTGACTTGGCCTTTTCCAGCTATCATGTTGATGGACATCCCCTCAAGTGATTCATTAAATATTTCCTCCTTGTTGGGTACGTCATTTTCCTTAATTGCCTCTTTAACCTCTTGTCCTGGTGGTAGAATCCTCCAGAGAAAAAAGTGGTTTTCAAACTAGGGAAGGACATTGGTCTCCATGGAATGTCTTCTCCCTTAAATCTGGCTTTTCTTTATTCTTCTTTTCTCTTGTATTCTTCTTTTCTTTGTTGGACACTTGGTTTGTAACCCAACCCAAAATGGTTCTTCTTGGTTATCATACTTTTGGCTCGTAGGCTCCCTTGCAATCTCTTCCCTAACCCTCTTCCTGCTTTGGCTCATCGGCCCAAAGTTTTAGCAACAGTCATCTTGGTACAATTAGATAACCTGGGATAGGGGATCCGACTTCCCTCCGCGACGAATGTGGAATTCACTAGCTCTAACGCTCGAAAAGAGCATTATGCATCATCCTCGTCATTTTGAATGTAGGGGGCATCTAATGTCACTAAAGCAATAATTTCCTGCTCGGCCTCTACTGTGACCAATTTGCCTTCGATTACGAATTTTAATTTCTGATGTAATGAGGAGGGGACAACTCCTGCGGAGTGGATCCATGGCCTTCCCAATAAGCAACTGTAAGATGGTTTTATGTCCATTACCACAAAATCAATGTCGTACTCAGTCGGCCCGATCAATAGGGGCACCTCAATTTTTCCCATTGTTCCTCTTTGTGTGCCGTCAAAGGCTCTCACGGAGTTATGGCAGGGCTTTAGGTGAGAACCATCTATTGGTAGCTTCTGCAAAGTCACCATAGACAGCACGTTCATTGCTGATCCGTTGTCAATCAGTACCCCCGGTACCACATACCCTTTACAGTGGGTTGTGATGTTAAGAGCTTTGGCGGACCCTATTCCGCCCTTGGGGATCTCGTCATCACTGAATGTTATATGGTTATAGGCAGTGATATACCCCACTATCCTGTCCAGTTTTACCATAGAAATGTCCTGGGGGCACAAAATTATGATTTAGTACTTTTAATAGTGCCTCACGGTGTCTTTCTGAACTCAAGAGTAACTCCAGCACTGTGATCCTAGCCGGTTGCTTTCGTAGTTGTTCCACTACGCTGTACTCGCTATGTCTCAAGAACTTTAGAAATTCTTTGGTCTGAGCCTCGGTTACCGGCTCATTTATCTTTGGAAGAGGTTCTTCACCGAATATCTGTGCGGGGGTAACCGATGTATCCTTTCCTTTATCTTTGACCGCTTCAGCAGCCCTCAAGGTCTCAAAGGAGTAACACCTGCCGCTCCTCGTGAAATAACCCACCTCACCGACATTCATATCACTCTTGCCTTGCTCGTCTTTCGGTGTAAGCTCTTTTACCTCACCAGACTCTGGCTTTTCTGGCGTGGTCACATTTACAACATAGTTCCAAGGAGTTTGCCGCATATCCTTGAATGGGAACGGGGATGGTGTTGAGATGATGATCTTGGGATTTTTCTTAGTGGTTTCTCCTTGGGAGGAACCTGCACTCCCCGGCCTGGAGGAGATAATAAAAGGTCTATCTCTCTCGTACTTAACGTTAGGGTTGTCCATCATATGTACGTCTGACCCTTTCTTTCTTGTGGGCTCTTCGAAGAATTCTATTTACTTTTCATTCATCAATTGTTGTACCAATCTCTTAAACTCGTCGCACTTTTGGATGTCGTGCCCTTAGTCCTGATGGAATTCGCAATACACTTCACATCCCTTCTGCCTTATTACCATGCCTTTGTCGATCAAATGGGCCATGCACAATTGTTGAAATACCCACCGCAAAGGAGATTTGATTTCTGACACATCATCCTTAATCTTCTTGGTAAAGCATTCCTCAATAACATTTACTCCCATGTTCCCATGATTAGGCAATGGGTTAGTAGCTACACTTGGTTCTTCAAACTTCAGTATCCCAGAATCAATTAAGTTCTGCACAAGTTTTTTGAAAGTAAGGAAGTTCTTAGTGGGATGACCAGGGGCACCGCCGTGATAGTCGCAATGCTCGATCGGGTTATACCAGGACGGGAATGGCGGTTTGAAAGGAGTAACGTAATATGGACGGACCAGGTCTGCTTCATACAACTGAGAGTAAAGCTCCGAGTACGGAACGGGTAGTGGAGTAAAAGTCTACCTCTCTTTTCTCGAGGTCCTCTCCTCTCTTTGATTCGATTTTTGCGCTTTTCCCACATGTGCTTGTGGCTGTGAGACTGTAAAATTCTTTGGGGCAGTGTAAGTACTGGCGGCATTTACTTCATTCTTCTTGCTGTACTTTCGAGATCCTTCCCCGCTATCAATTCTACCACTCTTAATTGCCAATTCAAGAAACTCCCTAGTCCTAATCAAATCAGCAAAACTCTGTGTTGTGTTATTAATGAGGCAATCGAACAATGTCCCCTTCAAAGTATTAACGAATAATGACGTAATTTCATGTTCCGGGAGGGGTGGCTAAATTTGGGCGGCCACTTCCCGCCACATCTGGGCATATTGTCGTAGACTTTTGTTGGACTTCTGCCCCATATTTTCCAACATAATTCTACTGGGGGTCATATCTATTACGTGCTTATATTGCTCGACGAATGCTCTTGAAAGATCTTTCAGTGTTTTAACATTTACCCTGCTCAACTGGGTGTACCACCGTAACACCGCCCCAGTTAGGCTGTCTTGGAAACAGTGAATTAGTAGCTTCTCATCCTTAAGGTAGGCCGCCATCTTCCGACAGTACATTGTTATATGCGCGGAAGGACACGTAGTTCCATCATATTTGTCGAACTCTGGCGTTTTAAATTTTGGTGGTAGGACAAGGTCGAATACAAGACTCAAGTCACTGCCATCATTTCCTAATTCTTCCATAGTTTGCAAAGTTTTAAATCTTTCCTCCATGAGGCGAAACCTCTCATCCCACTTTTTTCTACCTCTGTCCTGATCCTTTCGACCAAATTCAGGTCTGGCACCTCCTCTTCATAGAGTTCTTCAGTGTCAAGGGGTTGAGTCTCAGATGCCCATACTGGTATATTAGTCGACATCCCCGCAGGGTCGATATATACCTTTCTAGTCGGATTTGGCGCGACCGGTTGAACCTTATTGTGAACCGGGGTACTTTCCAGTTCTTGGGCGGTTTCTCCTTCAACTCTCTTTTCGAGACTCTTAGCTAGCAATGCGGTTATGTCGGATACTATTGATGCTTGTGACTGGGCAATCTGGTCACTGAGGCTTCTTTGGGCTTCGTCAAATCTTGCCTCGAGCTCTCTTTGTCCCTTTTCTAGACTGATTATCATGTCTTCCATGAGCTTACTTTGTAATCGGGTAAGATATGGATGATGAATAATTGTGGCTTAACTTCTATTTTCACACTGCCACAATATTTATAACATTAATATGGTTGCAAGGAAAATAAATGCGTGTATAATGATGCGAATGTCATGATGCAATGCAAGAATGTATGTAGATAAAGGTACTGATTCCGCTTGTAACCACCATTTTGAACTACTTCTACGGGAATTAAAGGGTCTAAATTACAATAGAGTTCATATTACAAAATGAAGGTCCCTAATACAAAAGGGTACTAATTACGATACAGAGCCCTACAGATAAGCCCTAGCTCTATCTCCTAATTTTCCAATAGCCCTAAGCAGCTTGATGAACCTGGGAGCTTCTTCCATTTCTAGGACTACGAAAGGCTGGAATGTTTCAGCTTCAATGGCCAAATCATTCACATGCCTGGCGACTCGTTGTATGTCAACCATCAGGTTGGCGTAATATTGGTCCCTATCCTGCACCATCCGGGCAGCGTCATGCAGTCTCCTTTGCCAATAAATATCCCTTCCGGCTGCAGCCTCTTCGAATACACTGATTATTTCCTTATAATCCTCAACAGTTGCTTCAAGGGACTCAATTCGGGTTCGTAGCGTGCCTACTTCGCGCTCTCTTTCTTGTAACTCAGTGAAGTAGTTCCTCTGACAGTAGGTTCGAAATGAGTGTTCTACTTCTGCCACCTTTTCTCCCAACTCGACATTCTAACTTCGGCTTTGATCCAGACTTTGGATAGTGTCGTCGTACAACTTTTGCATCTCTAGCAGTCTATTTCGGCTACTCGTGGACCTTCTTTTCCAAGCGGTGACGTTTTCTCTCTCGTGGTTGACTGATTGTTTTCCTTTGCTAATTTTTTGCCTAGTTTTTTCCTTTTCTTGGTCAATGGCCTTCTTGAAGGATTGTCTTTCTTCCTCAATAGCCAACCGGTAGCTTTCTATCTCATTCTCGATTGCTCTATTGCTGATTTCTCGTTCGTCTTCCACCAAACGGATACCACTTATTCTTTCCTTTTCCACAGCTATGAAATAACTTCGGTCGGCCTTCTGTATCTTTGCTTGGAGTAGGAGGGTATCTTTTTGGTAAAGAGCATTTTTCTCGCTCAAATCCGTATTTAATTTCTTCAACTGCCTAATGATCCCATCCCGTTCGTCGACCTCTAAGCTTACTTTATAGAGCCCACTCGCATGCTGAGTCTGTTGGGTGTCCATTTTCCTCTTAATTTCTTCGAGTTCATTCCGTAAGATATCAATTTCAGACGGTACCACCCTTGTAAGCTCCTCAAGTGAGACAACCGGTCCTTGATCAGATTCAGAAATCACATCATTAACCCTCAAACGTCTCCAAAGATCGTAGTCTGGAGTGGCCATGTGCTCGGTGTCTCCTTCCACCCTAATCCGGTAACAATGGTCCCAAGCCCTCATGATAGTCTAGACTTTTTCTTTAAACTCACCTTTGAAAGGAAATTCAGTTCGGCTTAACCCGGCGGTATTGGGAATGAACTGTCGTGATCTGAATTGTAGGGACACCAAAAGTGGAGCACAAGCAATCCCTCCATACAGTCCCAACATCATCAGCCAGTTGAAATCACCGCAACTGTATAAAAAGTAATTAACTCTACCGAGCCATGGGGTCCTCCATACTATGTCTTCGTCTTGAATGTTCCTGAAGAAACTATACCATTTTTTGTTTTCAAGTTCTCTCGCCACTCTTTTGCTAAGTACTCTCGTAAGGGCAAAAAACCTTTGAAGGATATCCCTGGTAGGACCCTTGTCGGTGTCTTCCACATGTGGCTCTAAACCCACACCTGTAACAGCTGTGCACACCCCCTGAAACATCATTCTTCATGCTTCCGACTGGTATTTAAGGAAATAAAGGTCTCGGCCAAGATTGCTGGTACTGGATTTGCCCGCCGTTTCATACGCTCGAATAAATATAGAATGGCTACATCAATGTTTCCAAGAGTTCTCGGAAAGATCACCAACCCATATATTCCCAAGGCAAGCATGTCTATCTTTTTCTCCTCATCTGGATGTGCATGTAGGATGTCTCAAATGTTCTCCCATGCAAATATTGTACTGTCTCCTCGAAGTCGGATCAAGCCATTAACCTAGTCGTCACTCATTCCGGTAAAGGTTTTGAACTTTGAAGTGTAATTCTGATTCCTCGGAGGTTTTGCGTAAATCCAATCTTCCTGAATGTTTTCTAATTAAGTAAGGCGGTATATTCTTCTACTGTGGGCATCATGTCCTGTCCATTGAAGGTGAAGCAGCAAAAGGAAGGATTGCAGAACTGAAAAATGGCTCGGAGTAGGGGCTGGTTGACCCGAACGTATAATAATTGTGCAATGTCGCCATAACTATCACAGAACCTGTCTTGTAATCTCTGGTCCCATCCTTCCCAGATACTTTGAAGATCCCATAAGTTGTTCTATTGAAGACTCACATAGGTGTACCCTGCTATTACGCGCTCGCTTGGTAAACTGTCCCCTTGGGCCTTCTGGTTGACCTCTGACCAATGTCTGAGTGAAAAGTTAAGCTCTTCTTTCCTAAGACACCTTTTTTCCATAGTGAAAGACTTTCTGATTGGGCAAACCACTTGATCCAGTACCTTTATGTAATGTAAATGTAATAATGCATGAAAAAAACCAGAGAAAAAGAAGACAAGTCAGTACCGGATAGAATTAATAAATATATAAATAAAAAGACGAATTAAATAAGGTAAACAGACAAAACAATACTATTTATCCATCTGAAATACCTAAGGTTATCTGCATGGCTCTAATAGGGTGGGTTTATATGTTCTCTGCATGTAGTGTTGGTGCTAGGAGGTACCCGAATTGTTCTTGTTGTCACCTACAAAGGGTAGCAAAGCCCCCGATCATCACTCATTATAGGCTCCTTTCAACCGGGTTCAATTCAGGGGGACCCATTCGCTTATGCCTGCACGAATGAATGATATCATTACGAAATCATAAGGTACTCGAGCCCCGAAGGTACTTGCTAGGCCTACACGGGAGAACGGTATCTCCACAAAAGCATTAGCGTTTTCCCCCACTTAAAAAATAAGTTTATATGCCAAATTTTAAATGCGTTAAAATAGACGCACAATTACAACTGAATATTAATTTAATAGTCACTTTAATCCGGAATTTCTAATATTAACAAAGCGGTAATTATTTAAAAAAGCTTGGCTCTCATTTTGTCTTTTAAAAAAACAAAAATATTCCCCAACGGAGTCGCCATCTATAGCGATGTCCGTTTCGCTAAAAAAACGGTTTTTGAAGTGTTTGTGGTTTTTCGGATATAAAAATATTTATTCCGTGGGGTTTTAAAAACCGCGTTTTATTTAGAAATTGGAGTCGCCACCGGCCACTTAGGTAGGCCGGACACCATAAAACCAGGGATTCGAAAACCGTTGGATTCGGGAGTCGGTTACGGGTGGGGAAGGAATAGCACCCCCACACCGCCCAAAATTGGTACTTTAATAATTACCACTTTATTAAAATTAAACTTTCCGAATTAAAGTGACGATTAATTTAATATTTGGTTGTAATTGCGAGTATATTTTAAAGGTCCCATTATCCGAGAGCAAACGCCCAACCACTATCACTACGCCTGATACTAGCCCCGTTTGCACCCGGATAAAAGGACACCGCATTGACATTATATATACCGACATGCAATCTTAGTGAGAAAAACATAAAATATGGCAAATAATTCAAATACAATAAAAATAAATATTAATATATAGAACATTAATCTAATAAAATACCAATCTAAACATACATATATATATACTACGAACAAGAGAACTAAAAGACAAAAAGATATCACAAAAAACATATGTTGTAAAACATAAATACATATGTAATACAAGAAAAAAACACACATGAAAGCATAAGGCATACTAAGATGCAAACATACTCAAAGAAAATAAATTTGCTAAATATTTAGAATACGAGTAAACAAGCTAACAGATATGTCAACATATCAATATTCAAAAAACGAGCATGAAATATAGAGGTGGCAAGAATATATATAACACCCATGTAAAAGACCACAAATAATATTAATGCAAAAATATTAAAACCTCACTACTTTGAAGCAAAATAATAAACAACAGTAAGGGACTGGAATGGAATAAAATCATAACAGAAGGCTTACAACTCAAAATAAAAAATCGACATTTAGGGATCTAATCAAGAACCGGGTAAAACTCATGAGGGCTAAGGCTGTAAATAACCCATGCGGCAAGCTCGAAATGGAAAGTTCGAAAACGCGAAGGTCCTTGGGGCGTAGTTTAACCATTTGAAAACGGATTTCGAATAGATTTCCGGACGAAATTGGAAAACTTGGAAACATAAGAGGGATTAGGTTTGTAATTATCCCAAGGGGCGAGATCGTTTTGAAAAATCCCGAAATGCGGGATGGTTTATGATGCAATTAGGCCATTTTTGACAAAGGGTTTGGCTATAAATTCCCCCAACCAGCCTCCCCTCTCTATTTTTCTCATTTTTTTTCTAAGCTTTAGGATAATATCCCTCCACTCTCTCATTTTCTCTCAAAAACCAAGCCTGAAGCCTTCGATGAACCCAGAAACCGGTGGCCAACTGCCATCTCCTCCGCTGCCAACCGTCGCTAATCGGCGTCGGCGAACCCCCAAAAAACCACCTAAACGAACCTTACTTCAACCTAAACTCGAATCTGAACTTGGATTTAAAGAAAAGACTCCTCTTTGTCCTAGATCTAAGAAAATACGAAGCGAAAAACCATTTTTTCTTTTTTCTTTTTAAATATAGAACGAGACCAAAATGGACCTCCCTCTCTTTTCAGTTCACCATATTCAGTTTTGGAAAGTGATGCAGCTTATTACTGGCGAGGGGAGATCCACTGACAGCGAAGGTAAAAGAACTTCCCCGCTCTTCTCCCTTTTTGTTATTTCTAGAGTATATGCATACATGCAGCACTAAGGACAAATGTATACCTTTTTATTTTTCGTGTTCAAAAGATGAACGAAAGAGTGAGATCTCTCCTTTTTGTATTTTTTGGAAAACTGATTACAACTCCCTCCTTTGATTTTCGTTTTTGAGTTACATATATCTCTCTACTTCTGTTTGGTAAGACTAGTACATACGATATATATATATATATATTTTTTTTCTGATTTTCTGATGCCTTTCCATTTTTGTGTCTTTGGCATGCCCGGCCCTGCTTGGTGGTTGGTATGGCCGGCATGGGGAGCGGTGTGGTGGAGGTGACCGTTCGGCTGCGCAGACTGGCGTCTCGGGAGATGAGACGATTATTACTGCCAGAGCCGTTCCTATCCGTTGGATCAGATTGGATCCAACGGTTAGGACCGCTCGATGATCAGACGACTAAGATGAGGCATCGGAAATGATGTAGTGGTCCGGGATCGCGCCACGTGGCCTGAAAAAGATGGCTGGCCTTGTACGTGTCTCACACGCGCGAGTGGAGAATCCAACAGCTCGATCATAGACTTCACGCGGTAGATGAGGGGTCTTTATGCTTCAATCGTGGCCGTTGGATCCAGATCTGATCCAACGGCCCTCGTGTAGCTGCGCAAGATAAAAGGATGGCATCAGGGCTCTATTATCTGATGTGGGTTAGGGTTTCTTAGGATGTGGGCTGGCCGGTTTGGGTCTAATCAGGCCTTGTAATAATATTAATATTTTCAGGCCCTGTAATATGTAATGGACTTGGACTGGTAATTATTCATTTTGGGGTTTAATATGTTTTTTTGGATTTCATCTTATATTAGTTTAATAATAATAACATTAATATTAGTAATAACAACAACAACAATAATAATACACATACGATAATACATACGTACCTATGCACACACATACGTACAACACACATGCAAACACTAATTAATATAACATACTAGCATACATGCATATATAATCATACACATAATTAACATAACATCTACACACATTATACGTAAAAACAATACGCTAGTACTAAATGTAGATACATGCGTGACACACATACACCGTATTACTTATTAATGCGTATACATACATAGTTTATAATATACATGCACACCTTACACACACTTTACATATATTAATAACACTCATGCACATAATAAACATATAGTATAATAATATAATACAGGTATACATGCAACGCTAATATACTAATAATTATACTAATATGTATTTACAGACCATATAAAAATGAGTGATTACAGAGGGAAGTTTTACTAGCATCCAATGATCTACATTTCAAGGTAAGCTTTGTTTGAGTTGGTGAAAGGAAGAGTTGTTGGAGGTTTAGAGAGTTGGGCGAGTTTGAGTTTTGGGAGCTCCAATCTTGGGCTTAGATTATGTTTTTAATCTCTTTAAACCCATCAGCAACGTTATAATTCGTTTTACAATCTTCCCATGTAGTGAAACAGGTGATGAGTTCATCAAGGGTTCAAGAAGAGAAAAATGCTTTTGAAGCTTGGAGGAAAGCTTCATTCCATCTGCTAAGCTAAGGTTAGTACATTACTAACTCCTATCATTTCCTATAAATCATGAAAATGGGCTTTGTGCATGATTTGGGTGTCTACGGTTTGATATGCCTTGGTTGACCTCTTTAATGGTAAAATGTGAATTTGGTGTTGTTAATGCTTAAATTGGGTAGAAACTCACTTAATAGATTCACTATAACATGTAGGATCTATTTGGGGCTTAACCATATAGTCTAAGTGATGTTTCTAGGTGAAATCCAAATCCAATCTTTGAATTTTAGGATCGCGTACCGATACAGGGTGGCTAGTATCAGTACGTCTTTGTGATAAAGAAGGACGAGTTGTGAGGGGCATACCGGTACGACTTTTCGTGTATCGGTACCCCTTACTTAGTGAGAACTCAAGTAGCGCTTTTGCGTACCGGTACGCTAGAGTGCGTATCGGTACTACTGTTACATTGTCTGGGGAATGCTTCCACGTACCGGTATGCAAAGGTAGGAGTTTCAGTACGAGTAAGGATCGGTACAGGTGGATCACGTATCGATGGTGGGTATCGATACGGAGGTGGGCGTATCGGTACGGCTTGTCATACCAATTCTTTCGAACCTAATTTGAGTATCGATACTCGCGGGAGAGTACCAATACCTAAAGTGGCGTACTGATACCTATATAGGAGTATCGATACTCGCTGGGCAATCTACCCAAGAAATTTGGGTTTGCGTTCGGGGGTTCTATAATTCGTGGTAAAGGTCTCAATGGGTCTCTTAAGGTATAAAATGAATATTAAAATTGAGAAGCAGAGATTTAAACCCTGTAAGAGAAATAAAAGGCTAATGATGTGGTATATATTGGGTAATTTGCATTAAGTAGAAACCCATAGGGATCTTAGGTGGATCGATCGATGTTGTGTGTTGGCTATGGCCCTTGCTGTGTGCTGATGGGTTGCGTAGGAAGTTGAGTCATCCCTTGTTATTGGGATTTGGATACCTATAAAGTGTGTTGAAAAACCTTGAAAACTCCCGAATGCAGGATCCATAATCCATTAGATTTGTCGAAGCTCAACAACATAAGCAAAATTCACCCAAGCTCATTCAACATCCAAAAAACCATAAAATCCAGCACCACTCATGCTTAAAACTCATGGAAATACAGAAATACAAATCCCCAAAATATGGCGAACACATTGCCTTATTAACCGGAAACTTAAACCGAGTTCATACTCAAAGTAGTCTTTGTTTTATGATCACTTTAGCCTTACCTTTGCTGCCCCAAACTTTAATGTTCTACATCATTAGGAAAAAGAGAGCGTAAGCACACATGCTTAGTGAGGATGCTCTTTAAAACAATGATGCATTATAACCTTTGGAAACTTAACACTTGTTTTCAAACTATGCTTACGGCCTAAGCAAGTTTCAATGATTCCATATCAAAACATGCATATCGACCATATGCAAAACATTACAATCCACATGCTTAAAATCCTCAAGTCATTATATACAAAACCATGCTTAAATTCCAAAGCATTAAATACAAACCCATGCTTAAGTTCCAAAGCATTAAGTACAAACCCATGCTTAAATTCCAAAGCATTACAAAATAAGTTCAACACTTGAATTTTCATATATTGGCATTTATAGTGACCCCGGATAGATGACCTCTATCCTTCATTAGCCGACTGCTAATCTTTAAGTAACCGACCGTCAACCTTACATTTCGGATACACGGACCTCTCATAATAGTAGACCACTACCATAATCCACACCATGCCGACCGTATGATATAACACTTAAAAGACCCCTAAACCGGTATAGACAAAATACCGAGTTCAGAAGCATTCTCAACAAGCAAAGAACATCAAACATGGAATTAAGGGGAGACTACCTCTATAAACGAAAGGAACCTAGATAGACATATTAAAATGGAATAACCAAATTCAATACATTTATGGAATGATAATAAGGGCTAGTCTCTAGGTTAACTAATTCATATGCTATAACATTCTAAATCAAATACGGAAACATTGGTACACTAGACGAAATTCAAAACATCTAACAAACTACAACATTCATTTTAAAACAACAATTCTTATTCGATACTTCACTTAAAGGATTAGCACAATGCATTCGAACATGATAAAAGTTCAAACCTAATCAACAAGCAAAGTACTAAACCATTAAATGTATTATAATATTCATATGATCACCAATAATTGGTGTATCTTGAAAAACATTACATCTCGTTTTTCTTTATGACAAATGAGCATTTCAACAATAATACTTGTAACACCCAGATCCCGTCCTAGATTCGGAGCATCACATTCGGGTCACCCAAAACTGACCCATCAAATTTCCTCATTTAAAACCATAAGTTGACAATTCTCAAAACGATCAATTTTCATAAAATCCACATAGATAATAAGATTAAAAGGGTTTACAAAACATAAGTTTCGAATAAAATACATCGTTTGACCAAATAACAGTAAATCAAAATAAAATATAGACTCGACTATGGTAATGCCCTATGAATACAACCAGTCCACACTAAACATCAAGTATTGTACTCTAAGATTGGCTCAGTGCTGGTAAATCCTCCTCGATGTGCTCTTTCAAAAGCAACCTGTCAACCTACGCACGAAAAAACCATAATTTTGCACGCTGAGGTAACAAAGCTCAGTGGTACATTTCTAATTTACCGCAATTCATGAATATCATAAAACAAGCATGCATGATAATATAATCAAGAGTGCACAGATAGGCTTCTCAACATCTAAGGATCATCTTCTAACCTATCCTAGCTAGAGCTTACAACTGTTTCAAGATACCACTATTTGCAAGAAGACCACTAAGCCATCCTAGGCTTACCATACGCGAGATCCCACCGACCATTGAGTTACGTCCCGTACCCTGATCACATAGCTCAAGAGTTATCTAGCCCATACTCGAGATCACAAAGGTTAATGAGTTACTCGAGCTCACACAACCTATCAAGTAACAGTCTTACCCTTATCACATAGCCCAAAGGTATAATTTGCCGACACCTATTATCCATACAACAACATAAGTACATACATTACCTAATGGCCAACGAAGCCCTACTATTTTTCCTGTGCTCACACAATCGTCGGGTTACTTGTGATCACATAGTTGTCGGGTTAGGATCATATCCAAATCACTATAGCCACAGATACATCCTAGACATACTTGGATAACAATAGGCACAAGTAGTTTTTTCCTGATGTCACATAGCCAATCAGGTTACTCGAGATCACATAGCCCTTCGAGTTACTTGAGCTCACACAGCCCCCGAGTTGTATTTCCATATCCTGATCACATAGCCCAAGGATAGGTTTCGGACCGCATCCAAATCACATTGCCCGTGGATACGGTGAATGTACTCGATCACATACCCAGAGTACTCATCCCCTTATTTAAGTGCCCTTGCAATGACTCTAGGACATCCGGATTCCTAACCAAGACACATACGTTAACACATACTCCCCCGAGTATCAATATATCTCACCGAGAGATAAAAGGCATCTAGCCAACCATTATTAATGCCCCAAGGCATGAATCATTTGTTACACTAATTAATATGTCTTTAAGATTCATTTACGCCTTTCTCGTTAGATCATCTTATTATTCGAGGCAACTAGCCTATGTGGGTGTCCCTTCAGCACATAGCAAGGACCCCAATCTTCCACATAGCATTAAACGATCCACCATGGATCTCTATGGGTGATTAAACAAGCGATCCACTCAATAATTACCAAGCCATAGCCATTTATTTCACACACGGGGTTTAACTCTACATTTCTTAGCTTTAGCATTCATTTTACACCCTAACAGACCCCTAGGGCCCTTTACCTCGAATTATAGAACCCCTGGAATGCGAACTCAACTTTTTTGGGCAAATTGCCTAGTAAGTATTGATACTCCAAGTTGAGTATCGGTACTGCCCTCTAGGTATCGATACTATCCTATGAGTACCGATACGCAAATTAGGTTCGAAAGAATTAGACCCCAAGCCGTATCGATACGCTCTGTGCTATATCGGTATGCATTATCGGTACTAAGATCGCCCTGTACCAATCCACCCCCATACCGGTACTCCCACATACACGTACCGATATGCTAAGCCTCTCTCAGGCAATGCAACAGTGCGTACCGTTACGCCCCTAGCATATTGGTACGCCAAAGCGTTACTGGAATTCTAAACAAGCAAGGGGTATCAATACATGGTAAGGTGTACCGGTATACCCCTCATAATCTATCTCGCTTATAACAAAGGCGTACCGATACGCTACCACCTCATATTGGTACGCAAGCCCAGATTTCAAATTTTAGAGCTCAGGATTTCACCACCCCATTCCTTAACCTGCATGGTTAAGTCCCAAAATGTTCCTACAGATTATTGGAGGTTTATAGGGTGGTTTGTACTAATTTTACCCATTAATAACACATGATACATGATTTGCCATTAAAGGGGGTTTAAGCTTCTAAAACCTCAACTATACAACCTAAAACAATAAACCACACAAAGCAATCATCTTATGAGGCTCATGAAATGTAAGAGTCGGAGATGTACTGACCTTAAGAAAGCAAAACCTGAAATAAAGCTCCCGCCAAGCTCTTACCACCTCTCTTCTTGGTCCAAGCTTCCAAACTCAACCCCCACCAAAACCAATGATGCTTAACTCGAAATGGAGATCATTTGGTGATGATAAACTCTTCCTTGATGACCAATCCGAGATTCACACTGCACCACAACGAGTTTCCATATTTTTTTTGTGTTTGGGAAGGGAGTTTGAAGAGGAAAGAGATAAGGAGGGAGATGGGGACAATGTGACTTCACCCCTTTTTTCCCTCTGCAGAAAAATAACCAAGGCCATCAGCCTTTGTCTCCCCATTTAGGATTTTACCATAATAACCTTCCTCAAAACTCATCATAAACCAAGCCCAATACCCCTAAACAAACCCAACAACACATGGAAGCCCATGAAGCCTGACAACAAGGCCCAACATAACCCAAACATTCGACCCGACATATTGGTACAAGACCCGGGTCAACGCCCATTGTTGACTCGAGAAATCTGGGTCATTACAATACTTACCTAGCATCTACCTTGAAGTTCACCCATCAACTAATTATGATAATAATGACCTAATATATGAGAAGCAATTTCAGGTTAAACATTCAACTGATCTTGTACAAGACTTCAATCAAAAGATAGTTATCTCAAACATACTTTCATCACCTATTTCCATCCATGTTAAGCAACCATATACTAAAAATCAATCACTTATAACCCGAATACTTATAGAGGCCGTTTACAAACATTCTCAAGACAGTATACTAATCACAATATTTACATACCAAAAGAACATATAAGTAAAATATGCAATACAAAACATGTGGCCACCCTTCTAGGAGTCTTAACAAAAAGGTGCACAAAACATACATTCGGTTACTTGTGATCTAGCCAAGCCCCCAAACTATCGAGCACTTCAAGCTTTAACCTAGAATAGAATGAAAGGATTACTTAAGTTTTCACTTAGTGAGGTAATTTAAAGTAGCATAAGGTAATATCGACCAATCAAGCTTTTCTTTCATTCATTCCTTTAATCATGAATAGCAATATTTTGAACAAGAAACATATATAATTACATATGGTATTCTAAGCAAACAACTATATACATAAGCATGATTGTCAAAACAATTTAACCAATCGATTTCATAAAGATATAGTTATCCTTAATTCATATACAAGCATATCATACTCTTAAAGTAAAAACCACGTTTAGTTATAGACTTCTTAATTCCTTCAATATGTTTTATAAACATGAACATAAGTATTACTTGTTAAGCAAGTTATTCCGATGTTTCATTGAATTCTTTATAAATCTCATGGTTCTTATTAACATAGCCTTGAGTTCCAAGTTACAGCCTAGGTACTCAAATCCCCAACCAACTGTCGCCAAAACAACATAAAATGGTACTCGCAGTACAGGTCAATCCCTCATACTGTCGCCAAGTGACCACAATACATCCCTCCTATTGTCGCCTTATAAGGACCGTAGTCCACCCCAAACACGAGCTCTATGGACTCTATGGCATGCCAACTATACCTGAGACTAACTCAAAACCAAGGCTTTAACTTTATTCTTATCATATAAGGGTAAAACGAGCAGAGCTCCTTAATCAGAGTATCATATACACAAAGCTTATTGTTCTTCTAAGCACATATTCGAATCATATGAATTTCTCAATCCATATACTTATCTTGTTCGAAAGATGGCATAGCAATCACATAATAGCATAATAAATGTTTCAAATGATAGCATAGTAAAGTTTACTATCAAGTACATATAAAACTATGTGTATATAGTTTTCATTATAATCATATACTTAAACTTAGACATACCACATCATGTAATCCTTCACATTAAGGTACTTACCTCAATCCAACTTTCTCGAGCACAACTTAACTCAATGTTAAAACAACATACTTTAAAATATACAAAAGAATGCTCGGGATCCTATCCCGAGACTTTAAACTGCACTCACAGTTTAATTCCAGCTAATTTTACTCCTGAATTATAATTCCTTTTTGCTTTTAAACAGCTTGGTCTCCTATATGCCTCACTTGATCAATTCCTTCATTGTCTAATTATAATAAGAAGTTTAATTTATGCATTAAAACTAATCACATCTTCCAAGCATTCTCAAGATAATCCACCAACATATGTGAATACTTTACAGCCCCAAAATACATGTAGTCACTTACATTTTCATGAAACAATCCAATTACATATACGTACACCAAAACAGGGCAGCTTTCAAACATGGTACATATTCAATCAAAAGAGTCCAATTACATGTATATACACACCAAAACATGGCAGCTTTCTCATATTCATATATACTCGATCAAATCAGCCAAATTCATTTACTATGTGCATCAAAATAGTTCTCTAATCACATGAATTTTCTATTGAAGTTAGTTGACATCCTCATGTTCATACATATTCATTTATACATGCAAGGCATTCCTAAGTCTCCCTATGTATTCCAAAACATTCCATACTTCAATTTTAATCAACAATAACATCCATAATAAGCTCAATCGTTAGATTCATAGCCACAAAGATTTATTCATAAATTTCTTAACAATTTATCCATTTTTCACATCCATTATATATTTCATTCGATTACATATGCAAAGCTATCCAAGAGTTTCTTATGTAATTCAAAACAACATACTACTCCAATTTAGCTATAACATCACTTAATTTTAAGTTCAAATATCAAATGTATATCCAACAATATCTATTCGAATAGCCCTTATCACACTATCCATTTCATAATCATCACATAATCGAATCTACCATAACAATATCCATATTCATCTACCTATGTACATAGTGTTCGAATGGCCTAATTTCTCAAAACCTAATTTCAATCTCTAACAATTCAAACATCTATCTTTCTAATTTGCTGGATCCCCAACTCCCCATAGATCAAATTTCAACAATAGAGTTTCTTAATTATCTTTCTAAGTCTAACTAAAAAATTTTATCACATGCATCATTCAACAAAACCAATTTCTATAGCATGTACATAATCAATTTCACAACAACTTCTTAAGAAAGAGAGCAAGGGTTTACCTTCTATTCAAGCACCATTCGAACAAGGTTTAAATCTAAGCTAAAATAACCACCGTAGCTTTCTCTCAATTCTCTTACTATTCGGCTATTAGAGGATTAAGGAAGAAGATGAATTCTATCTTTGTTTTCTTTCCCTTTGTTTCTCAAATGCCGTGAACACTCCCCCTCTCCCCCACATTTTGATTGCTTTCGGTGGGACAAGTGGCCAAGGCTACCATTTGAGTTTTTTTACATGCAATCTTCCCTTTTTACTAATAATTCGTTTTAGTCCCTTTGACAAAGGTATATGAAATTTCTTTTTTATTGTAATTTAATCCTATACTTACTTGTTTAGTACATATAATGTTACTAGAATCATAATTGTCTTAAGGCCAATGAACATAAACTTATAGGCTAATAATCAGGATATTACAACACCCTTGCCGACCGCAAGACATAATGCCCTTCCGACCGCAAGATATAACATCCTTATCGACCGTAAGATCTAACGCCCTTACCGACCGCAAGATATAACATCAAAAAGGGGAACCGGCCCCTCAACCCACGTGACGACTTTATAGTCCGAGTAGTCGACCGCTTACCTCAAGGACCCTTAACCATGATCGATTCTTAACATATTATAGTGCACTTCATCCTATGGCATGCCAACTATATCCGAATATTTCCTCATCATGTCATGTAACCAATATATCATTTACAAAACCATTTACTCACTGTTTTACAATGCTTTATACAAAACCACCACATATGCAATCACATTGCCAAAACAATAATACCATTCCCGACCAGAATAAAAACCAATGCTCACTAGCATTTCTTATACTTTTAAACCCCTACATATGTACTTAAAATCATGCATTTCCAGTAAGTAAATCAAACCATGTTTACGACCAAAACATGAATTACACATGCTCATATTCGAACCGATATTAAAGAGCAAAAGAGTGAAAACTTACTTCCGAGCTTAGGTAAGTGTTTCAAACTTAACCTAAACTCCCAACAACCTTTATTAAACCTTTTAAAGGCGTTTAAACCAATTTCTACTCACCGATACGCTTCGTTTTGCTCGCCAACGCAAATCAAGCTTCCGGCAAGCAACAATCAACGTCAAGCTTCATCACTTTGATTATCCCCTATTTTAACCACATAAAACCAGAGGGCAAATGCATCATTATGCATTCAAACCATTGCCTACAAGTAATTACCCACAACTCTCAAGTTGCCCACTCAAAACTTATCTGAAACATACCGAAATCATCGTCAAACACTTCTAAAACTTAATCTAGCCTTATTACAACGATTCAATCCATCAAACATCATCAATTAACACCTAAAAACAGGATTAATTCATCCAAATACTTCTAGCAACTACCCAGCCACCTCAACACCACAAAAACACAAATCTAACAACCTTAACAACTAGGGATTCAAGAGTTTCGGGATTACATTGTTAAAATAAACTTAACAACAATATAATACATCTAAAACATGTTTAAAAACAATCCTCGACACTGGAAAACAGATCCAATTCGGATCTTCCACTATTTCATCAATTTTACCCAATTAAAATAATTAATCATTATAGAAACACAAAATCATGTTATAAATCATAAATCAAGGATAAAATAATTGGGAATATCAATAAAGAACCATCAATATAGGAGAAGAAAGAATATTACCTCTATTGTGTGATTTCTCCCTCAATTGATTGTTTAAAGCTTGAAAAACACAAAAATTCAATAAAGGTTTTGTAAATCAAAGATAAAGAATCAATTAAAAATCAAGAAATTAAGAAAACAAGTCTCTCACCTCTTTGATTTGATGAAAATAAGAGTGTCTGGCAGAAAAGAAGTGGAGAGAAAAGTTACATCAATTTTCTTTAAAAGTGATAACTAACTTAAATATCTAAAATCCCTTTTAATTATCTTTTAAAACACATGCTAAAACGACCTAATTGAAGAGAGAAATCACCAGCAAAAACTTGGTAAATTAGCTCCTTAAGAATTCTAAGAATTTGATCATTTTCAGTTTAGTCACCTTTAAAAATAGTTTTCAAAAATTACATTTTGGTCACTAACCAAAATGTCATCCTTCCAAAACTTGCTTTCCAAAATTGATTTCACCATAATCATTAGCATATTAAACAATGATTTTAGCACAATTTTCCATAGTTTTATCACCATCAAAATTAATTAATCCAATTAAATCTCGAAACCAACTCGAATCTCTAATACCAGTCCATCGGACCTTCGAACCAACCTTTAAAACATCTAAGCCCAAAATTGGGGTGTTACAAATCTCCCCCACTTAAGAAATTTCGTCTTCAAAATTTACCTGGAGGAAACAAATGCGAAAATTACTCCAACATATCTACCTTGCTCTCCCAAGTGGCTTCCTCGACACCACAGTGTCGCCACAAGACCTTAACAAGCTCAATCGTCTTGCCACGAAGAACTTTGTTGTTGGAATCAAAAATGTCCACCGGTTCTTAATCATAGGACAAATTCGGCCTCAACTCAATATGCTCCACTGGCATAACATGCGAGGGATCTGACTAATACCTCCGCAACATGGATACATAGAACACATCATGTATTTTCTCCAACTCAGGAGGCAACCTCAACCGATAAGCCACGGGACCAACACGTTCAACAACTTCGTACAGTCCAATAAACCTTGAACTAAGCTTACCCTTATGTCCGAACCTCATCACCTTTTGCATGGTGACACCTTCAAGAATACACGATCGCCCACCGCATATTCAATTTCCCTATGCTTCAAATTCGTGTAGGATTTATTTCGATCTGCAGCCGCTTTCAAGCGATCACGCACAAGCTTGACCTTTTCATCTGTGTCCTTCAACACGTCCGATAAAGAAATATGCTTTTCCCCTACCTTAGCCAAACACAAGGGCGTACGACACTTCCAACCATACAATGCCTCATACGGTGCCATCTGTATACTCGATTGATAACTGTTGTTATACGCAAACTCAACCAAAGATAAATGCTTCTCCCAGGTTCCTTGGAACTCAATAATGCAACATCTCAACATATCCTCCAAAACCTGGATAACCCGCTCAGACTGACCATCCGGCTGAGGATGATACGTTGTGCTAAAATTCAATCTCGTACTTAAAGCCCGGTACAAACTCACCCAAAACCTCGCTGTAAACTTCGGATCCCTATCCGAAATAATAGACTTCGGTACCCCATGCAAACACACGATTTTCGCAACATACAAATATGCCAACTTGACTAGCGTATACGTCGTATGCACTGGCAGAAAATGTGCACACTTCATAAACCGATCCACAATCACCCAAATAGAATCCTTTTTAGCCGATGTCAAAAGTAATTCTAACATAAAATCTATGGTGATTATCTCATATTGTCATTCGGGAATTCTCAACGGTTGCAACAACCCGTATGGAAACTGATGTTTAGCCTTGACCAGCTGACATACCATACACTTAAAAATGAACTCAGCCACATCTTCTTTTTTTCAAACCAACCAAGTAGTATGCTTCTTTCAACCCTCGATACATTTTTACACTACTAGGATGCATAACAAAAGGACTAGAATACCTCCGTCAAAATAGTGTGCCTCAACTCTGGATCATCTGGCACCACTATTCGACCCTCGAAACACAAAACTCCATCATCATCAAAAATAATTAATCCAATTAAATCCCGAATCCAACTCAGATCTCTAATACCGGTCCACCGGACCTTCGAACCAACCTTTAAAACATCTAAGCCCAAAATTGGGGTGTTACATTGAAAACTCCTGAATGCAGGATCCTGATGCTTTGTAGACGCGGGCCTCATTCGAAGATGCTTGATGAGAGATTTTGAGCATGTGTGTAGGATCCCGATACTTTGTGGACACGAGCCTCATCCCTACGATTATATGATCTCGATGCTTTGTGGATGCGGGCCTTACTCGTAGTGTAGGATCTCGATGATATGTGGACGCGGGCCTTACTTAATATTATTGGATGTTATCTGTGTGATGTTGTATGAACTCATGAAATACATGTATATGTTGTGTGAGTGATCATACATTCATGGTGTTATGTGTTTAGGCGGTTATGGTAGCATCATCGTTATCTTGCCATGATATTATTCATGTTGCATTGCTTTATTTATGATTTGCATGAAGCATGGTTGAGTGGCGGTGTATCCACTGAGCTTTGTTAGCTCAGCGTTCGGAATCGTTGTTTCCGTTCGTAGGTAAGTAGGTTGCCACGAGGCTTGAAGGAGCACTATCAAAGCTTGGATTTCAGCATCAACTTTAGTTGTTGAGTACAATCGCTAGATGTATTGGGCTATGTAGTTTGTAGGACTCTATATGTATTTTGTAACTCATATTTTGTATTTGTAACTCATATTTTGTACTAAGTGTCAAGTCGAATGTTTTAAGTATTTGTAATTGGAGCTCCATTGATACTGTTCTTAATTACGCGGATTTTTACCTATGTTTTAAATGTATGGATTTATGTGTTATTGGACTTTTCATGTTTTTGGGCTTTAAAACGAAAAATTTTATATTAATGGTTTTGGGCTTAGGACCCAAATGTGACATCCGGGTCAGAGGTATTACACCTAAAATTATAATGTTAAAACTTTATGCACTTATTTTTATCTAAAAATAATTTAAATTCCTAAAGTTCAAAAGAAGTACAACTTATGCACTTATTTTTACAATAAGCCTTTATTTTTTATAAGAGAAAGGGAAGAATTGTTCAGAATCGGTATTAAGATTCAATATCGACTAGGAACAAAACGATATTTCTTACCAGTACACCGTAAGCTTTGTTAACTCGACATATATACTTAAGCTTCATTTTACGTTAACTATTGTTTTCACCTTTGTATGATAGATTATTTGATATATTATGACTAACTTTACGATTTTTTTACCATTTAAGGGAACCAAATCCCCTGTCAATACCCTTAACCACATCTATTTGTTATGTGTCTTTATCTAGTGATTTGAATTAAACTATTAATATCAATAGTATTAAGAAGAATAAATTATATCAATTTAAAGTATACAATTTTTTAATTTAAATCTCAAGTTTGATTGTAGTACAGAAAAAAAAACATAAAATTAACCTACTAATGGTAATAATAAATAGATCTACAAGGGAATGTAGATCCAAGCCGTAGAACATAAACCATCTACCTTTTTATGTTGTTATGTATGTTCCCACACTTAAAAAAATTAAGTTTAGTGTTAGAGTTTAAGGTTATAGTTTTGAGAATTTGGGATAGATTGTAGTTTTTAAGATTTAGGGTTTGAAATTAAAGATTAAAAAATTAAAATTTAACTCTTTTTAATATTAAAACATAAAAAATACTAAAAAAAACAAAAGGGCAGACAATTTTTGTCCCAAGCCGTAAGCGTTTCAGACACGAAGTTGTCCAACTCTTTGTTTAATGAAACAATTTTTTAAGATCAGACAAACACAATAAACCGAGAGTTAATGTCCCATTCCCCCTGACCTGCCGGGAACCTTCAAATCAATTATAGTCTTTCAGCGGTATGGGTGCTTGGAACTCAGTGCACTCGTCTCCACAGTCCACTCACTCAATCATATGAAGACTGACCGACCGGCCAAAGAGTTCCTTAAACTTTGGGAATAAACAACTGCTGTCTGGGTTTAGTGTCTGGTCATCGAAAACCCACCATGTTCTGCTTTATGTCGAATAAAACCAATGATGATCCCGGTTCAGGGTTTGGGTGAATCTCCAAACTAGCACCATTTAATTCTAAATTTATCAAAATAGCATTCAAAAGTCCATATTTTCTGAACTAGTACAATTACAATGAACTCGTTGTACATGCAAAGCAAGTTCCAATAAAAAATTATTTTTTCAATTTTTTTAAACTCATCGTACAAGCATGGTGAATTCCACTTATTTTTTTTAAATTAAACATTTTTTACTAAAGGACAAAAGTGAAAAAATTAAGCTATTAGGAACCTACTTTGCATTTTCAATTTATTGAAGAACAAAAATGAAAAAATGAACTATTAGGAACCAACATTGATATTTAGCTCCATGAATTGCAAAAAGATGATGTTGGCATCAGCTTATATAGGCCATGCTATACTGTAAGCCTTTATTTCTTATCGATGTGGGATTCTTGTAGCTAAGAGTTTGCTACTATATTTTAGCTTCAAGAATCTCACATTGATAAGAAACAAAGCCTTACACTCTAACTAGACATATATAAGCTAATGCCAACATCTTTTTTTTTGCAATTCATTGAGTTAAATATCAAAGTTGGTTCTTAATAGTTCAAAAAAATTATTTTCATTCTTCAATGCATTGAATATGTGAAGTGGGTTCCTAATAGTTTATTTTTTCTAGTTTCGCGCAAAGAATTAAGTGGAACTCACCTAGTATGCACGACAAGTTTCAATTAGGATTTACTAATCACCTGTTAATGTGATTAATTAAGTTAAAATACAAAAAAAAAAAAATAACTTGATGTGCATGAACGGCGAGTTCGTTGTAATAGTACTAATATGAGAAATATGAACTTTTAGATGCTATTTTGGTAAATTTAGAACTAAATGGGCTCCTTTAGAGATTCACCCTCAGGGTCTTTGCCATTGGCGTTTGTAAAATGTCACAAGGCTAGACTTCTGAATCAGCCCACCGTGCGGCTTTAGTCGAGTCCTTAAGACAAACGACTAAGTAAGCCTGAATCCTCACTCCAGAAGATTAAACTTCCAAGGCACCAAAGACCGCAAGATCGTTCTTAGCGGAAGCAAACTATGAGATCGGCTACAAAGAACTCTGAAAGAACGCGAAGAACAAAAGAAGAAGAACTCAGAGAATTTAGAGTGAATGCGCTCTCTATTACTCAAGAATGAATGAAAGAATGGATGATTACAACTGAGGTGGGGAGGCCTCTATTTATAGTTGAGTCCCCTCTAATCTGACGCTCCCTACTGATTTACATCAACGACCTAGATACAACTCTATCAACCACAAGGCATAATGCTAAGAATATTCATTAGCTATTTATGAAAAGAATCTCCTATGTTCACATAGAGTGTTCACATAGGTGTGGATGGATAAGCCTTCTTAGATCTTCTCACGGATCGGGCCAGTCTGGTGGTCTCTTCAAGCTCAAAGTGTGCCTCAGAACCTCATGGCACCCTGGTGTGCACTCTGTAGTGCTAATGACTCGGACCTTAGTTCACGGCCCGTGACAAACAGGAAGACTCGCCCTTTCATGCAATCCTAATTTAAACCTCTATTTCTCATAAAAGCCTAAAGGACGAGCCGACCTATCTCACTTTTTCTTAACATATTTAATCAATACGGTCCACTTCTGGTTTTAGTACCTATATTATGCTACAATTTGTGATTTAGTTTCTGTTTTTCTATACAATGGGGAGAGAGGTATTTCTCGAGATCGAATCCAGAACTAATAACAACTAAAACTAAAGTGATATTTCTCCCCAACACGTTATAAATTTAGATAGTTTAGTTAGTTTAAATAGTTGACGTATTAAACATTCCGTGTAAAATGCAAATGTTTTTATCAAAAGCATTCGCACGTTGAGTATAAATCGTTTACCCTTTTTTTATGTCTCTATTTATGCCTCATCATTAAAAAAATTAAGTTTAGAGTTTAATGTTAGAGTTTAAAGTTAGAGTTTAGAGTTAGGGTTTAAAATATTGAGAGTAGAGTGTATTTTTAGAGTATAAAATTTAAAAATTAAAATTATAACTTAGAAATTAATTTTTTAATATCGGCAAAAAAAGAGAAGAAGAAAAAATGTAGAGGATCTTTGTCCTCCGCGCATCACCATTTAATGAGTTGAAATGAAAAAAATCGCATAAGCGTTTTAATTAGAACAATTTATAATTTTAATTAGGGTTGATTATATATATTTAATTTCAAAGTTGTTTATTTTTGTCATTTTAGTGTATGAAGTTGCACATTGCTATATCGTTAGTTCATAGCTGACTAATGAGGTGACACGACAGGAAAGTATCATATGGTAGGTTAAGAAAATGTCATGTACACATATATTGTAAAAAAGCTCTGAAAAATAAAAGGGAAAATTATATATATTGAATGATGACTTTTGAGTTCGAATTTTTTTGAAACCAGCCGTTGAATTTTATTTTAAAAAATATTTTTTAATATAGATTTGATGAGTTGAAAAGTGTATTTTATTAAGAAAAATCGTATGTGTATTTTAAATGAAATAATTGATAGTGATAACCATATAAATTAATTAAATTGTAATGGTTAAATTAGTGTCGAGAAAATTAGGCTTAAACTTTGGAAATTTTATTGTTAAGAGAGATAATCATAAATCTCAAATATAAAATCAGGGATGGATCGAGGTAGGAGTTGGGGGCCATTATCCTCCTGAAAATTTAGAATTCATATTTAATTTAATTTTTTTTGTATTGTCTATTAAAAATCTATTTCCGTCCCTTAAAATTTTATAAATTTGTCCTCTAAAATTTTATAGGTTTTCTCCTAACATAAAGTTATACATATGTCCATGGTATAGAACATATATATAAGATACCAGAAAAGGTTAGTACTACATTATATATTTAAGGGAAAACTACATATTTAGTACCCTAATTATGTCCGCATTGTTGTTTTAGTGCATGAACTATTATTTTTGACAAAATGATACCTAATTTTACGTTTTTTGTTATATTTTGGTACCTCCTCCATTTAAAATTAACGGAAATGGTCGCGTTGCTTGGGTTAATAATAATTTTAGTCCAAAAACTTATACAATCTATCAATTTAGTCTAAAATTTTAACAATTTAAACATTATTTTAATTTTTGGATTAAAATTATAAATCCTTATTTTTCTTCTTCTTTACGTCGGGTACTTTTTGGGTCTTTGAATTTTAAAAAACACATTAGGGACAATAAAAAATTTAGGACTTGGGGATCAATGGGAGCTAATGTGGGGTCTATTGGAGGATCCAAACTTCATGATCGGGATACCAGCGAGAATACGATGGGTGAAAAAGAGATGTGACAAAATTCTATTAAAATTAAGATGTTTTACCCCAAAATTAAGATGATATTTTAAATTGATGAATTTTGAACTAAACTGATAATATATAAGTGTTTTGGACTAAAACTGTGATTATACCAAGCCACATCATCATCTTCGTTAGTATTTAACGGCCGGGTACCAAAATAGAACAAAAAACAAAACATTAGATACCATTTTATCAAAAATAATAATTAGGACACTAAAACAATAGCACGAGCATAGTTGGGATACTAAACATATAATTCCCTAAATTTAAATATAGTAGAGAGACCAAAATTATAACTTGGCCAATAAAGAAAGAAAGAAAAAGGAAAGACAAAATGGGCCATGAATATTTTCAGAGGGGTCCTCCTTCAAATCATTACCACCTATTTCGTAAACGTTTCCCTCTTTACTCAAAATCCTGAAACAACAGCTAACCCAGTGCCCACTATAACAAGTTAAAACCGCATCTCTCTCGGTAACACAAGAAAACAGTAAATCAGACACACAGACATCATTATGATCCATATGTTTCAACTCAAGTTTAGTAACCTTTTCTATCAATCAAATGACAAACCCAAAGGTTACCAGCTTCTGTCTCAACACACTGCAAAAACCTCTTTATAGTTTTATCTTCTTTTGATATTGTTTTGGTTAACCAGTATAGTCAAAAGCATTTTTACACGACACCATTAGTTAATGCTTTAAACTTGTCCGGAATTCATCAGGAACAGGCAGATAGATCTGAGAAAATAGTGCGACTGATGTGTTTTGACTAGATATGACATGCAAAAGCCGGGTATTTTCAATCCAACAAGTAAGAATCATTAGGGTTCTAACCACCCCCAACGTGAAAACCGGGAACTCACATGCGCTCTTGCTTGCCTTTGTTGGTGATTCCATTTGTTGTGTTTCGATTGAAGTTCCATTTCATCATTTTTAGGACCCAAGGGCAAGTAGAAATTGGGAAGTGCAAACAAAACTGGAGTTTTTGTGAAAGTTTCATTTGTTTAACCGATCATCAAAAGAGAGGTAATTGGGTATTATGGCATGAAGTCAGTTTTTGATTTGTACCTGATTTATTGACTGAGTAATATGATATATCATTTTAACTCACTTTTAAAAAAGATTGATGGTTCGTAAAGACGGAATCATGATTCGAGATTAAAGGTAAAACATAAATATTTAAAGGGGACAAATTCATAAATTAAATAATTTTTAAAAATATTATACAAGAAGACAAAAGTAAAAAAAATAGGGGTGGGGACAATTGTCCCATCCATCCCATGCAGCTCGCCCTGATAGTTTGAATCTTGAAATGAAATAAATTGTGCCGGAAATGTCACCTCACTATGAATTTAATAACAGTGATTGTAAAAAAAAATCTCAAAGTACTGACTATACGCCACCCATGACAATGAGGATCCGGAGCTTGAAAATAAGTGTTTAAATTACTTTTTTTTTAGGTACTTTGCATTTCGTAAATATTTTTGTAAATATTGAAATAGAAAAAGTAAATTATAGTCCAAAGTTTCTAGTTTAAATACATTTTAGGTCTCCTGATGTTTTTAATTTTATCCTTGAATTCAATTCTAATAAATTATTTAATAATGACAATTTTTTGAAGTCTCAAATTAATTACAATATAGTATTTGTTCATACATTTTGTTAATCTTTTGATAAGATATACATATCTTGCGCACACATCATCTTTTTCAAGGGGACCAGTAGAATGGATTGGATCTCTTAATCTGAAAACAATAGTATTTTAGTTTCTCCTTCTATAGTTTGCTTCAATTCTTATGTTAAAGGTTTATCTCTTCGGTGTGATGTCCAACAAGTGATAGAAGAGTATATTTCCTTGTTTCCTTTTCGAGCTCTTTCACCAGGAATGTTTGAGTTTCTGGGCTTTTAGCATAGCTGTTCTTGGTGTATCATTTAACTCAGTGACATAATAATACAGTAGCAGTATATATATAGACTGTACACTAACATGAAAATATCCAATTTGAACTGCGTATCCCAAACCTGGCAAACCATACCATCTGCAATCTGGTTTCTGGTTGAAACAAAGCAGCAACTTTCCTCAAAAATCCCCTTTAAAAGAAGAGCTGCGAGCTGATATGACTGGCCGCTACCAATCTTTTCTTTTCTACTTAAAAGAGACGAGGGGGAGAAAGGAACACATGAATAGTTGTTTTCTTTCAGCAAACAGTGTGTAACCTTGGGAAAAAGCCATGCTTCGTACAAGTTTTGTTTGGTTTTTGGGTTTAGATTTTAGCACATCTGCGACCATGATACATCCACTTCGATGCCAGACAAGGACATCCCCCCCCCCCCCCTCTTCGGTCCCTTGTTCATCACCTGACAAGAACCAATGCAAATCCTAGATTTTTTTCAACTGGAATATTATTTTGAAATTTAAAATTAATTCTGTGGGTTTAAATATGATGGGGTTCCTTATTATTTTGAAATTTAAAATCTAGTCTTTGTATTTTAATTTTGTGACATGGAATTTCTAGATTATTTCAAGTTCGAAAATTTTGATCCATCTTCTAAATTTTAGTATCAATTTTATCATTAAGCGATGACCCGCCCGACGGCTATAAGAAAAGATAAAATAATGTTTTTGGTCCCATACATTTATAGTTTTTATCAATTTGACCCTTAATTTTTAAATAAAATTATCAATAATTGAACAATATAACTTTTCAATTATCTATGTTTACCGTTCTTTTAAGGGCCAAATCGATAAACTTGAAAAGAAATTAGTGAAACAACTAAGATTTTCAAATAAAATGACAGAAAAATTCAATGTTGGAAAATTAAAGAATGAAGACTAAATTTTAGATTTTATAATAGTATAAGGACCTTTGGCATATTTAAACCATAATTACTTACTTTTTTTTCCTCCTAATTTTACAACTTTATTAGTCTTATCCTTAATCTTTAAAAATAAATAAAAATATCGTTATTTAAAGAGTATAATTTTTCAATCATCTATGCTTACACTTTTTATCAATTAAAGCATTGAGAAATTACTAACAATCAGTTGATCTAGTATGATGAGTAAGTTCTTTAAGAAAGGTCAAGAGTTTGAATCTTGACATTGTGAATGGAGAAAATTAAGTTGAGAGGCTTGTCTCTTAATGCGCATTTGTAAAACTCTATCTAAATTAATCAACCAATGATTCGAATACTACTTGTTAAATAAAAATATATTTAAAAATATTTTATTTTTTTATAGTTGTTAGATCATTAATTAAAAAAAAACAAAAACGCAAAGTAATGAGACTATTTTTTTAAAAATATTACAAACTCTAACCTATTTAAATTTTTTCAAGTGAAAATTGTGTGTTGAAAGAGGGATCCTAGCTAGCTGGGTCTGGTATCTCGTAAAGCCTAGTAAGCAAACAAAGGTAAGCAAATACTTTTTTGCGTAGGTGGCTTTCCATGCTGGCCTAGGCCCCCATGGGTAACCAAACACCCGTATCCTGCGCCAAAGATCGCCTGACCCACGTCACCACACTTTTACATTTTCATTCCAATTTCCAAACCAAACCACCTGCATTTATTCAATCTACTCACTCTATACCCTATATATATACGACCAACCAAGGACCCCTACCCAAGCTTGCAAGCACCAGAGTTACATGTGCCAATGGATTACTTTCCCTCCGCTAACTTCATTGACGGCTCTGCTTCTTCTTCTTCTCATTCTGTGACTATCAGCAGCAGCAAAGACAAGAAGATCAAGGCCGGAAAAAAGGGCAAAGCCACCGTAAAGCTGTCGACCGATCCCCAAAGTGTGGCCGCTAGAGAACGGAGGCACCGTATCAGTGACCGGTTCAAGATCTTGCAGAGCATGGTCCCTGGTGGGACGAAGATGGACACCGTCTCGATGCTCGATGAAGCCATCCATTATGTGAAGTTCCTCAAGACTCAGATACGGCTTCACCAGGCCATTATCAACGACTACTCGTCTGTCTTCGTTCCGGGACCTTTTCCGGTCGAAGGGAATGTTTATCCGTCGTTAAACCCTCCTGCGGGAGCAATGCAACCTTCACAGCTGCTGCCGTTGCCGGATTCTTGCTTCCAAGATCACCACCAGCAAACCATGCCTTATGATGTATTCATGAAACATCAATAAGTTGGTTGTTCTAAGGCAATATTTCTGTTGTCTCAAGGGTCGGGCTATTTGAGTATATATGACTAAAGATCTTGTAACAAAGTCTAATGTTGTAGCATGTACCGATCAAGAAAGGAATGTGCTTATATTATTAATGATATGGTCTTAATTGAACTTTCAATATCTAGTATAAGGACCACTCCCACTCCCCTAATTTTTTGAGTTTAATGACAATTTAAGTCTGTATAAGTTTAAATATTAAATAAATTTAGTCTTTGTCAACAAAATTTAAGTCTATATACTTAAATAATACCTTATATACTTTAAAGTTTTTTTTACTAATATACTTTAAAGTTTAGTAATTTAACTTTTTCGATATTCAATTTTGACGGTTGTTTTGATCAAAGTGAATAGGAGCGGTCGCATAGGATCCAGATAAATGGCATCTCCAAAATGAGTTAAGTTATAAACTTATAAGATGAAAGTGGAATATATGCTATGGACTAATGATAAAGTAGATGGAAAAATAAAATGTTTATACTTCACAGATTTTGAATCATATTATACTCATTTTTATTCAAAAGTCAATCTATCACGCACACAAATCAGCAAGTAGTTTAATTTTTTTATCTTGAAGACCTCAATTTAATAAATTGCATACGACTTTTAAATCTTTGAGCCACCTTTGTTCTAACTCTGCCCCGAACCAAAATATATTTATATTCTATCTAATATACCAGAAAAAATAATTTCCTATATCACTAGTTTTAAATATTTTTTTAGGACTCCATCTTTTTTTTTTACTTATGGGATTCGATGATAAAGTACAAACGCATGTACAGGGACGCGCATATCATTCTCAAACACAAAATCATTTAGAAAAAAGAGAGCAAAAGTTGGCATGCACGTACACATATATTCTCCATTTTAGTCATTACTATATTTGTATTATCTCTATTAATATTCATGCTATAATATTGTGTGTATAAATATTATATATAATATATATACATAATTTTAGTGTGATTTTTACAATATTTTATATTCATGTTAGCTGGCTTTATGTTTTTTTTATAAAGCATGAAATATTAAAATCAAGAACATGGCAATTTTTTTGTAATATTATCTTTTAAATGTGTATGGTTAAAACTATGGGAATAATTTTTTAATAAAAGTTTTATTTTAATAAAATTATAAAAAGTACAACAAAAAATATACCCAAACATAAAAAGAAATTTGGGAACTATATTCATAAGAACTCGTATAGTACGGAGAATAAAACACAAAATTCAAATGATGTGAAGAAACAACAAAATCTTCCCTTGAATACGACATTCATTTTCCATAGCAACCTAACAATCATCATCAAAAATCTGCTTATCTCTATCCAATTAGGTACTTAATACATCATCAAAACCAATCTTGTAGTCTACTATGCTAATAGTAGTTGTGAATACACCAGCAAATCACCACAAAAGGATATCTAATTATAATAGCCTTGATTAGGAACGTGTGCCATGATGATCGCTACATGAACGTTAAACTACCACAAAGGTAAACAAGAATTGTGACATAAGATAGACGAAAACTATATCCCAAGGTAGAGGAAACAAACTCGACAAAATGTGCTAAAAGGAGAAATCTAAAATTGGATATTCTTATCAAAAACTAAAATTAAAGAAAATAAAAAAATTACCAATGATCGACAACCAACACAAAATTGATATCACCACTGACAACTAAAAAAAACTATGAATAGGAACAAAAAGGAAGAAAGAAAAGGAGAGTGGCTAAATTAATAATAATAAATATTATTTAGAAAAATTATTCGATGCACCGTTAGTGTAAACTTATTTTAGGGGTTATAGGTTTAGTTTATGGTTTAGAATTTAGGAGTTTAAATATTAGTGTTTTGAATTTAGGGTTTAGAATTTAAAATTTGAGTTAGGGATTTAAATTTTAGGTTTTAAAGCTCAAATAAACATGCTTATAGAAAAGAAACATTATACTGCATTTACATCAAATATTAACTCGTATATTCAACTACAAGAAGAAATTTGAATTTGAAACAATATTTCTTTAAAAATAAAAATTAAAACATACCACTTTTTAATATTAATATTTAATCATATTTTTAGAAGGACAAAAAATATAAATTAGTACTTCAAGAATTTATATTAAGGGGAATGATACTTTGGTTCACTTAAAGATTTTATATAAACCTTTTATGATGTCCATGTACATTTGACTTCAAAAGAAAACTTGGTAATGATTGAGATATAATTCAGTAATTATAATAATTAATTATTATCGTAATTTTTTATTTAATTAAAATTTATGATCCAAAAAATGTGCCTTCAAGTTTACAACCTATTAAATATTTAAGCAGTATTGCAGTAATAGTGTAAACTAAAGTAATGCTCAATCAACATTGATATTAAGTTTTTTTTGTATAACCACTAACATCCGATTCACTAGTTAATTTATTTGAGTCGAATATTACAAAAATTTATTAAGAAAGTTATTATTCAAATCCCAAATTTTATTTAAAAATATAATATTTCATCTCGTTAAATTTACTGGTAGCTCATACTAATACTAGCTTTCAACTAAACAATTAATTAGCAAATATAGAACTAAAAGTTAATTGACCACTTTTGATTTGGCCGAGATTGTTAATTCTAGGAGGCAGTGCCCAAGCTTTGCTTTCGGGTCCGTTCAATTTCACCCTTTTTACTTTTTCTTTTTGGCACTTTTATAAGTTGTAAATTGTAATCAATCTTTGTATTTTCTTTCTGAAAAAACAGTCAAATGTGAAGAAAAATCTCATATTCTCATGCCCAAGTTGCCAACCGCTTATATTTTAATTTTCAAATTTTAGAATCTTTAAAGTCTTAATCCTCTTGTACATACAAAAACAATAATAATACAATGTATGCACAAATCTTTCAATCCATTATTTAAATTTAAGTGCAATTTAAAGATTAAATCCTATAAATCATCTCGTATTGTACTAATGGATTTAGTTACTCTATTTTAGAGTAAACATATATGGCGGGTTGGTCAAACTGTTCATCTTGTTTTTTTATATTCTCTTAGGTCATGAGTTCTAGACCCACTAAGAACATCTCATTTCTTTTTATGTAGGATTAAGATTAAAATTAATATTTATCAAAAAAAATTATTATATTTTAATTTTAAGGTAAGATGCAGGGACACAAAGTAATTTTTTTAGTTTTATATTAATTTTGGACTTGTTATATGGATGTAAATTGATTATTGATATTAAAAATTAAAATCAACCATAAATTTATGCTCATCTGAGGAATCAAATCAATATTAAATTTTTATATACATGTCAAACTTTTATCACGTTATTTATTACTTTTAATACATGTCAAACTTTTATTGGTTATTTATTATCAGGTTATCAGATTTGACGATACAAGTCGACAAGAAGCTTTTTATTACTTGCTTATATATCACCAATTTTAACAGACTATGGAGAGTTAAATGTGGCGAGCAAATACATTTGGTCGGTTAATTAAATTGCTCATATTTATTCTTCGTATTTTTTAGGTCATAGATTTTATACACACTCCTTCTCTTAGAGTTTTTCTTTCCCTCTTCTATAAGTATGATTAGGATTAGAATTAGGATTTAAAAAAAACATGTCGCATTGAAATTTACAAACTTGTAAAATTTATGGATTAAATTCACTAAAATTAGAGCACATGAATTAAATTCGATGAGTACATCGCAGGCCCGAAGAGAGTGCATTATAAGTAGTAGTTAATTTACAAACAAAGTTACTACAAGAGATAATTATTAAAGAATCAATCTATACACCCAACTCCCCATCCTATACACAGAGTTCTATCAACATTCTTTTTGTTGCTATCCAATCTTCCCGACAACTTAATCCAGACATTCTCTCCCAGCATACCTTATCTTTCCTGCTTCTAGTCTCTTGCCAGACGTGTTAGATTTTTATTTAAATTTTGATGTCGTAAATAAAATAAATTAAATTAAAAATGTATTTATACAAAATTTAATTTGAATTAATCAATTAATAAATTAAATAATTATTATAAAAAAAGTGTTATTGCCAACCAGTCTTTATTTACATCAATAAGCCCGTTCCACGTTCTGAAGTGTAGGATACAAAGAGCGCCCAATACAAATGCTTTGCTTTGCCTTTGAAGAGATTACTTGCCAGGGTATAGGCTATTTTGAACCTACCCCAATCCAATAGGAGTCTTCGTTTTTTCTATAAACCATTCCAATAAACTACTGAAAATTGGATCCAATTTAGGTTTTTCTCAAACAAGTAATTCAAAACTTTTTTATCTTAATGAATTTTATTAAAATAAAAGAAAGTATAAAATTAACAATATAATTAATTTAAGAAAGAATTTTGAAGACTATATCTACAAAAAAAAACATAAAATAAAATAAAAATTCAAAATCGTTATGATAGTTAAAACCTTCTTTTACATATACTTTCATCATCAATAGTGATCTAATAATCGTCAACGGTATTCATTTGTCTTTATTTAACTAGACGCTTTAAAGATAATGAAATGGTGACGAGCGAACTAAACAAAATTATAAGTTGCTTCGTAAAATAAATTCGAACACCTCGATAAACAACCACAAAAGGAGATTTCACTACTAAAAAACTACCAAAAATTATAAATCATATGCGAGCGACGTGAGAACCTCTATACGATTACAAATCTACTATAAAGGCAGGCAAACAACGTGCCATAAAACGAAATAAAACGTATCACAAAAACAAAGTTGAAACATGCTACAAAGACAAACGAACATACGCAAATGTTCGCAAAGAAAAGAGTCAATCAACAAATTTTTTTATTGAAAAATAAAAAAAATAAAAAATTAAAATAAAATATAAAAAATTAATGATAAAGATAAAGACCGATAATACAATGACAAATATCAAAATCAATGTCTGTATCGATAAAATAAAATAAAAAACTGAAAGAGAAAAACTAGTCCTTTTGTGTTTCACGGATGTACATAACAAGTAATTCAAACTTGGATAAGCATGAATCATCCATCAATAACAATAAAAAGGAAAGCTTTGGCCTTTACGTGTTTACATCAGCTTCTCCACGCACCACCTGTCATTTCCTTGCCGTCTCCACCTCCGTATATATAACCAAACCCCGACGGCCAAACCCAATCCAGGCATCAAAATTGTCGGAAAAAAATGGTTAGCGACCAGGATCAGTTCAAGCTTGTATCCCCTGCCATAAACCAAGAAGGCAAGCTGCCGAGGAAGTACACAGACGAGGGTCAAGGTGCAAAGAGGAACCTGTCTCCGCCGCTAGAATGGTACAACGTGCCAGAAGGGACTCAGTCGCTCGCCCTGGTGGTGGAAGACATAGATGCGCCGGACCCCAGCGGCCCTATCGTGCCGTGGACATGTTGGGTGGTGGTTAACATACCGCCGACGCTGAAGGGTCTCCCGGAGGGATTCTCCGGGAAGGAAGAAGAGGCCGGTGGAGATTATGCTAACATCAAAGAAGGCAACAATGATTATAAGGTTCCCGGGTGGCGAGGACCCAAGTTGCCGTCCCACGGGTACCGTTTCCTCTTCAGGCTGTTTGCTTTGGATGATGAATTGAATTTGGGCAACAAAGTATGTGTTCAGTTCTAACGCCTAAATGATTAGATATTGTTTTTAAACGAATTGGTGATGAATTTTGTCGTTGGTTTTTTGTGTAGGTGACCAAGGAGAAAGTGGTTGAAGCTATTGAAGGACATGTGGCGGCGGAAGCAGAATTGATGACTAAGTTTTAAGTAAAAGGTTGTTTGTATTGGTGTTTTAGTGCTTCTTTGTAAGATGTCTAAACATCAATTAATGAACAGTTTATGAACTTTGGGTTTTCATTTTTCCTTGTTGTTGCAAGTTCCTTGCAACCCTTTTCTTTTCTTTATGGATAAATGCTTTGTATTATTTAACGTAAATTATTTACCCTTTACACACCAAGACGATTTAAACAGTATCTGGGCAAGGTTTCAAATTTAATGAAATTTACGTACTCTGCGGATTAAATTCTTCCAATATGGTCAAGGATGAATTCGAATTATGATATCGTTCCAGACTTGAACGAGAATATAGATTAAAATTAATTTTGGAATGAAAAAAAATTGATTAAATTTATTTATATGAAAAATTGTTCGGGTATGGCAGAATCCAGACTTTCATACATTTGTTTGAGAAAATATTTTGTATTTATATGAAAAATTATTTTTATATTTATATGAATTTATGTTGTCTCATCTTGCATAATTTGAATTATATTTAGGTAAAACTTTAATACACATGTTGTATAAAATTAATTTTATACAAACTTTATATTTACACTATAAAAACTCAAATCCTAAATTCTTAACTTTAACCCTAAAAAATTAAACCTTAAACCATATACGCTAAATTCTAAACACTAATTTTAAATTCTAAACCCTACAACCTAAACCCTTAATTAAAACTTTAACACCTAAAATTAAAAGGCACAAAATTTTTTCCTTATATTTATCTGGACTTTTATAAAACACAAATTCAAATTAATTTTGGAATAAAAAAATTGTTTAAATTTATTTATATGAAAAATGGTTCGGGTATGGCGGAATTTTAGACTTTCATACATTTATTTGAGAAAAATATTTTGTATTTATATATGAAAATTTATTTTTAGATTTATATGAATTTGAAGTAAAATGATTCTTTAATTTAAAATTTATTTTAAACATAAAAGCCTTGTTTTGTTAAATAATTGTTTAAGAGGTTTAAATTAAAATTAGATGTTTGATCGGTTAAATTTATTAATTTAGATGTTTAGTGAATAACAGATTGGGGTTAGACTTTTAATTTTGAAAAAAATGATAATTCTTAACTCTTAATAATTATCAAAAATTTTCAAATAATATAAATTTTAATTTTTTATTCTTACCTATTTATATTGTAACATTTCATATTTATACTTTTTAAGTTTTTAAAGTATTAGTTTTATTTTATATTTATATTTAAATATAATAAAACAAACCATATTAAAAATAATTATATAAATAATAAATCAATATATATCTTTCAAATATGTTTAATAATATTTTATTAAAAAATTATTTTCATAATTTAATTAATATTAATAGATACAAAATATTGATAACTAATAAATTATTCAAATAAGTATTGAATATAATTATTTTTTATGTCATTTTGTTTATTTAAATAATTAAACTGTTATTCGTTATCAATTAATTTGATTAAACACTTTTATACAATCAGTTAATATTTTTAAGCCATTTACGGAAGAAATTAAAAGGGACGTTTCGTCGAGGAGCGTATGTACGAAAGCACGGAGCGGCGACTGTTATTTTTCGGCCACCGAGGTTCTCGCTAAGCATGACGAGAAGTATATGCCTCAAGAGGTTGCAGCTGCCATTGAGAAGAACAAGAAGAAGATTGAAGAACGGGAAGAAGCTAAGGAATCCATAGCTTGACATTGGTATGATCGACATTTTTCTTATGGTAATTTTTTTGCTTTATTTGGAAGCTTATTCATTTTGATTGGAAATTTTGTAAACTTATCGGCTTAGATTGAATCATAGATGGAGAATTGAAATTTTGATGGAATTATTATAATACGATAGTGAGGAAGAGGATGAAATCGAAACACTTGAGGCATGTGTTTCCTTCTTTTGCTTCTGTTGTTGTAGTTGTACTGCCACAATTGTGGTTTTTTCTTACATTGAATAATTCATCCTCAAGAAATTACGTTATTCATTGTTTGATGAACGTATTTGCTCTAGCATCTTGGGGGAAAAAATGGGTTTCTTGAATTGTCGAGCTCTTTTAGTTCTGAATTCTTATCCGTTAGATGCTGTAGTTATCACCTTGTAGTTTGTATGTTCTATATTGTTTTGAGGATTCATGATTCCGTATGAGCTTACGATTTATAATTTGAAACAGATTCTTTCATTTTCTTGGTTTCTGCTTTGTTCAAAGTTGATTTCTTCTTGGTGATCGTTTCCTGGTCATCTCTTTTGTATCTAGTGATAGTTGTTCCTACTTTTGGGTGTATATAAATTGACAAGTGTAATCACCTAAATTCGTCCGGCGTTCACTTTATTTGGTTTTAAAAATTTCTTTTCGATTTATTTATATTTGTTTGAAAACCCGTCCGATTTGGAAATTAAAATGTGGAGTCGTCACCCATCATTTTAAAAATAGTATACCGGATACCAAATAAAAATAGAAATGAAAAAATTTCAGGTCCGGAAGTCGGTTACGGATAGGAAAGGATTAGCACCCGACACCGCCCAAAATTGGTACCTAGCCGATTATTTAATGTCTTGATATTGAGAATTTTGAATTCGATTAAAGTTTAAAATACAATTCTTAAATGCATGAGAATGTTTTAAATATTTAAAGAAACGTTCCGTTATTTAGAATAACCGAGAAATTCACTTTGCTTTACGCCCGAAAAATAATTTCTCGATTTTATAAATAAAAAAATTCTATTAAATATCGCATCTTAAAATGGTAAAGATATTCATTTATTTAAGGATATCGAGAATGTCGCATCTCTTTACGCCTAAGACACTAATTCTCGAACTCCTTAAATAAAAAAATATTACCTTAATTTTTACTTATCTAGTTATTATGATGCCATTTATAACATGTCGTATAAATATATAGATATACTTAAAATATATTAGTAAAATATATTTAATAATTATATATATATATATATATATGAAGTTAGCAAATTTTATATATGTATATTTACAAAACAAGTATTTACTTTTATTTTATGTAGATACTTAAAATATAATATTTATAGTAAAATATATACTTATTATTTATTAAAAATATACTTATATATATTTAGTTAGTAATTTTTATATATGCATTTTACAAAAATGAATATCTATTATTATATTTTATATATATTGTAATTTAAAAATATTGTACTTCATTTTTATAAAAATACATATAAAAGGCTTATATATAAAATATATAAAATATTATACATGGAAATATAAACCATAGGTTAGCAAAATATATATATTTTATGTATATGACATTAGTATATATATTATAATATATGAAAATAATCTAATAATAATAATAATAACAACAACAACAACAATGCATAATTTACACTAACATTACATGAAACTAAAGATTAGGGATTAGGGACTAAAATGTATCAATACTCAATTACAGGGCATGAAATAATATGAAAAAGAGACTAAAATGAAACAATATATGAAACAGATGGTAAGAAATATGAACAGCATGAAATAGAGGTGCTGAAAAGTAAATAACATGAAATTAAGTGCTGGAAATTAAATAATGAAATATAAGGACTAAATTAAAATAAAGAGCAAACTGTGCGGCATGAATAAAAGAAAAAAAAAAGATGGAAACAGAAAGCAGGAAAGAAAGAGGGTACCGATTGGGTAATTTAATCATAAACCAAAATGAAAACGGGATCTGAAAAGAGGGGTCCTCAATCGTAATTAGACCATTGTTAAAAACGCGGATCCTCCTCACTAACCGGGTCACACGTGGTCGGGGCCATGAAACGATGGCCGGTTTGAAATAAAGGAGAGTTTATTACTTTTTTAAAAATAAAAAAAGCCCTAACTATCTTACCCTCCTCTGCTCTCATTCTCAACCCTAGACAATGGCGGCCGCTCGCCACACTCGTTTGCGCCGTTCACAAGCGACCATAGCCTCCCGGCGGAGGGTATTTCCGGCAACCACAACCGTCCAGGTATGCTTCGAAGCTTTTTCTCTTTTTTTTTGGCTTTGATTCGAATTTGAAAACACAAAAAAAACTTTGATTTAAACCCGAAAAAAATGAAATTCAATCTTTTACTTGAACAACACTCTGATTTTTACCTTTGGACAATTTTTTTTGTTATTAATTTCTCAGATTTTACAGTTTTTTTGAACAAAAGAACCCTCTAAACGCCCTTTTTTTCGATCTGAAAACCCCTCCTTTCTTTGATTTTTTTCAGAGCGGGATCCCCCCTTAAACTCTCTATTTCGGTTTTATTTATAACCGATTTGATACAAAAAATAATAATAAAACAAATCTTCTCGCTTGAGTGCAGATCTGTCCTTTGCCGGATTTTGTGGGGGGTGTTGCAGGGTATAGGTTCGGCTATGGATGATGGACGGGTAGATTAGGGATATGATGAGCTTGGTTTAGGGTTCAGTTGGTAGGGTGGCTATAGATTTAGGTTATTTTATTTTTAGGGTTATTTTGATTTGGGGTTTCGGGATTTTAGGGTTTAATTGGTTGCCGGCGAGCAGAACAGTAGCGGCCAGAAGGCGGCGGCGGCGGCGGCGGCAGTCGGACAGGAGAGCTGACGGCAGAAGGCTGGTGGCTGGATATTTGGGGTTAGGGTTTTTATTTTGGGTCATATTTGTGTATTGGGTCGGGTCTGGTGGGTTGGATCCGGGTTAATTGGGCTACCGGGTTGGTTTGGTTAGGGCCCAGATGAAAATGGGTCATTACAACAAGTATTGAATTTTCCCTGATCGATGAAAAACTAGGATAACTAGTATCACTTTTGTTGAAAAAAATTTTCTTGAATGGTGCAAACAGTGGAAAGGAGATGGGGATCATGACTATATGATCAAGGAATTGGTAAATGTCTGAATTTCTAGTTATCATGATTGAAGGTTTTAAGTCTTCTTTTATGCTCAACAGTAATTATTTTATCCCCAGATGATATGGGAAATTTGTGTTTGATTGGATTACAATTTCTGGTTTGTTTTCCTTTCCCTTCGTCTAATCGGGTGTCGAAGATATGTATAACCCTCAAGTCAAGATTCAGAATATTATCTTTTAGGAAAATGAATATTATGCAGGGAGAGCATTCAGCATCAACGGTTGTAGAAGTTAATTACTGTAACATGCATTTTCTTGGAACAAATTAAAATATGCGATGTTGCAGGGGTGTTCTCCATTTTGCCTATATGTGAAGGAACATCATATTTGCTTCTATTTTATTGTCGGGAGTATTGGGCTGAATAGACAGGATTTTAGACGTTGGGCCTGGGCCTGGGCCTAGTTTTATCAGTCCCGGCCTTTTAACCAACGGATCTCCAATGCTCATTTATGTAACTAGTATAGTATATTCTTGGCTTCTTTTTCAATCGAGTTGCTTCCTCCCTTTTGGGTAAATCAATAGTCAAATATTCTCAACTTCCCTTATAGTCAAAATGAAAATCCAAAACAACCGCTGGCCAGGTGGGATGCTGCTCCGCCACTTAGACGACGACGACGATATTCATTACAATCATTATCCTGGAACTGCTTCTGCATCACTACCTATTCATCTTCTAAGATCGCAAACCACTAGAGTACAAGCATTATTCTAACATTATAATTTATTCTCCATAACTTTCTTATCACTCGGGAGCAAGAATCCAGCCTACAATCTCATTTTAATTTTCAAACTCGCAAAGTCCTTTTATAATCTTCCCTCACATGGAGGACAATTATTAGCTCCTGCGAATTCCCAAGTGAGTGAGCATAAAGAAAGTAGTAGTTCGCTCTAAGCCAGCAAAGCCGCTCCAAATTAACAAAGTTGCTCGTAGTTAGCGAACTAGAGATACGAAAAATATATATACAAAAAAAATCTTCTTACCAAGGTTTCATCTTCAAACTCATAAATTTAAAATTTGCAAAACAATCAACAACATGGGGTAAGCATACATAATCTGCTCCGAGAGAATGATGACGATTGTAAATATGAATATGCGAACACACAAGAAAAAAGGGAATAAATTAGCGAATGAATTAACGAACGAGATAGCCAACGGGTTAGCAATGTTTGCTACATGTTAGGCAATAAATATACAGATATGTTACTAATCCCGCTTCCAAAGCAAGCGCGTGAGTTGAAAAGAATACCAACCCCAAGGTTCGCTAGCCACTTTTAAGTAAGTGCGTATAATAAAGCGACCACAAAGATAAATTCAAACAAAAGACTAAACATTTGTCAGTGCCAAGTAAGCACGTGATGAATAATATATTAAAAATGTTCGAATAAAATACAGTGATCAAACTATTTTATGCGAAAAACTACAATTTTAAAGCCCTTTAATAGGAAACTCTCTTGACGCTCCAAGTAAGCGATGCAATATATATATATATATATATATATATATATATATGTGTGTGTGTAATACACAGTCAGCGTGATGGTAACCTACCTATTCCATGGATTATTACGCACAACAATTAGCCTCAACCATGTTAACTGACAGTAAGTATAATGGAACTTATATGTTTCAACTGCTTGACTGCTGTTGCATAACTGGAATGAATGACCATGGTGGTAATTACTTGAGAAATACCCATCACCCACCGTAACCCTCAAAGTCGAAACCCATTTTCAAATTCGTCTGCCATATTAACCATTATAAAATAGGTATCACTTCTGCTTCACTTTACTGCCACCACTAGACAAAATGTTTAAAAGTAAGCGTCAGTTTTTCATCCTTCACCAGTTTTGCTATCCCCTGTTTCACTATGAACTGAGGCTCTATTTGCAGACTGATTTTTCTTCATTCCAAACTCAAACATTGTTGCAAATGCTAAAGTAGACATCAGTGACTCCTGAGACGAATTTGGTTTGGCTTTAGGTGTTATATTCTCTGAAGATTGACCTGCAGGGAGCAGGGATGCTGACATCTTCCATGGGTTTGCATTAGAGTTGAATTGTCAACAGATTTACCATCGACATTATCAAACTTTTTTGACATTTCCAGAGTAGAAATAAGTGCTTTCCACTCTGAGGACTGGCCTAAAGTTTGTGGAGAAACTCGCAATTTATATGACATTCCACCTGAGTTGATCAACATCATAATTAATCTTGCGATGATGGCTTTTGCTTTTGTCAAGAAAAGCTCCTACAGAATAGGAAGAAGCATCAGCACCCTTATGTGAAGTCTTGCTAACACTCAGTCTCATATCTGAATCACCCTTCGGTTGAAATTCGGGGGCAGTTGAAAAAGATGCAACATCTCCCTTCATTGGTTACCTCTCAGACAACTCATTGAAAATATTATAAAGGGAATAGTGAAGCAGGAATAGTCAGAACTGTATAACTAAGAGCAAAGCAACCGATTAATTAAATTTCTATGGAACCTCTAGAACTACTTCACGAGAATAATACCGTCCAATAAAAGCGAACATCGATGTATACTGTCATAATAACAAAGAACATTGATCTCTCGACTCTTTAAAGTTATATTTACCATAAATTTAGAAAAAAGGCCAAATGTTCGCCATTTTCGAATACGCGCGCGATAAAATAATAAATATGCAAATGTCACTTTATAACCTTCGCTCGCCTGGGGAGTAAGTGTTAGCAATCCCGCTATAAGTTAGCGTTGATGCCCTGAATTAGCGAATGAATCAGCAATTCCGCTCATAGTAAAACGACCTCAAAGATAATGGTTCGCTAGCCTCTTTCACAGTAAGCAAGCATAATAAAGCGACCGCAAAGATAACGACAGCAAAGATGAAGATTCGCGAGAATAAAAGACTATATTTATGTTTCAACTTTTTAAAGAAAGAAACATTTTAAGAATTCACATAAAAAGTTCAAAGATAAGAAATAATAATTTCTAGGCTTGCGAGGATCACTTTATAAACCTTCGGCAATAATTCTCCAAAAATACTCCCAAGAAAACGAGCTTTATAAGCACCGTTCACACTATTTATAACAAAAAAGACTCAAGCTATTTTCATAAGGGGACAAATGTTCGCACAAGTGAACATGAATGCAAAAAAACATGCTAAAAATAATTCGCTTCCTGCAAACTATTTTCATAAATAGGCAAATGTTTAATGATGCAAAAAAATATATACTCACTCTAAGTTAAAGAAACCGCCCCAAGTTGGCGAACTCGTTCATAGTTAGCGAGCTTTCTTTTCGCTCCAAGCTATTTACACACAAGACTAATGAATATGTGAATAAGTACATAGCAATACGAACACACGAGAAAAAATAGCTCACTACCTATTTATCTTACAAGTTAACAATATCATAAACCTATATTTATGTTCCATAATTTACTCACCACTAGGGGTAAGAATTCACTACAAAGGAAAGTCAACTCATCACCACAATACAAGATAAAATTACTTCAAAAGTTTATGATAAAAATGGAAAATAAAAGATACACAAAAGGTCAATTTTCAAACTCTTCCTACAAACGCCATTCGAGTTCCCAGGCTTGCGACTAGGGCTGTAAATGAGACGAGACAGATCGCGAGCTACTCGAGCTCGACTCGGTCAAAGCTCGACTCAATTGGACTAGACTCGAGTTCTTAACGAGCCGAGCTGAGCTACTTGATACCTGACTCGAAAAGCTCGCGAGTTACTGGAAAATATAATAGACTAAATTTTTTATTTTTTATAATTTAAAATATAAATTCCTAAACTTAAACCTTAAAATATAAACCCTAAACATAAGTCTTAAACCCTAAAATCTAATTCCTAAATTCTAAACCCAACAACATAAACTTCTAAAACCTAAACTAATACCCTAAACTTTAAAATTAACAAGCTTGAGTTTACACAACTTGTGTATCAAAGATTTTCTTGATAGGGCTTTAAATGAGACGTGACAGATGACGAGCTACTCGAGTCCGACACTGTCGAAAACCGTCAACACTTGACTCGATTGGGCTCGAATCAAGCTCGAATTCGACTCGAGTTCTTAACGAGCCGAGTCGAGCTTAGATTTCTCAGGCTCGTTAAAAATTACTCGAATCGAGCTTGAACTCAACTCAAAATCTTAACGAGCTGAGTCGAGCTCAGCACGACTCGAGCTCGACTCGGCTCGTTTACACCCCTATTTGCGACAGTCACTTTGTAACCTTCCCTTGGCTGGGGGGCAATTGTTAGTACCTATAAATATCTACCGCGACTCAATTGGACTCGACTCGAGTTCTTAACGAGCCGAGCTGAGCTACTTGATACCTGACTCAAAAAGCTCGCGAGTTACTGGAAAATATAATATACTAAATTTTTTATTTTTTATAATTTAAAATATAAATTCCTAAACTTAAAACCCTAAAATATAAACCCTAAACGTAAGTCTTAAACCCTAAAATCTAATTCCTAAATTCTAAACCCAACAACATAAACTTCTAAAACCTAAACTAACACCCTAAACTTTAAAATTAACAAGCTTGAGTTTACACAACTTGTGTATCAAAGATTTTCTTGATAGGGCTTTAAATGAGACGTAACAGATGACGAGCTACTCGAGTCCGACACTGTCGAAAACCGGTCAACACTTGACTCGATTGGGCTCGAATCAAGCTCGAACTCGACTCGAGTTCTTAACGAGCCGTGTCGAGCTCAGATTTCTCAGGCTCGTTAAAAATTACTCGAATCGAGCTCGAACTCAACTCAAAATCTTAACGAGCTGAGTCGAGCTCAGCACGACTCGAGCTCGACTCGGCTCGTTTACACCCCTATTTGCGACAGTCACTTTGTAACCTTCCCTTGGCTGGGGGGCAATTGTTAGTACCTATAAATATCTACCGCCATGTGTCAAGATCACACAGCCCGAGGCAAATAGACGAGACTGTGAACGATATCACATGAAGGATATCCAACGATCACGTAATGACGCACATGATTGCTGCGAATGACTATCGCATGCGATCGATCGCGATCCGTCCATTATCGATATAGCACTCGACAATCACCAAATTACAACTCTCCGCGAATGCACTACCGGAATACGACTGTGCGAACGACCAATCGCAACCCTTTACGAACTCAATATGTGAATGCTGCCCCAAACGACGCGACGATGCACGTGGTTCATACTGATAGCCAAATACGACGATACACTGAGGACACATGTCAAACCCATTAACACGTGTCTTCACCGCTTCCAAGTTCCTTTAAACCCTATATAATACCACATACACCTAAGATAAGGGGCTCGCCTGACACTCAACATGGATTATCTCACTCTCACTCCACAACTATCGAAAGGTCTCACCGAAATTCCCTCATCTTCACGGTCCGAGGAGCCCAAGTCGTCGTCGTTCATGTTATCCATCAACACAATTCTATAACATTATCGTATAATAAGCAACAGACTCAGGCTGACGAGAAATAGTCAAATGCTTTTTCGTGAAATGTTTTTTATTTTAATTTTTAAATATTTTAATAAATTTTATTTTAAAATTTAAAATATTTTTATTTTTTTCTAAAAATCAATTAAGCCCTTAAACTTTTTAAAAAATAATTTAGTCAATCTGCTACATCATCGTCCACTGTAGACTGCCACGTCATCGCTATGACTGTTACATTAGCACCTTAAACTACCACAGCCTAGTAATGATCAACGCTGGATTCTGTTTGTTAAAGTACTAAATATATCTTTTTTTTCTCAGTTTAAGGGACATAATTGGTATTAAATAAGTTCAGGGGACACAATGTGTTTTTTTCTTCAAAATTTAAGGGTTTTAGGTTCCATTAAGCCAAAAATCTACAACTCAAATAAATCCAAAATTTGTGTAAATATTCCTAAGGCCCCTTCCAATTTCGAAAATGTATAAATTGGTCCATTTTAACAAAAAATCTTCATAAATTAAAAATAATAATATATATAATTCTATAAGATAATATTAAACAAAAAATATTTTTTCCCAAAAACGATAAATTTGAATTCTGAATTCTTAAAAAAATACTTAAATTAAGTATAATATACTAAAGCATATCGTTTTTGCATTATTTTACTTTGAAAGGTTTTTAAAATTCATGTGATCTACCTTAGAGTTTAGTTATATTATTAACGAGTTTTTAACTTGATTTGTTTCTTTTAATTTAAATCGAACAAATCTATTCATCTCGACCTATTCAAATTTTATTTCACACAATTCCAGAAAATTCAATTTGAATTAGGATGATAAAATATAATGGTCAAATCAACTAATTTAAACATTTTTCACATAAAATAGAAGTCGTCAATTTAACTATTTAAAATTTTTCACTCGATTCGGTCGAGTGTTCTCGCTGAGTCTCAAAACTCTTAACTTTACTGCTAGCGTATTTCACTTCCTTAATTGGCATTATTGACTATACCCGTTTGCTAACTCAAGTGATGGAGGACATAAGTTTCGATGCCGCTCCAACTCCTATTTACCTTGCATGAACTTCAAGCCTAATCATCTCACCAAGAAAACATCAACAGTTGGCACTCTTTTTTTTGTCTTTCCGTTTTCTCACGGCTTTGTCGTGAAAAATTCAGACCGATCCGTGTCGTAAACTGATTTTAGTGAGTGAGTCTCCCAATGAGGATTTTCTACATACACAAGAACTCAAACTCGATACATGCTTAAGTAATACAAAGTCGCTTACAATTTGGACTAATCTCATATGTAACAATCAACACTCTTTAATTATGAGAATTTGTTCTGAATCTTATCCAGCCCTCGACAATAACATGGTTTACACCCTTGTTTCAAGGGGTAAATACTAGTGTTGTCGGAACAAAAAATCTTTCCCCTTTTTGATGCTTTTATTCATGTCCGAACATTAAAAAATTAAACCATAGAATCTAACCCTAATTTCAAAATCCTGAACCCTAAAATCAAACTCTACACTCTAATCTTAAACCATGACTCTAAACCTTAAACTTAAACTTAAACTTAAACTCTAAACCTAATTTTTTAGCAAACATAGAATTTCTATTCGTTCGTGAGGGAAGAATGATCCCACATCAACTATCTGATCATGACTGACTCTTAGCTTTGTTGCTAGCCTAAGCCATCTCACTTTCTTCCTTTACTCACTCAAGCATCGGAGACGTGGACCAAGACCTGTTGGTTTTCTGTTTTTGTCATCAAAGATTAAGACGAACCTGGGATTGTGTAGCCGACATATGTAGTTGTAAACTCAACTCTGAATGGGGCAGATAATGTGAAGGAAACGACAAAGAGTCACTACATGTAGAAACAAAATGGTTATTATCGATTGGTGTAATAATATTGTTACAATTAGACAATAAGAAAAAAAGCCTTCCGCTACCTCGGATAAGTACCTCAAGATCTCACTTAGAATTGTCCCATTCTTATAGTCAGATCTAGAGTACTTACCCTTCTTCCATTCTCCCCCCTACTATGAATATGATCTTCTCCTTTCAATCTCGTAAACTTCGACAACGGCGACGGCGAGCACAACGACAGTGATAGCTCACCCCCAACATCTTCTTCCTCCGTGCTTCGCCGCCTTTCTCCAAGCCGTAAAGATAGATCCAAGTCCAGGTTGGTATCCGATATCGCTCTTTTCATTCCCCTACGCTCTTGTGCACTATTCCGGGTGACATTTGCTTCGTCTTCTACTTTAGCTTGAGTACTTTGGTTTATGTGGCCTAATCTTGGCTGAGTCAAGAACGATTCATGACTCTGATCAGATGATGAAAACTCATTCTTCGGTCCAATCCTTAAACCATAATTGGTCCAATTATTACCAAACATCCTCTCCGACACTGTTCCGTGTAATCCCGGTCTTTGCTCATCGATGAAACCCATGCTTGTATACGGATAACGAACCGAGAACTGGCGGCCATTCCAAGAAGCATCTCCGTATCTTGAAAAGAAGCAAAAATCTGGGTTTAAACTACAAATATAGTACGTGCATTTAAGACAGAAGAACTGTGATTGTTAATTTCATTACCTGAAAGAATTAGAACTATCGCCTTGGTGATGATGATTATTATAGCCTTGCAGCATGGAGAGTTGGTTGAGGTTATAAATATTTCGATCTCCACTTTCCACAAGATGCCTATGATCACCCATGACTGCCATATGTAAAGATATGCGTTAGAAACGACCATTTGATTCGAACCCATAGTATTAAATTGCCGTACCAACCGTAATTTAGTACTATGGTCTAACCCTAATGGAAATCAAGGTAGAAAAATTGTACCTTGTCCTTGATCATCAACCTTCTTGCTTCTATACATCTAATGATGAATTAGTACCCAAAGTTGAAGGAAAAAATTGTTAGAACCAAAACAAATCAAGGGTTTTCTCCTATTATCTACAAGCTTTAATTAATGGTCAAATAATAACCTGGAGGTGGCTCTTGACATGAGCGATGCTGAGTCCTTTAATATTCATCAATTGAAGAACTAACTTCGGGGTAGCTCCTATATCGAAGTGAGAAGATAAGTTAAAAAAAATGAGTTGCAGACAAATTACGATAAGACATTAAGATTTATGACTAGAGATTGATGATGTCTCACTGTCTTGTCCCCCGAGTCTCTCGACGGCGTGGACGAAGCGAAGGTGAAGGTCGGGTGTCCATCGGAGCCTCGGCATCTTGGATCTGACATAAGGCCTTACGGAAGACTTCTTGTCGTTCTCTTCCACCGTGCTGTTGCTCGAGCTTCCTCCATTTCTAGGCTTACTTTTGCCGTCGTTCTCTTCGCTTTCGGCCTCGGCCTCGGCCTCGGCCGGAAGCTGGTTTTGTTTTGATGGGGTTGTTGTCTTTGAACACTCGGTGCTGCCACTTCTCTCCATGTTGATGTCCAAGCTCAGCTTCAATTAATATCCAGAATCATAGCATGAAATTAAAGAAGGTACAAAGTATATGTATAGACACACAGGTTGATATGAACATGGAGGGATGATTAAAATCCTAATTTGATGAACATGAACTTGGATTTTGATCTTGTTGTAAGAGAAAGACAGAGAGAGAACTAGCTGAAAAATATACAGATCTTTGAACAGATTGGAAAACCCTAGATCTTGACAGAGAAGACAGACAAACCTGTTTCTCTCTTTCTCTCTCTTGGGATTGGGACTAGTAAACAAGTAACATTTACTCAGTCTTATATCCTTATGGTAGATATTTTAGTAATATAATTATATCAACCGTGGATGCCCATGCATACATGCATTGACGGATGTTTAGTCATGCATTGAAGATAAAAAATATTTTTATATCAACTATACCCGCGAAAACAAAAAAGTTTTGCAAGCGCCTTAGTTTTAGGTTTAAGGATTCAGTTTAGGGTTTAAGGTTTAAGAGTTTATACATAGAGGTTTAAAATTTAAGAGTTGTTAGAATTTAGGGTTTAGTGCTACAATTTAGGGTTTATAGATTAAAACCTAAATCACTAACCATATTACCCTAAAACTAAACACTAACCTCTAAATCCTAAGTTCTAACAACAAATCTTAAATTTTAAACCACTAAATTATAAAACTCTAAAATTAATGTGCATGCGAAAACTTTTTACTTTCACCGTTAGTGTATGAAATCATATCCATATGTCAAAGCAATGAGTATGGATTATGAAATCAGGGACATGTTTGTAATTTGACATGAAATTAGAGATTCGCATCTACTATTTTTAAGAGAATTTATCAGACCTATATTATTTTATGAATTTCGACCGTGGTTTTGTCGGAATTAAGAATTGGACACTATTTACTTCAAAGTGGACTTTTGTTCTTATTAATTTTGTCCCTTGGCTACATGGAAGAAAAGAATTTCGCGTGACTCGATATGGCGGCCTTGTTGACATTGTTCCCTGCCTAACCTATAAGGAAAACACCCTTCCCCCTCATTTATCATTATTTATCATTCCATAACTATCATTTAAATGATTGTATATTGCATTTCAAACGAGAGAATTTCAGTTTAAAAATTATTTACATCAAATGTTAATTTTTTTTCTCAATCAAAATTTATTTTATTAATACTCCATAAGATCTTAAACGAGGTAATCATACAAAGAAAACAAAATAACTCATCGAAATCACACATAAACAAATTAAACAAGACAATTCAAACGACAAATACCCAAATCGACATACTCGGAACTATCTCACCTATATATGTTGCTAACCACCAAATAAGTAACACCAATTGCCAAAATAACAAAAGGTTAAATTCATAACTGCTTTTGTTTGAATAAATTGGCGTGATTATAATATAATATCTGTAACAGATCCAATTGGTCTGGGCCTAACCAAACCCATTACTCCTAACTAAACACATTACCCAAACTAAAAACCCATACCCGTTTATGAACCCAACCTGGCCTGGTAACCCAAGACCCAAACCAGAATAAAAAACCCTAGTTCTAAAATACCCTAAACCTATAATGGCAACCCTAAATACGCCACCGCCACCAGTCACTGCCGTTGCCGTCGTTGCTGTCTTCCACAGCCATCGCCGGCCACCACTTCGAACCATAATTCTTAAAATCCCAAATAAAACTGAACCCTAAAATAAACCTAATCCCCAAATTAAAAAATCAAACCCTAACAATCAAAATAATTAACTCTATCCCTAATCTGACCACCCCCTATCCCTAATCCAAAGCCGTCGCACCTTAATCTGTCATCCGGCCGTGCCCTATATGAGAAAAAGCTCGAAAAGGCAGGATTTCAACAGAAAAAAATCACATCGATTCTCTCATCATCCTCTATATATCGACCTGTAACAAAAAAGAGAAGGGATTACAGAGAGATTTACGGGGAGATTTGGAGAGATTTTCAAAGCAAAAAAATATATCAAAGAGTAAAAAAAAGAAGAAAAGGATTCGAACCAGAAAAAAATAAAAGATAAAAAATACATATTTTTTTATTCGAATCTAGGTTAAGAGTCAATTCTCTTCCCTCTCGAATTTTATGGCCACCGGAGGAGTGGTCGTACTCTCCAGGAACGGCGGCGCAGCTTGAGGGAGGAAACCCTAGCTAGGGTTTGGCTCTGAAATTTCAGAGAAAAAATGGGGCTGGCTGGTTTTTTGTGTATTTATAATACTGGAATAAATGATTTTTTTGGGTTAAAAACCCTTTTTAAGCCGTGTTCCAAACGACGTCGTTTTAGGCGCCTATACACGGCCGAAAACGGCACCGTTTCAAGCCTGTACCCATACCGGTGACCCGACCCGGGAAGGATCTACGAAGATTTAATAAAATGGGTTATTTTCGATTTGGTCCTTCTGCTTTTAATTTCCTTTTAATTTCGTCATTTATGTTACGGTTTATTTATTTTATGCAGCCTTTAATTTCTGTTTTAGTTCGATTTAGTCCTTATATTTGTAATATTTAATTTCCAGCTTTTCATTTCCGTTAATTTATGTTTATTTCTTTAAGTTTTGCATTTATTTCATTTTAGTCCAGTAATGTTTAATGTTTATGCCATGTAATTAAATATTAATGCATTTTAGTCCTTAATCTTTAGTTTCATATTGTTTTAGTTTAAATCATGCATTTTATTATTATTAGTAGTATTATTATTATTACTACAATTATATGTATATATTATTATTATCATATAAAGTATTTTATTATATTTTATATATTAATATCATATGTAAGATATATGTATATTTATTTGTTTATATTTTATGTATATTTTTTTCTATACTTTTATATACTATAGGGTTCTATGTATATTTATAAAATAAAATATATTATTTTGTCTAATTACAACATATATAAAATATAATAATAAATACTTATTTTTTAAAATATATAAAAAACTACTAATTTAATATATGTATATTTTTAATAAGTAATACATATATATATTTTACTATAAATATTATATTTTAAGTACATACATATAATTTTTTTAAATACTCATTTTGTAATATATATATATACTAACTTTATATATTTAGTTTTTCGATGAATATAAATATTAAATACAGTTCACCGTAAGTATTATATTTTTTAAATACATATGTATATTTATATGTACTTTATAAATTGCATCATAATTAGATAAGTTAAAAATTAAGGTAATATTCTTTTATTTAGGGAATTCGAGAACTCGTGCTCCGGACGTAAAGGGATGCGACCTTTTCGATATCACTAAATAAAAGAATATCCTTACCATTTTAGGTTATAACATTTAAGGGGATTTTCTTTTATTTAGAAAATTGAGAAATCATTTTCTGGGCGTAAAGGGATATGAACTTCTCGGTTATTCTAAATAACGGAACGTTTCTTTAAATATTTAGAACATTCTCATGCATTTAAGAATCATACTTTAAATTTTAATCAAATTTGAAATTTCCAACACTAAGACATTAAATATCGATTAGGTACCAATTTTGGGCGGTCTGGGGTGCTAATCTTTCCCCATCCGTAACCGACTCCCGGACCTAAATTTTTTTAATCTCTGGTTTTATTTTGGTGTCCGGTCTACCATTTTTAAAATGATCAGTGGCGACTTCATATTTTTTAATTTCAAAATCGGGCAGGAGTTTTCTAATTAAAATAAAAGAATTAGAAAAATAAATTTCAAAACCGAAATAAAAGAGAGCGCCAGATGGATTTGGGTGATTACAGCTGGCGGCTCCGCTGGGGACACCTTTTAAACTAAAAAGAGAGTCAAGCCACGAGTCGATTATCTTTTAGTCTTGGTCGTTGGAAATTGATGAATTCGATTTTAATTTAAAATATGTTTTTGTCTTTAGTTAATAGGACATGCATTTTATTTTTCTGTAAATATAACTGCTTTACTTTTACTGCTTAGTATAAGTGAACATAGACATAGGGTGTCAAAAGGTTTGAGAGTTTCTCCTCACACACCGTGCACTTGCATTGCATTTCATGAGCTTTCTACCCGAGCTCCGTCCATTTTAAGTGGAAGTGTGATACCGCCTTCGTGTGGGTTACCACCGTATAGGTTGATAAATTGCTTTCGGGATATATTTCTTATGTTTTCGCGTGGGTTACCTCCGTATAGGAATAAAGGATGTATCCCCCTGAATTAAACTTGGTCCATTTGAAACCTATAATGGGTGAGGATCAGGGGCCTTGCTACCTTTAGTAAGGGACAGCGAAGACAATTCGGGTACCCTTCCCTAGAATCGAATCTCATGTAATGGACCATAAAAGCCTTGCTTTAGAAATATAACCCGTTAAAAGTTCAAAGGAGAAACGCTTCTAACCTTTTGTCTACACTATAGATTTATTTCATGAATTTTGTACCGGGTAGATACCATGCCGGGTAGGATCTTTCTTTTTGCAAATAAAAATATGCCGGGTAGAAATCATGACGGGAAGGTTTTTTCATTCTGTACCAAGTAAATACCATGCCGGGTAGGATCTTTCTTTTTTGTAAATAAAAGCATGTCGGGTAGAAATCATGCCGGGTAGGACTCTATTTATTATGCCGGGTAAAAAATCATGCTCGGTTAGGTTGTACATATTTACTCTTCAATACTTACATATTTATTCTTGTTTTCATCTTTATTACACGTGTACTGACCAATTTTTTGTTTTCTATGTTTTTGTCTTTTTTTTTGCATTACATATGCATGACATAAAAAAGTGTTGATTCACGAGTGATCTACTATTAAAAAGGCTTTCATAACGAAAAAGTCAAGTGATCAGATATACAAGACCACATATATAAGGCAGTGCCTTAAAGAGACGCCAGAAGAGATGATAAGTCTTCCTTCTGAGATTTACACGTTAGACGTACCAAAGCATGTTTACACCAATACTGAGATTAATGAGGTACAAGAGTTGAAAAGGCAGATGACCGAAATGATGAGTATGATGAGTGATATGTCGAAAAGAAAAATGTCTGATGTACAGAAATAGGGGAATAAACTAAATAAAAGTATGGTGGCCACCAGTCAAGACCTCATATATGAACAAGATGATTCTGGTAAACCCAAAGGTCGTTGCACCGTCGCGATCGACATCAATAAGACACTCGAAGATGCAAAGGTTTCAATTTCAAAAAAATGGATGTAAGCCGAAGAAAGGCCAGAGAGGAGAAAGATAAAAAGAAGGCATTTCAAATTCTGATGGCATACACAGATCTGCTTTCGATGCTGGTCGAGAAGGATCTTGTGATTCCAGTACAATCCAAGCCAAAAGAGCCTCATTTTCCTAAAGGGTATGACAACAAGGCTAGGTGTAACTATCATTTAAGAGGTACGAGTCATACTACCAAAAATTACGGAGCTCTAAGGAACAAAGTCATAAGTCTTGTCGAAGAAGGGTTACTAAGTTTTGAAGAAGAAATCCTCAAAGCTTCCAAAAGCCTAACCAATACTGCACCAGAGCATACGAAGAGGAGCCAAATCTAGTACCCGGGACAAAGTTCAAATTCTAGTGTCCAACTTTTCGAGTCATCATTGGCCGGTGTTCAGAAGCCAATAACTAATGGTCCCTTTGATCCTATACCCATTTCGTATGAAGAGCTATATTCGCAATTGTTGGAGGCACAATTGGTGGTCCTATATCACATCAAACCTCTACAACCTTCGTACCCTAAATGGTATAACATCGAAGCTCATTGTGAGTATCATGCCGAAATTAGGGGACATTCAATTAAAAACTGTACCGCCTTCAAGCGTCGAGTTTAGAACCTCTTGGAGTGCAATATGTGCAAATTCGAGAAAGAAAATCAACATGGTTCAACTATCATTCACCAAGCAGCCATGGAGTTGAAGGAGTCTAAATTTGAAAAAGATGAAAAAAAACCATTTGAGGCGTGACGCTCAAGCTAGTGGATCAAAGAAAGAAATAGATTGTCTGAAAAATGAACTAAAGAGCTTGCAAGACAACTATGAAGAACTTCGTTTGACTTTTAAAAATGTTGGTTTGGGTGACATTCCCGATCAATGAAAAGAAAGAATTAAAGACCTGAAAGTAGATGTCAAATTTTGGAGAAAGAGTTCTAAAGCCAACGAGGAACTAGCCAGTACCTTGTCTTGTGATATGCAAGCAATGGAAAATCAATACCTTGCCCTCAAGGAAGACCTGAGGAGTAGTCAAGCCAATATTGGGACCTTGAACATGTGTATACGTCTGTGCGGAGACATCGCCGCTGAATTAAATGATAGTCAAGCTAAAGTTCAAAGGCTAAAAAAGTAAGTGGATGAGCGTAACGACATTATGAAGATGTACAAAAATCTTGTGAATGGTCTCAAGAAAGCCTTGAAAGAAAATAATGAGAAGTGGAATCTTCAGCTTCAAAAGTCTTTAGAGAAGATAAAGGAAAAATACAACTATATAAAATATATTATTGCTGAAGCACGAAGAGTTGCCCAACAAGTGACAGACTTGGCTGATGCAGTGATAAAATTGAGTCAAAATGATGAGCTCCTAGAATAAAACGAGAAGTTGGCTAGGCTCCTAAAGAAGTTACATAAGCTAGGCGCTAAAGCTCGACATTATCTATAACTCTAATATCTGATGTAACATGATCTTTTATGAAAGTTGTTCTAAGATGTTCACTCCAGAATCAACCTCTTTTTGGCATTCATTCAACATTGCATCTTTATTGCATTTTTGCACTTTTAGCAACATGTTCATTACACACATTGCATTTGCATTTATAGACCGATTTTGGTAATTTACCCTGGGGCATCCGACTTAGGTCCAATTAAACCCATCATGTCAGGATTAGATGACTAAATCCTTTTAAGCATAAAAAAGGTGCACACTAGAAAGAAGTTGGAAGAAAAATAGGGCAAGCTTTTTGGAATGGTTGTAACTTTAGAACGAGAGAAGTATGTCTATTTCACGCACTGTGTGAGTTTGATTTACTTCAAAAAAGTGATGAGGAGCTTTTGTCAAAACTATTGTTTACCTGTTTTAATAAAATAAACATTATTTTAAATCCCATTTGACAAACAATTCATATTTTTTGATTCTTTAAACATTTTATTCATTGCTATGAGTTGGTTTTTTCCTAAACATATGTACATATCATTTTTTATTAGGTCCTTGAATTTTAATTGCAAGAGTACCTTTTATTCAAATCCAATGATCAAATTTGAACAACCTATGTCTAAAAGAAAGCAAATGTTGCAAGGATACTGCAAATGTGAACATTTTCTGTTTTACTTAGGTTGACAGAATGAACAAAATGAGTGTTCAGGAAATGGGCAGATCCCATCGAGTGAATTCACCTCTCGGGTATTTGTTGTTTAAGGTCCTTAAATCGAGTGTTGACCCTAAACTTCTACCCTCTGAAGAGTATTTAGATGTCCGTATGTGAGAAGACGAATGGCATTCCTTCAATTCCTTTCACAAATAAGAAAATATCCATTTTGTCATTTTTTGAGCCTGATAGTTTTTTCTAATAAAACCCAAACCAAGGATCACCCCCACACTAGGGGTAAAGAAGGAAAAATTTTGTTTGCAAATAAAAGTCATCCGAACTTTATCATGCTACACAGATAACACTTCAATTAGGGCAAGAAATGAGATCAGATGCATTCAATGCAAGGGTCAGAGAAACATTAGAAGAGGCCAATAAAAGAAAAATCTATGCTCAAAGAAGCTGAAAATCACCAACAAGAAGGCTGAAACAATCAAGGGAGAAAACACTAAGACAAAAAGTGCAATAAAGGAAAAACAAGAGCCTTGGAAGATTGGTTACTCTCAAGCAAAGGCAAAAATTAATTTCTAGTCGGGATTGCAGAATAGCCCACGACTACATTCTCCTAAACATGAAAGGAAATGAACTCTAGGATGAAAACAAAAAAAAATAGGTAGTCTAGAGCGATCCTAGTAATGAAAGAAAAAGGTTACTCAATGTGAGCATACCCAAATCAAGCAATACAAGCAATGAGGTTTTAATTGGAAGCTTATACCAATTTTGTCGGATTGGTCACTTTTAAATGGAAACGGATCAATGCCGAGCCAAGACATAAATCAGTTAGAGATTACATGTTCTAGAACTACAAAAGAAGGAAATGAACTCTAGGGTGAAAACCCGAAAATGGGCAGTCTAGAGCGATCCAAATAATGAAAGAAAAATGACATTTCATCAAAGTACATCTAAATTGCAAGTGCAGAAGTGAGAGTTTGCCAAGAAGAAATGATCATTGGTTTCATTACCCTTAAACACTTATTTGGGCATGTATATCTTTTTTCATACCTATGAGCCATAGCTTACATTACAAGCCTATAAGACCATTCCGATCATACATAGATGTCTGAGTTTTGTCTTCAGGTTATATTCCGCCTATAAGCGTTAACCTTTCTTCAATGAGCGTCAAACTTCAAGTGCCTGATCGACACCAAATGAGGGAATGATGAGGCATGGTGAGTTAGTGAGATCAAGAGAGCCACTTAAATGGGGTAGAAATTAGGTATGGAAATGTTCCTCTCATAAGCCTAATAGCCCAGAAAGGACTTCACATGTACTTGTGTCACTGCAACCCTTGTTATCTTCCAAACATATACTCCATTCGGGTTGTTCATTGTCAATTTGAAGAAAAAAAATACTTTTTGCACTTGATATTTGAATGCTCAATTTTGATTTTTAAAATTTCACATTTTTGAAAAATTGAATTATTTCTTCTAAACTCTGCACAAGATTTTTGTATGAAAAAAAACTCATATTCACAAGTTTTTGCATTTAAAACTTTCTTGCCCTAAATGTCTGAAATAAGGAAAACTCGGCATATTGGGTTGAAGAACATGAACATTAGTGGGGCATTGTTGTCTACAAACATTATAAAATTAGAAGATGAAGCTTAATAGAACTCATGATTCAGGAAAAAAAATACTCAAAAGTTGACATTCGCCCGAATAGGTGATTTCCAAAAAAAAAACAATCAAACTTGAGAGAGGTCGGGGCATCGTTCGGCAAGATTGACTTTATCAATCAACAGAACATAACTTGGGGCATAGAAAGAATAATGCTAAGAGGCCTGATATGACCAACTAGAGTCACGAGGCATTCCTTTAAAGTCAAGTTATGGTCAACTGCATTGCATGTCATCCATCTCTGCATCGAGCATTTAGGTTAAATTGCATACGTACACCGTAAAAATAGGGAGCATTCATCAAAAAGTGCATATACTCTGCCACATATAAAAACAAGAATGAATCAAAAATGGCGAATCCTTAATCAAGAAAGGAAGCCGAAACACAAGGAGATTGATCCCTCAATGTGACTCGAAGAAAATCAAGGCAGAGACCTGAAAGGGCTCCATGAAAAATGACAATTTTTGAAAATATCTAGAGCACGAACCCAAAAGGGATGCATTTGGTATTCAAAACGAAGTTCCAGCAAGTTTTAGTATCCTTGACAGAAAGGAATGGGGCAAAAGTGGTATGGCATTCTTGACACAAAAGAGCAAATCACTGTCTGAAAAGCTCCAGCATCCTTGACAGAAATGAAAGGGGCAAAAGTGGTATGACATCCTTGACACGAAGGAGCAGATCACTGTCGGTAAGTTCTAGCACCCTTGACGGAAAGAGTGGGGCAAGAGTGGTATGACATCCTTGACACAAAGGAACATATCACTTCTAAAAAGTTTCAGTCCTTAATACGGAATTTTTTTCAAAAAAATAAAAAAAATCCATCAAAAATCAAACAGAAAGAGAAAGAGAAAGAAAAATAAAATAAAATAATAAAAAAATCAAAAGCAAGGTGAAAACCCGAAATGGCACATTGAAAAGAACCCTTTTGAAAATGTTCAAGGCACGAATCCAAACTAAGGCCTTGGAAACAAAAAAATGAAGAATATCGTTTTCATTAAGTTTCAGTGTCGTTGACATGAAGGAGTGTAACCCAAGTGAAAGAAGAAGATTGTTTGGAATCTTCAAGAAAAAAAACAGATACTTTTTGACAGAGTCCAACCTCCTCGAGACGAAGGAGTAAAAAAATCAAATCAAAACTTTACAAACTTCAGACCTTGTCTCCTCGGCGGTATGGTAGCCTGGTCAAATCGAACATTCAGATCTTACCTCTTCGTCGGTGCCGTATCTAGATCAACTTCATGAAATTCAGACCTTGTCTCCTCGACGGTATGGTAGCTTGGTCAAATACAAACTGCAGATCTTGTATCTTCGTCAGTGTCGTAGCTAGATCAACTTCACAAACTTCAGACCTTGTCTCTTCGGCGGTATGGTAGCTTGGTCAAATTAAACTTCAGATTCTGCCTCTTCGTCAGTGTTGTAGCTGGATCAACTTTATGAACTTCAGAGCTTGTCTCCTCGGAGGTATAGTAGCTTGGTCAAAATTTACTTTTAAGTTTACATTTTTGTCAAATTTGTAGCTGAAAGAAAAAAATAAAAAAAGAAAGAAAAACTCAAAAAAAGCAAAACAAAAAAGGAAAATCAAAATCAAGGTGAAAACCCAAATGAGCGTCTTGAAAGGATCTTTTTCAATCATCTTTAAGGCACGAACCTGTAAAGAAGCCTTATACATTCAAAATGAATATACGTTAGTCTTATCTCCCTGAAGTTGCAGTGGAAGAATTGAAGCTACACTAGTCACATCTCCCTGAAGTTGCAGTGGAATAGACACAACATCAACATTATCTCACTGAAGTTGCAGAGAAACGAATCCAGCATCAATTTTATCTCCCTAAAGTTGCAGTGGAAAAATTAAAGCTACATCAGTTCATCTCCCTGAAGTTGCAGTGGAATAGACAAAACTACAACAACTGACTCTATCTCCTTAAACTTTTAGTGGAGTGGGTCATGCATTCAACAAAAGATAAAACTTAACACATTTTGCTTCCCCAATACATATTTTGAAGATTTTTCTTCCCCAAAAGTAACAGGGTGGATCAATCAAGGAAGAAGACCTATATTGAGAAGAAAGAAGATCTGCCGAAGAAAGAAGACACGCGTCAAGAGGGAAAAGCTCAACCGGACCAGACCTAATTGGCTCTCTTTTAGTCTTTGCTCTATTGTCGTTACACGATAATGAGCAAAGAGGGGCAGTTGTAACAGACCCAATTGGTTTGGGCCTAACCAAACCCATTACCCCTAACTAAACTCATTACCCAAACTAAAAACCCAAACCCGTTTATGAACCCAATCTGGCCCGGTAACCCAAGACCCAAACCAGAATAAAAAACCCTAGTTATAAAATACCCTAACCCTACAATAGCAACCCTAAATACGCCGTCGCCGTCGCTGTCTTACACGGCCACCGCCGTCCAAGCCATCGCCGGTCACCACTTTGAACCACAATCCCTAAAATCCCAAATAAAACTGAACCTTAAAAAACCTAATCCCCAAATCAAAAAAATAAACCATAAAAATCAAAATAATTAACTCTATCCCTAATCTAACAACCCTTATCCCTAATCCTAAGCCGTCGCACCCTAATCTGTCATCCGACCGCGCCCTATCTGAGAAAAATCCCAAAAAGTCAGGATTTCAACATAAAAAATCACATCAACTCTCCTATCATCCTCTACATATCGACCTATAACAGAACAAAGAAGGGATTACAGAGAGATTTATGGGGAGATTTGGAGAGATTTTCAAAGCAAAAAATATATATCAAAGAGTAAAAAAAAGATTAAGAAAATGATTCGAAACAGAAAAAAATAGAAGGTAAAAAATACATACCTTTTTTTTTATTCGAATCTAGGTTAAGAGTCGGTTCTCCTCCTTCTCGAATTTTATGGCCGCCGGAGGAGTGGTCGTACCCTCCAGGGACGGCGGCACAACTTGAGGGTAGAAACCCTAGCTAGGGTTTGGCTCTGAAATTTCAGAGAAAAAATAGGGCTGGCTGTTTTTTATAATACTGGAATAAATGATTTTTTTGGGTTAAAAACCCTTTTTAAGCCGTGTTCCAAACGGCGTCGTTTTAGGCGCATATACACGGCCGAAAACGGCATCGTTTCAAGCCTGTACCCATACCGATGACCCGACCCGACCCGACCCGGGAAGGATCTACGAAAATTTAATAAAATGGGTTATTTTCGATTTGGTCCTTCTGCTTTTAATTTCCTTTTAATTTCGTTATTTATGTTACGGTTTATTTATTTTATGTCGCCTTTAATTTCTATTTCAGTTCAATTTAGTCCTTATATTTGTAATATTTAATTTCCATCTTTTCATTTCCATTAATTTATGTTTATTTCTTTAAGTTTTGCATTTATTTCATTTTAGTCCAGTAATGTTTAATGTTTATGCCATGTAATTAAATATTAACGCATTTTAGTCCTTAATCTTTAGTTTCATATTGTTTTATTTTAAATCATGAATTATTATTAGTATTATTATTATTATTACTATTATATGTATATATTATTATTATTATCATATAAAGTATTTTATTATATTTTATATATTAATATCATATGTAAGATATATGTATATTTATTTGTTTATATTTAATGTATATTTTTTCTATACTTTTATATATTATAGGGTTCTATGTATATTTATAAAATAAAATATATTATTTTGTTTAATTACAATATATAAAATACAATAATAAATACTTATTTTGTAAAATATATAAAAAAATTACTAATTTAATATATGTATATTTTTAATAAGTAATACATATATATTTTACTATAAATATTATATTTTAAGTACAAACATATAAAAAAAATTAAATACTCATTTTGTAAAATATATATATATATAAATACTAACTTTATATATATAGTTTTTCGATGAACATAAATATTAAATATAGTTCACCGTAAGTATTATATTTTTTAAATACATATGTATATTTAGATAAGTTAAAAATTAAGGTAATATTCTTTTATTTAGGGAATTCGAGAACTCGTGCTCCGGGCGTAAAGGGGTGCAACCTTCTCGATATCCCTAAATAAAAGAATATCCTTACCATTTAGGTTATAATATTTAAGGGAATTTTTTATTTAGAAAATCGAGAAATCATTTCCCGAGCGTAAAGGGATGTGAACTTCTCGGTTATTCTAAATAATGGAACGTTTCTTTAAATATTTAGAACATTCTCATGCATTTAAGAATCATACTTTAAATTTCAATCGAATTCGAAATTTCCAACACTAAGACATTAAATAATCGGCTAAGTACCAATTTTGGGCGGTGTGGGGGTGCTAATCCTTCCCCATCCGTAAACGACTCCCGAACCCAATTTTTTTAATCTCTGGTTTCATTTTGGTGTTCAGTCTATCATTTTTAAAATGATCGGTGGCGACTTCATATTTTTTAATTTCAGAATCGGGCAGAGGTTTTCTAAATAAAATAAAAGAATTAGAAAAATAAATTTCAAAACCAAAACAAAAGAGAGCGTCGGACGAATTTGGGTAATTACAATATCCATTCATACTTTTTTTATTAATCTTTTGACAATGCATACACATGTGCTTGAACCCGGGTCTTTTATGATGAACATCATCTTCTTTTCTACTGAAGCCATTCTATTGGGTTCTATTACGATGGATAACTATAAATCTCTTCGTAAACCTCGAGAAGGGGTTAAAAAATTGTAACACGTCATATGTGACACATGCATGCATAGATTCTGATTTTAAATTTGTAGGTTGAGCAATCGGGGAGGATAGCACACGAACAGACAACGAATAGTTGAAGGAATGTGTCACGTTGAGAGTAGAGAGGTTAATATGTAAAAGTGAAGTGAATGTGATGCTAAGCTCTCTACTCTCAACGTGACACATTCCTTCATAATAGAACCCAATGAATGGGACCACTATATGCACATATATAACAATATTTTTTGGGTATAACCACTAATGTTCGATTTATTTATCGTTTCACTCAGATATGATATTACAGAAATTTATTATAAAAACAACTAATTTAATTTAATTTGTTATATTCATGGCGTCACGATTCAAACATATGATCTTGATAAAAAAAAAACCTAACGCATCGTCTTACTAAAATTAAGTAACAATGGATCACCACCAGACACGTAGCTATATGCTAACTTGAAGGGACTCTTGCTCCCACGCAGAGAATTTTTTTTAACTTATATATTTACTAAAAAATATGGATTAATTATAAATTTATCTCTTTCATACATTTATATTTTACCTTCTCAACCCTTAATCATAACTCCGTCTCTAATCACCATAACATAAAAAATATTCTACGAGAACAGAAATTCACCCTTACCCTATAAATAAATAAATCCAATTCGGTGAAGTAATAATAAGAATTTTATACACACTTTATATATATGATTATTCAATAAAATGGTTACAAATATGTAGGGTTGGACGCTCGATCGAGTTGAGTCGAATCAAAAAATTTTGAGTTATTCGAATTTGCAAGTCCTATTTTACGATTCAAACTTTATTTGATTTTTTTTCGAATCGAGTCGAGTTTATGAAATTCGAGTCGAGTCGAATCAAGTCGAGTTTTCGAGTTTCTGTACAGATTTAATTGCACACATATATTTCTCCATATATATTTCTATATGTATATACGTAGAGGTGCACATATATATTTCTATATGAATATACTTAGGGCTGGGCGGTACACATATTGATTCAAATTTTAACGGCTTTCTATATGCATATATAATATACATATATATTTCTTCATATTTTCACATGTGATATACATAATATATCATGTGGAATTAAAAAAGTCGACTTGAATATGAAAACTGATCAACTAATTACTAAAATTTTCGAGTTATTCGAATTTCCATTTCATAACTCAAACTTTATTTGAATTTTTTTTGAGTCGGGTCGAGTTTATGAAATTTCGATTCGAGTCGAGTCGTTTTTTGCCTCGAGCTGAGTCGAATAATTCGGTTTTTCGATTTGAGTCGAATTTTGCCCAGTCCTACAAATATGCATTAGGAATAGACAACCAGCTTATAAAATAAATATATATGCGGCCTGTCTACCCAATTCTAACTAAACTGCATGGATATACATTTGGTTGGTTGGCCAAGCTATTCATCTTTGTTCCCTCATATTCCCTTAGGTCATGGGTTCTAGATCCGCTAAAAGCACTCCCATCTTTCTCCTAGAGCCTCTCTTCCTCTTCCCTCTAAATATGATTAGGATTATAATTAGGATTTGTCAAAAAATCACTCATTACATAATTGATCTTTAGACTGTATTTTTTCAAATATTTTTAATTAATATCCATAAATTCCCTACCACTAGATCAATCTCCTCGCGTTATTTTAAGCTAATTATATTAAATAATTAAATGAAGAAGAAACAAACTAAAAATTAGGTTTTAGTATATACAGTGTTAAAATTAAAAATTTGGAAAATGTTTTTAAAGATAGAATCTCAGGCATTGAAATTTAAATTTTATGATTTAAGTTGATTTATAATTGATATAGTATAATTTGTAAATAAAAAAGTAATTATTACACGATCAAAATGAGTCATTACGCTTTCCTGACATATTATTATTCAATTTTGCTTATGTGCTGGTGTTTTCAATAGGCCTTTTTCCTTTAAAAAATATTTAACTTTTAAAATTCTAAACCATAATTAATTTTTATTCTTTTCAATAAATAATTTTTTTATAAAAAATTGGACATCATACAGAAATAAAACATAAAAAGCCAAATAGCGTGAAAAGAAAAATTCAAAACCTTCCTTTGATTATATCCTTCATCATCTATAAAAATCTATCAATCAAATCTCTCTGTCTTTATTAAACGAATAAAAATACAATGTCCCTTTTTGGTATCCCTTTCTATGCCAAACATTAAAAAATTAGATTTAAGTTTAAGGTTAGGGTTTAGTGTTATGGTATAAGGAATTAGGAATAGGGTGTAATTTTTAGGGTTTAAGGTTTATGGTTTAAAATTTAGAATTTAGGATTAGGGCTTAGAATTTAATTTTTTAGTGTTGGAACATAAAAAGGACGCTGAAAAGGTGCATAAGATTTTTGTCCCTATTAAACTACATGATGAAGTAGTGAAGTAGAGAGAGTTTACACAACCCTTTTGAAATTTAAAACCTAAAATCTAAACATTTAAATTATAAATCCTAAACTATAAACTTAAATGGGACCCCTTACACCCTAAAATAGAAAAAAATTGTAAACTAAAATTTACACTGTCTACGTATCATATAATTTTTCATTATTAATAAATTTTACATAATATATTTTTTATATAAAACATTTTATTTCACTCATATCGTATGACAAAACATATTCCTAATAACTATTGAATGCATTAATTAGTATACTTATATGATGCATGACCATTGAAAAGTTCCTTTTTCCACGAGCAAGTTTCTAAAGTTGGCACACATATGTTTATTTTAGAGGCTTTAAACCCAAATCTTTAAATTCTAAACTCTAAACTTTAAACTATAAAATATATTCTCAGACCTTAAAACATAACCGCAAACACTAAAGCCTAACATTAAATCCTAAACTTTAACATCTAACTCCTAAAAATTAGGCGCTTGTGGAAAACAAGTTTTTCACACCAGTGTATAGAATTTTTCTCTTAATATAATTGAACTTATTATGCATATAAATTTTCTAATCAATCCGATATTTTTTAAACACATTAATCGTGAATGCCATACTTTGAGCTGTGGTTCTCTTTGGGTGTATCTAACCTCTTTAGAGGTCATGGGAAGGTAGATTTATTGGTTAGGAGTTAGGACATAGAATGGAACTTTTCCATTATTCGCACGTGTTATTGTCATGGACACTTGAGTCTAGAACAGGGACGGGGTTGTTTTGCCGTTCCAATCAATTCACAGGGTTCTTGCCATGCCATTGCCAACACATAAATTTATGATTCAACTTTCCACAACCAATTTCAGCTTTTTTTCTCTCACTCGTTTTTCATGACTTTATTTTGATTAATCCGAATCGGTTTGTATCGTATATTTGATTTTAGCAAATAAGTCTTACAGCAATTTTTTTTTTACATAAACAATATCTCAAACTCGAGAACTGTTTAAACCATACTAAACAAATGACCACTTGAACCAAATCTCATCCGTTTCAACTTGTTCTTTTGATGTCTTAATTTTCGTTTTTCCTAAAAAAAATAATTACTGTGGATAGATATATGTAAGATTTACTAACATCCTTGGAAATAACAATACACACATGATCTCAAATGTTAGAAACGAAAAACTAAAAAAAAAATCCGAACACGAGACAGACCCAAACAGCTAAACCTAGCTAGACAACCTTTGCCCCACATCATGGGTGGTAATATTTTAACCTGCTACAAGAAGCACGTGAAGTTCTTAGTTTTTACATCAACCATGCAAACTAACTAAAAAGGAAGATTTCTTCTCGAATGTTTAATGTCACATTTTCTTGTATGTTGTACTGATGACAATATAAATTAAATCAAAGTTAATTTTAAAAAATTTGTCATTTTTTATAATAGTTTAGCATTTGCTTATTTCTATATTATTATGGGTACTTATTTGATGTACCGTCAGTAAAAAGTTTTTTTCACAAGCAATCTTCTAAATTTGTCACATATTCTTTTTAGGAGTTCTTAGGAGTTCTAACTCCGAAACTCTAAACTTTAAATCATAAAATCTATTCCAAATCTTAAAACCTAATCACAAACACTAAAACTCAAACCACTAAATTTTAAAAACAAAGACTTATAAAAAAAATTACCGTCAATATATAGGGTAAAAATCCTATTATTATTGTTATATAGTATTATATGGTTCAGGGTTAGCATGAGAATTCGTGAGCCTATTAATGCGGATCTGTCATTACTTGAGATTGGGGAATGAGCATGTCTGTCTTCTTATGCAACTCTCTCATACGGATAACTAGTAATTTTTAAAGGATATCATTTTTTTCAACAATATTTAAGGAGGATTAATTATTTATAAAGAGATATTGTTTTATTTATAAAGGAGTATCATTTTATTTATAAAAGGGGTGTCATTTATATATAGTTTTAATTTTTATACACAAATTATACAGAAAAAAAGTTCAAAAAATTTTGGGTGTCATAAAACACCCTATTCTATAATGTGGCTCCGCCCATATGTATATTTGTATCTTTATATATATTTATATATAGCGGGATTAATAATTATATATATTAGATTTATTTATGAAGAAAAACTGGACTCGATTTGTTTTTATTATTTTTATTAGATTTGACGTGAAAAAAATCAATTCAATTTGCTTCGAATCGTAATTTTATAAATTCAACTCGAAAAAACTTTAAATAAAGTTTAAGTTGTAAAATAGGATTCAAATAACTTGAAATTTTTAATAATTAGTGGATCAGTTTTCAAGTTCGAGTCGAAATTCATCTACTCCGCCATATATATGTATATTGCATATGAAAATATGAAGAAAAAAATATGTATAGCATATATGGTTATAGAAAATTATTTAAATTGGAATCAATTAGTATTATAACATTATAAATATTTATAATTAAATTTGAACTGAAACTCAAACAACCCAACTCAACTCAAAAAAATAAATAAATGAAATTTAAGTTATAAAATATGACTTATCAACTCAACTAACTTGAAATTTTTTATTTGATTCAAACGACTACTTACCCTAATATCAATAAATCCATATTAATTCATGGCATGATAACCATTAAGATAATATGCCATGCCATGCCATGCGATATAATGATGATGACCAACATCAACTATATTCTTACCAACCATATCATTTTTTTAAATAATTAAAACCAAGAAATTTGTCAAGTTAATTTCAAAGAAGCTTCACGACTAGTTCTTGAGTGATAATTTCATAAATATTGATATTTATATTCTCAGACTCAGCGCTTAGATAAATTATTTTATTTGGTAGGTGAAACTATATAATATATTCCCTCATTTCTCATCTAAGAAAATCAATAAATTAATGCATGGTATAGTACCGGCAATATGCCATGCAAATTTATTAAACTCAAATGAAGATAGCATAGAATATGGAGTAGATAGACTGATGTTTTCAACAAAGTCATGCTTAGTTTCATTTGCTTCAAACCCATTACCCTGACCAATAAAGTGGGACCAAAATATAAAAACATGCTATATTCTTTGGGCATTCAACATTTATTTCCCTTTTCCACTAATATTTATTTATTTAATTCTTTTGAATGGGATTATTTTATTAATTCATCTATTAGTTAGGAGGTATAAAATGATGATTAAATAACTATTTTTTTAAGAAAATAACACCTAAGCTCAACATTCTTTTTGTTTTTTTATGATATTTGTTAGAGTGAGTCTAATATTGATTTTTCGTATTTTGTTGGCCTATATAAGAAAAAGAAGTTAACCATGAATTTTAAAACCGTTTCATGTCAATATAAGGGTCGAACTCTTACCTACTAGTTAAAATAGAAAGAAACTCGTACTATCTCATCTAAGTAACATGATTAAAACTCAACATTCTATTAATACATGATACTTTAGATTTGTTTTTGTCCATGACTTTAATATCATTAGGAGTGTGCATTTTCGAATACCGAATCCGATCTAATCCATAAAACTGGATATCTAAAATTTCGGATCGTTAAAATAGCGATCTTTATATGATTCAAAAAATTTTAGATATTCGAATATCCGAATATATATTTTGATTTAAGTATTTTTCAGATTTGACAATCGTATATATGAAAAATTTAGATTGTCGAATATACCAACAACAAATTATCAAATATAACAAGATTCACATCCAAGGAAATTTCGGATTTTCGGATATAACAAGCATCATATTGTTGAATGTAACAAGATTCATATCCATAGAAATTTGAATTTTCGGATAATCCAAAACTTAAAATATTACGATCCGTATACGATCTGAAAAATAAAAAATGGATCGAACATTCGATCTGAAAAATTAAAAATAGATCGAGCATTCGATCTGAAAAATTAAAATCATATTAGATATCTGAATTTTCAGATCGGGTCAACGAATAAACATATCGAATCGAATATTTTTGCACACCTTAAATATCATATATATATATATATGTATATGTATGCTTGGTTTTTTTCAGAAGTCAGCTTTGAAATAAGCCTCATTTCATTAATTGCAATTAGTAAATAAAATAATACATTAGTCATTGTCGGGTGTGTTTACCTAACAATTCATATGGTATGCAAATTTCTTCACCCAAAATATTTTATTAATATATTCCTTTCACATATATACGTATGCATTGTTAGAAAATCATATGAGGGTATAACAAGAAAATATGAGTTTAATTTTCGCCAGAGGAATATAAATTGTCAAAATTTTATACCTATATATTTGTATTTTTGTGGTTTCTATAAAACGTAACATTTTGCATAAACTTTGGGGTACTCCGCTTGAACACACCTCTATTTGTTTAATCTAAGTTGACAAGTAAAAAATTCGAAATCTATGAGGTTTGTGCTGGTCGGCCAAAAGAACCCATTTTGAAAAAAAAAATGTAGAGGGCAAGATTGGAGGTAGGTGATTAAAGGTGGTTCATCCTATTTAGGGATGGAACTAAAATTTGAAGGTGAAGAGGGTAAAACATAAATGTTTGAAAGTATGGGGAGTAAATTCATAAATAATTTAATTTTTAAAACTTTTTTATATATTTGGAGGTTGAGCACAATTACCCCTCTCAACCCCTTAGTAGTTTCGTCTCGGACCCTATAGTGGAGAACTACAAAAAAAATGGTGATCGAACATCAGAGGTAGACGTCGCTAGTAGATTGAAGAGGTAGATCAAAGAGCTTAAGAGTAGTGGCACTGAAGGAGTTGGGTTTTTGAATGGTAAGAAGATTTTGCAAGAAGATTTCGAATTAAGTCGGGTAGGTGTTGGTGCATGATATCTTAATACATGCGAGCCATGGCAGCTTCCTGGAGCAAAACTAATGGAAGAACCAGTGGGAGAGGATCAGTCGCTCTTTTCGTCAGCAATCTCCCATCGAAGCTACACTGGAGTGGTTTACGGCAAACGTTTGGAAGGCACGGTGACCTGGTGGACTCTTTTATCGCGAAGAAACTAGATATGAAAGGCAACTAGTTTGGCTTTGTTCGGTTTTCAAATAGAAAGGATGCAGTTAGAGCCATTGAAAGGCTAAATGGGTTCAGATTATATGGATTCAGACTATTTGTCTCATTTGCTAGATTCAATAGCAGAACAGCTTACTGGAGAAAGAAAAGGGACAAACAAGATTTCCTCCCAAATAGGCGGCTTACCAGAGAGAGAGAACAAAATGCAAACATTAGCCCTGACAAAAAGGTGGAGGCTGAGAAGGACAGAACAAGTCAACAAGTAGGTCACAGCGATCCCAGTATGAGCATAGGCCACACCACAAAAAGAATTCAGGGCCATGTGGAGGATGAGTCACTCTGGAGATTAAGTAAATGCCTAATAGGTTCGATGGCGACGGTTTGTTCCTCTGAAAATGTTAAAGAAAGGCTCCGGAGATGGGGACTTGGAGAACTGAAAGTCAAAAGTCTGGGTGGCCGAAAATTTCTTATTGAAATTCAGGATGATGAGCTGCTCAACTTATTGGAGGAACAAAACTGGTTTCTTCTAGAAGAGATTTTCGTAGAAGTGGTGCATTGGTCAGAATCTTTCACGATAACAGAAAGAGCAACTTGGGTGGAGCTGAGAGGTATCCCCTTACATTGCTGGAACCACGATTGCAGGGCGTTGGGGATCACTCTTAGCTCTGGGGGAAAATGCTTTTCAATCATATGGGTGCGGAAGGATGACGCTGCTGGTTTCAACAAATCATATGATTGAAATTGGAGTATTAGCACTGTTTTGAGAGGCTTATGGAGATGAGTTTTGGGGCGAGAGTGGGAAGTGAATTTTACTCTACAGGAAGCCTTTGGGATGTCAGGGACCCTAGGCAACTCACTAGTTGGTGATTGCAGACATTGAGGTTCTAATGTTTTTTTGGGAGTTTTGGGAAACTGTTGATTCCCCACTATAGCTGATCTGTTTTGAGGTCTCTTGCTTTTCAAGGATTGATGTCTCTAATTGTTGAGTTGATCCGTGAACAAGTGAGGCTGTTGTTAGGGAGAAATCCATAGGTTTTGGTACAACCTGTAGTGGGCAGTGTGAAGTTACATTTTTGGAGCTTTGACGCAGGTTGCAGCAGGATGCGGAGGGGTTTTTGAGATAGGAGCATGGGCTATTTTGTGCATCTACTTTCGGGCTCGTGCCTTGCCAAGGTGTAGATTCTAAAGTTGTATTTGCATTCAAGTCGGTGTTAGAAGTTCCTTATAAGTAAACGGATTGGCAAAGCCTGGTTTTTCTTGAGGCGGAGAATATAATTGTGTTAATTTAGATTGCCTTTGATTATATTTGCCTTGGTTGTGGTGGCCAACCCTTCATGATCTCGACTATGGCAGAAATATGAAGAATTGAGTTTTCTAGAGTCTGGTGGTGGTGATGAGTTGAGTTATGGATTGTCAGTCTGTTACAAATTGGTTTAAGATGATTTCGAGCTTCTAGATTTTCAATTTAATATGTTCAAACGGGTGGTGTGCTATTGCGATTCGATCACACAGCAAGAAGATTCTGCATTTGGTGCTAATTTGCCTTGGACGGTGGGGAGTATACTGCTGCGTATCTCTGCATCAATTGCTTCGAGAGTGTGTTGGTTATTCTTTGCTTCTGTGTTGGCGTTGGTCTTTGATAATCATGTGAGCTTGTTGCTTTGTATTTGTTACATGTACTACATGGGTGATTTTTAGTTGTATTAAGTCGGTGTTGGTGTCGGAGTTGTTCGCTGTTGTTTTATCCTGGTTGTGTTGTACTCTTTTCCTCCATTTAGGCCTAGGGAGGTTTTTAATGAGGCATACAACTTAGATCTTTAACTACTTAATAAAATAATACTTGCCGAGCAAAAAAAAAAAAAATCAAAGAGCTTAATGAGGGAGTGAAGAAGAGTCCTCCTTTCCTTTTAGCTTAATCCTTATATTATGTGAGCTTCTTCTCTAAGATGTCGTATGACCAAGGAGGATTAGTTGAGATTGTTGGATGTTTAATGCCTTAATTTTGTTTTGTATCGGAGGATTTTTTGTTAGGTTCATATATGTGTTGTACTTTTTTCTTCTATTTAAGATTAGTGGGATTTTAAATGAGACACATAATACTAAATTAGGCTTTTATGATTAACTTAATAAAATCATATCTACCGAGAAAAAAATTAATAAGGAAGTAGAGTTGATCTAGGTAGTTCGACGCCATAATGGTTGATGGGTTTCTCTGTCGAGAGATAATGACTCTCTTGTGAATAGTGGCAGAGTCACATTTAAATTTTGAGGTCGATTGACCCCACTTGATTTGTTGGGTATGTGATTTCTAACGAGCTAAATAAGATTTTTAAGGAGTTAATATAAAAAATTTCATAGAAAATATTAGAATTGACCACACTTGATTTATTGGGGTATGGTGCTAAGTGTGTAAAAGTACTATATTTCTACCCTATTTACTCTTAATTATTGTTAGACTTAGGCTCGTTCTAGTTGCATTTTTAGTCATTCATGCATAATACTAAATTAGGCTTTTAAACGAGACACATAATACTAAATTAGGCATTTTTAGTGGGATTTTAAACGAGACACATAATACTAAATTAGGCTTTTATGATTAACTTAATAAAATCATATCTACCGAGAAAAAAATTAATAAGGAAGTTGAGTTGATCTAGGTAGTTCGACGCCATAATGGTTGATGGGTTTCTCTGTCGAGAGATAATGACTCTCTTGTGAATAGTGGCAGAGTCACATTTAAATTTTGAGGTCGATTGACCCCACTTGATTTGTTGGGTATGTGATTTCCAACGAGCTAAATAAGATTTTTAAGGAGTTAATATAAAAAATTTCATAGAAAATATTAGAATTGACCACACTTGATTTGTTGGAGTATGGTGTTAAGTGTGTAAAAGTACTATATTTCTACCCTATTTACTCTTAATTATTGTTAGACTTAGGCTCATTCTAGTTGCATTTTTAGTCATTCATGCATAATTGCATTGTTTCCTTCACTGTCATGTTTGATTACATAATTCAGTTGATTTTTGTAGAAAATGTGCTACTGGTATGTTTTTTTGTGTGTGCAAGATCTAATTGCCCAAGCAAGTAGAAAATTGCCAGAGCAATTGAGGATAAGAAGAAGGGAGTTGTCGATTTTTAGAGGATAAATCCAATTAATTCGAATTAATTACGAGAAGCAAGGATAAATCCTAGAAGCGTTGGAGTTCCACGAAGAGATCAAAAGGAAATTAAATTCTAAGAGTTTATGAGGAGTTTTTGGAAAATAAATAAATAAAAGAGATTTATCTCTTTTATAGTATTTAATTCCAACTTAAACTCATCCTTCCATAAATAGAATTTGACCTAGTCATTTCCTATATAAGGGAAGACAAGCCGCCACTTTGAGGAGGGGGCGAATTGAGAGAGAAAATTAGGGCTGTCGACATCTTTTTCTTCTTCTCTTTTCTATTCGATTCATGTTGGGTAGATTTTATCTTGTATTTCTTTTGTACCCAGCCATGAACAAAACTTCACTTGGCTTGGGTTATTGTGTTTTTGTGGGTGTGAAAACGTTTGGATTTGTTTAGGTTTTGAGTTGCAATTTAATTTCAAAGTTTGTTCATTATTGGTTCTTAATTTTGATCGCGAGTGAATTGGGAGAGGATCTCGTGAATTCATCCATTTATCTAAATATCGAGAGAGTTAGATTCAAGAAACGAATGAGCATGGTTTTCATACAAACAAATGTTGGTGAAGACTAATTCCACTTAGGGATAAGTTGCGAATTTTAACAGCTAATAGAAGCGCAAGATCGGTTGTTGTCCACCCATGGTTAACGCGTGGATGTATTACCAAGGCATGCACAATTAACAGTGTTTCGAGTTAGGGATAACACGAAGCCATTGAAGAACGTTTCACCGAACTCTGAATGAAGTCGCCAGTTGCCCTGGCAACTACAATTGCCCAGGCAATTCGACTGATGCTAATTGTTAAGACGATTGAGTTACTCTTGCAACCATCTACCACGGTCCATTCAATCATCACTCCACAACTCACGATAATCCGACATACTCTCTCAATTCGGTTTCCTCTTTCCTTTATTTCAAGTATTTAGATTTAGTTTACATTATCTCAATTCATCATTACTATTTAATTCTTTAAACATTTGCAATGACTTAATCAAAGTGGCCCAAACCAATCCCCTGAGGAGATGATACTCGATACTTATCATTTATTACTTGCGACGTGTTCACTTGCACCATTTCCGTAGCACTCAAAACACGCAACATATGGAGTCAACAATACTTACGGTAGTGATATGAAAAATCCTCATGCCTCATATTCCACTTTAACCCTACTATATAAAATCTTGGATCCACTATTGCTTGCGAAGGTTCTTTAGGCTAAGTTTGCCTATGTTCAAGGTCATGTGCTAGGATTATGCCCACGTTCATCGCACTATTGTCGATGTCTAATAAAAGAGGTAGTGGTATTGCGGTTGTTTTATGCGATTCATCCCTTCTAATTTAAACAGAAAATTACTTACTAAGGTTGCTTAAGACCCATGCACAATGTGTGTGTTTTCCGGAGAATATATGAAAGGAGGAAGAGAGTCCCTTTAAGACTTGTTGAGAAAAAAAAGTAAAGCACATAAATGATCACTAAATTATCTAAATTATCTCTAAAAATATAAAATGGTCATTAAACTTGAATAATGATCACTAAATTTTAGTTTTGTTACAAAATAGTCACTGAGCTGTTAACTGTTGTTAATTGAGTAATGTGGCAGTTACATAAATTTGAATAATAAAATATTTAATCCTCTATATTGACACATTCAATCAATTTATTTATAATTTGACACTCGCTATTGATGTCTAAATTGATTGAATGTGTAAATATTGATGATTAAATATGTTATTATACAAATTTTCGTAACTATCATGTCTCCTAATTAATGACAGTTAACGACTCAGTGACCATTTTATAATATAAACTACAGTTTAATGCTCATTATGTAAATTTTAAAAGTTTAGTGACCATTTTATATTTTTACTAAAAGTTTAGTAATCATTTGTGTACTTTACCCAAAAATAAACTCCTTTTGTTGGAGAAGGAGAAAGGGAAATTACTATTTACCCCTAAAGTCATATACATGATGCTTATAAATGATGATTGATCTGAGTTAAGAGATGCCCACATATTTTATCTATTGTTTATTGGGTAAAATTCATAAATAGGCACTAAATTATCCCAAAAGTTACAAAATGATCGTCAAAATTTTAAATGTTAAATAAAGATCATTAAATTTTGGTTTTTGTTATAAAATGACCACCGAGTCTTAATTGTCGTTAAGGAGTGACGTGTCAGTTGAGAAAATACATACAATAGCACATTTAGACCTCCTTGTTTATACATTTAATTAATTAATTTAATCATAATTTAAAAAAGAGCAGTCATAGAATTTAGCACTCATTATTTTCACATTCTATCAATTTTGTCATATTTTTAATTAGAAAATCATTTTTATGCATAAACAAAAACCATTAAAGACCAAACTGAGCTCTTTGGTTCGTTGGAAAGCTGCAAATGATGATGAGTGGTTTGAAAACAATAAAGAAATAATGAAAAAGAGAAAGAAGGTCAACACTCGCGAGTTACTAGATTTGAAACTCAGTCAAAATTTGGTCTAATACTTGACTCGAGCTCGAATTCGATTTAAATTCTTAACGAGCCGATTCAAGTTACTAAATACCCGACTCGAAAAGCTTAATAAATCCACTTAACAATTATTATTATTATTATTATTATTATTATAAAGTCGTAAATGTGACGTAACAGATCGCGAGCTACTCGAGTTTCACTCGATCAAAGTTCAGTCAGTACTCGACTTGGTTGAACTTGACTCGAACTGAAATTCGACTCGAGTTCTTAACGAGCCGAGTCGAGTTCCGCACTACTCGAGCTCGATTTGACTTATTTACACCCCTATTCGTTGCAGCTTATTTTTTTCAATAACCAGAACCATCGGCTCGACTTCTTTCAGCTTTACGGTGGCGGTGACCAGCCGAAGAAGAAGAAGCCCGTTATAATTTGTCTGCACCTACACTCCACGTTGCAAAAACCCCTACCTCCTCTACCAAAACACAAAAACACCAATATTGGTTAAGAGGGCTGGAGTTAGTAATTTATTTAAGGTATCAATTTTTAAACAATATTTAAGACGAATTGATTATTTATAAAAGGGTTTGTTTTATTTATAAAGAATTGTCATATATATATTTAATTTTTTATATACAAACTATATAAAAAATATAATTTTCAAAAAAATTAGGGTATCAACAAACCCCTAATTGTGGGCGTGGCTCTGAACATGTTGGTTAAAGTAAAAACAAAAATATAGGAAAAATCAAAGATTAGTTTTGGTTCCGTGGTTCATGTACCCCATTTTCCTTTCCTTTTCTTTTCTTAGGTTTGGGCCCCATCTCTTTATTCTTCCATTTATTTTTTTCCAACTAGATGATAACACTTGTCATCATCTTATTAAAAGAAAATTATTAAATTATTTTTATTTAAAAATAATATCAAATTAATAAAATGTGTAAATAATTAGAGCTAAATTTATTGAGTTTTTTTAATTGTGACTAAATTGATTGAATACATAAATACGAAAGATAAAATGTGCTATTATACAAATTTTTTTAATGACAGTTAACAACTCAATAATCATTTTGTAAAAAAACTAAAATTTAATGATCATTTTGTAAATTTAAAAGTTAGATGACCATTTTATGACTTTTGGGATAGATTAGTGACCGTTGGTGAACTTTACCCTTATTTATTAAGGATTACATATAGAATCTAAGAAAATCACTAAAGAAAAGAAAATGAAGATTCTTAGCATTAATAAGTTACAACTATCGAGATCCACTAATTGACTAAGTGACTAAGGATGTTCGTATTAGCCTATATTATATGAGTTCGAATCTCGACATAAAAATATAATATCTCTATTATATAAAATAAATAAGTTATAACTATCTAAAAAATTGATCATTAAAGTAATTGTTCTTTGAAGAAGAAATATTGAGTTATATTCTAACCACAATGATAATGAAAATAGATGGAAGACCATTTAAATCAATGATGAGGTAATATAATATTACGTTTATTTAGTTTTATTTTATAGGTTAAAAGGGTTTTTTTTGTCTCTAAGTTTGATCAAAAAAATCAACTCAATCTCTTATCAAAAAACACACCTAATTAGGTCCCCTAGTTCGCAAATTATATCAAATTGACCATTTGATCGACGTTGACCATTACAGTGTTGACGTGGCAGTTAACGGTCTAGACGTGACGGTCAACGATACTAAGGTGGCAGTACATATAGGATTTTGACATGGCTGAGAGGCTGAATTGATTATTTTAATCGAATTCGAGGGCATAATTGATTTTTTGCCGAGATCAGGGGCACAACTAATTTTAATTTAAGTTTAATAACTTAATCTTTAAGCTAAAAAGTAAAAAATTATTAAAAATTTAAAAATATATAGATAATATTTAAATATTCATAAAATATTAAAAAAATAAAAAACAATAAAATAAATTAAAAATAGTAAAAATATAAAATTAAAAATATCAAAATTTATAAATATAAAAAGACTCAAAATTTAAAAATATTTATAAATCATCAGAAAAGTCTTCAATTGTTTCTGGTTATGCTAAATATACTAATATTTCTTGAACATATTTTTAATAGAATCATCCTTGTATTAGAGTAGTAATAAAATCAATCTTATCCTTCATTTTCTACATTAAATATTAATGAACATTTATTTGATGTATAAAATGAAAGAAAATTTGAGTTTTATTTGAACATCAATTGATAGACGTTCGCAATCACTAAAGATATGTCCCAGTTAAGTTGTGGTAATGCTTGTTTGTCAAAGAGTCATTATTGTTATATGCAGTGGCGAAATTCAACATTATTTATTGAAGAGACCATTTAAATTTTTTGAATTTATTGGGCAACAATAAACTATATATTTTTTGAAGGGGTTAAAACATAATTTTACCATTGTCTCAATTTAAAATGTTCATTTTTAAAAAAAAAATTGTGAGGGTCATGACCCCACTAGTGGTAATGCTTGTTTGTCAATGAGTGTTTTTTAAGAGGTTAAGCCTCTTATTATATGTATTTTTATTCGTGTTAATAATATTTATCCTTTGTTTGTATTTATTAATTGTCTGAGTTATTTGGTTGAATTTTTAACATTTTTCTTTTTCAGTCCTATTTTATTTTTAAGTTGTTAGTGTGTACACTATGATAACTTTAGGGGAAAGGTTCCAATTAGTTTGTTCATGTTTTATAAAAAATGTTTATGTAATTTTAAGGTATTTTCTATGGATTCAATACAATTAGCGACTATTAATGTGATTAAAATGTAATATATGTTTATACTTTTTTTAATCATTTGATAAAATACACACCTTGTAGAAAAACTGTTCAAATTTAGATCTTTTAAAATAAATATTATTTTCTTTTTTACTGGGAGCACTCAATTAATGACTATTATTTGTCAAAAAAAAAACTTATGAGTATCTTTTGAATAAAGATATTAAACTGTATCATAAACATAGTCCAATGTGAAAACTTCACTTTACACTGATTTGTCATTATTAGTTTTAATTTTATTTTGAGCTATTTTTAATTACCGTTACTATATAATTATACTTTGGAAAAATATTTTGATATACAAATTTAGTTTACACAAATATTTTAATTTTAGGGTTTAAGGATTTAGGTTAGGGTTTATAGTTTAGGTTATAGGGTGTAGAAATTAGGATTTATGGTTAGGGTTTAAGGTTTATGTTTTAGGAGGTTAGGGTTAGAAACATAGGTTTTATATTTTATAGTTTAAATAGGAAGAGTTGTATAATTTTTTTTATACAGCTTATGCATCAAAATATAACACTTATACTTTTTATATAAAAATATTCTATACGATGACAAGTTTTATTATTTACTATTATATTTTAATAATTTTTTAATAGTATTACATTTTAATAATTATTTGGGTAATTTGTTATGCTTATATATCTACCTTTTAAACATTGTAAATATATAAGTTTTTATAATGTATAATTATTTAAACGCTTAAACGTCAGAAAGGTGTTCAAACTATACTTTTTTTTTCAGTTTGGTGCCTAATGTTTATTTCGGTCTAAATTGGTGCCTAATGTTTCATTTCGTAACTCAAATCAGGTTTTTTCGTGACAGACGTTAAGAAGTTTCTATTATCCAATAAAAGAATTGACACGTGGCATATTTCTAGTATTTTCTTTAATTTTTATTATTTTAAAAGTCAAAAAATCTTTAAGTTTATTAAAAAACCCCAAAATCTTTAATTTCTCTAAAAACCCCAAAATCAAACCATAAATCCTTAATTCCTCCCCTCCCACCATCGATTCAACCACCATCAGCCACCCTTGCTTTCTTCGGACCCCCAAGGTGGAAAATCCCATCGTTCTGTCGTCGAAAACCTGTGAATGAACCGTCGATTGTTCCGTTGACGAACATCTAATGAAGAAAAAAGAGACCGTTGGGCTTTTAATCGAGAACTAGAGGGTGGGGGATGCCAAACGGTGAGGTACACGACGCTTGGGTGGTGAACGGTGAATCACCAACGTCTAGGGGATGCTAGATGATGAGGGAGATGTGATTTGAGGGTTTGATTGAAAGAATTAAAACTTTAGGGGTTTATGAAATTCATTTTTTTGAAATTCAGAAATTAATTAAATGAAAAAGCATACCACATGTCATGTTATAATTTGATGACGGTATTTTTAACGGCCGTTGACGAAAAAATTTGATTTAAATTACGGAATGAAGCGCTAGACACTAATTTGGTCCAAAATAAACGTTAGGCATCAAACTGGAAAAAAGTATAGTTTAGGTAGCTTTCTGACGGTTAAACCTTATTTAAACTATGATTTAAATTTTTCTAACTTTTAAAATATCTTAGATTTATATATTTAAATTATCTTTAAATTAAACTAAAATATTTCATTAAATAATAAAAAAATATGTATATACACATAAAATGCACATATAAAAAATATAATTTCGGGTAAACTACATAAATAGCACCCCGATTATAGGATACTTTTTGGTTGAGTCTCCTGACTATTAAAAGTTACAAAATGATCTCCCAAACTAGAAAAAATAACGAGTTGGTCGAGTACCATTAAATTTTTAATGGTTGATGACGTCACATTTAACAAAAATTGACATAATAACACATTTAGTCCTTCATATTTACACATTCAATCATTTCAGTCTCAATTCAAAAAAATCAATAAATTTAATCATCTATATTTACTCATTATATCAATTTAACCCTTCACTTCGACATTGTCTCATTGCTCTGACGACCTTTCGTCCGGCCTTCGTTCTATCGACGACACTTTTGTCCAACCAACCCATGCCCTTTGGGTCCCATCCATGTGCCTCGCTCGTGCGCTTCAACAGTCCCAATCCTACGCACCGACACCTTGCTAGGTGCCCTCTGCACTCCAATCTGATTTAGTAAGCCCATACCAAATGGGTAGATATAGATGACAAAGTGTGTTATTATGTCAATTTTTATATTAACTTGTTATTCTTTAAGTCAAATAATTATTTTATAACGTTTTATAATCAGAAGAATTAACAAAAAATATTATAGTTGAAAGACTATTTATGTAATTTACCCTTAAATTTTTAAATTTCACAGCACTTTCTAGATATACACAAATTACGCAAAATACATGTTTATTGTCCATCCTAAACGGGTTACACGTCGAAGCCCATGGGCTAAAAGATAATTCCCGGAAATCATATAATCGGCACGAGGGAAGAGAGTCGCACGTGTGCGATTTCAAAAATCTAGGGTTTTGGGGGGGGGGCGACGGGCAGGATGAAATCCCAGCTGCCCGTTCCCCTCAGGGCACATCCCGCTTCCTCCATCATTCGAAATTGATTTATATATAAATACCTGAAACCATCAATTCCCATCTCTTCAAAAATCCAGTGCTCCCCCATTTCTCTCTCATTTATTTTTTCAATTTTTTTTTAGCTTTGGTTTATACTGGAAAACAGCATAAAAAACCCTAAGCTCTCTCTGCCCTCTGTGAGTGTTTATTTCGAAATCCCCCTGCTTCATCGGAGACTTATTTGAGGTAAATCAATCTTTACTTCAAGTTCGTGTGTTCCCTTTTCGTATCTGTTTTAGTTTCAGATCTACGGTTCTTTACTTGTACTTCAGTGGGTTCTTGTTAGGGTTTTGATTCTCATCTTTGAGAAAAATTAGTTTCGATTTTTCTTCCCTTTTTTTTCAAATCTGCAGATCTCGGTTTGCCTGTTTTTTATGTTTGATTATCGTTTAGTACATGTGTTCTTTTGTTCTGTTTGATTGATTCTCGTATTTGTAAAGGAATAAGATTATAGCTTTTGTGTTATGTTCTAAGCCCCCTCTTAGCATATAATAACTCTTTGGTTTGTCTAGTTGTGCGAAGGGGAATTGAAGAACTTTTGGGTTTATGTAAGATAGAGCCCTGAAATGTTAGATTGTAATGTTTTTATTTCTTCAATTAGGTTTTACTTCGAAATGAAATAATATGACAACATTATCCTGAGGGCTGATCATCAGGAAAATTAACTTTGAACACAGAAGTTACTCCATGCACTTGAAATATGAATATTCAAAATGAAATAATATGACAACATCATCCTGAGGGCCGGTCATCAGGAAAATTAACTTTGAACACAGAAGTTACTCCATGCACTTGAAATATGAATATTCAAAATGAAATAATATGACAACATCATCCTGAGGGCTAGTCATTGGAAATGGTACTATATTCTATATTCAAGTCGGTAAATATTGAGTTACGTTGTTGGGTAACTTGTGCGATCTTGATATGTTTGTTCCTTCGATGTCTTCTCCTAGGCTCCAACCATGCTCATTACTGTCTACACGACTGTCTGACCTTGTTCAATTATAACCTGCTGTTATCTCTATTAATGGTTTTGGGTCATAGTCACCAATGCTTATTAGCGTTTTATGTTCTCAATTGCAGTTTAGTTAAAATGGCTATGGAGATCACTCAATTTCTGCTGGCTGCCCAATCAGCGGATGCGAAAGTCCGGGCAGAGGCAGAGACTAATCTGAGGCAGTTCCAAGAACAGACCATGCATGTTTTCCTTCTTTCATTGTCAGTTGAGCTTTCAAATGATGAGAAACCTGTTGAGTCCCGTAGACTGGCTGGTATTGTGCTTAAGAATTCATTAGATGCCAAAGATGCTATCAGGAAGGAACAACTTGTTCAATAATGGATGGCAATTGATGTTTCTATTAAGTCTCAAATCAAAGACTTTCTATTGAAAACTCTTGGATCATCTGTTCATGAGGCAAGGCACACTTCTGCTCAAGTTATTGCAAAAATCGCTTCAATTGAGATTCCTCTGAAGCAGTGGCCTGAACTGATTGGGTCATTACTTAACTATATGACCCAGCAAGACAAGCCCGCTTCCCTGAAACAAGCTACCTTGGAAACATTGGGATATATTTGTGAAGAGATATCTCATCAGGACCTTGTTCAAGATGAAGTCAATGCTGTTCTCACTGCTGTTGTCCAAGGGATGAATCTAGCTGACCATGGCCCTGAAGTTAGGCTTGCAGCAACCAAGGCTCTCTATAATGCTTTAGAGTTTGCACAGACTAACTTTGAGAATGAGATGGAGCTGAATTATATCATGAAGGTTGTATGTGACACTGCCATGTCCAAAGAGGTGGAAATCAGGCAGGCTGATTTTGAGTGCCTTGTTGCAATAGCATCAGCATATTATGAAGTGCTCGAGCCTTACATGCAAACCCTATTTCAGCTTACATCAAATGCTGTAAAAGGTGATGAAGAGACTGTTGCTCTCCAAGCAATTGAGTTTTGGAGCTCTATCTGTGATGAAGAAATTGAACTTCAGGAGTTCGAGAGTCCTGAAAGTAGTGACTCTGGACCTCCCCATTCTTGTTTCATAGAGAAGGCTTTATCGTCTCTTGTCCCTTTGTTGTTGGAAACTTTGCTGAAGCAGGAAGAGGATCAAGACCAGGATGATACAATCAACATATCGATGGCTGGTGGGACTTGTCTGGGTCTTGTTGCCAGAACAGTTGGGGATGCTATAGTGCCTCTTGTGATGCGATTTGTGGAAGCTAACATTGTGAAGCCAGATTGGCGCTGTAGAGAGGCTGCCACATATGCATTTGGATCTATTCTTGAAGGCCCGACTGTTGAGAAGCTCTCACCTCTGGTACAGGCGGGTCTTGAGTTTTTGCTTAATGCCATGAAGGATGGGAACAACCATGTGAAGGACACAACTACTTGGACGCTTAGTAGTGTTTTTGAGTTACTGCACAGTCCAGCTAATGATTTTTCTGTCATTTCTCCTGAGAATCTCAAACGAGTTTTGGGTGTGTTGTTGGAGGGCATTAAGGATGCTCCCAATGTAGCTGAGAAAGTTTGTGGGGCAATTTATTACCTTGCCCAAGGTTATATGAGGATGCAGGACCAAGCACCTCTTTTCTTTCATCATATCTCACTGACATAATCAGTTGTTTAATTGCAACTGCTGATCGGACAGATGGGGGTGACTCCAAGCTCAGGTCTTCTGCTTATGAAACCTTGAACGAAGTTGTGAGATGTTCCAACATTGCAGAAACAGCTTCCATCATAGCACAACTATTACAGGTCATCATGAATAAGTTGGGACAGACTATGGAAATTCAGATTGTGTCATCGGATGATAGGGAAAAGCAAGGGGACTTGCAAGCTTCTCTTTGTGGTGTTTTGCAGGTTATCATCCAGAAACTTAGCAGCACAGATGAAACCAAACCCATCATACTTCAGGCTGCTGATCAGATCATGCTTCTGTTCTTAAAGGTGTTTGGTTGCCGTAGCTCTACTGTTCACGAGGAAGCGATGCTTGCAATAGGTGCTCTTGCTTATGCAACTGGACCTCAGTTGAGAAGTATATGCCTGAGTTCTACAAGTATCTCGAGATGGGATTGCAGAATTTTGAGGAATACCAGGTTTGTGGAATCACAGTTGGGGTTGTTGGTGACATCTGTCGTGCCTTGGATGACAAGATCTTACCTTATTGTGATGGCGTAATGGGTCTTCTTCTAAAGGATCTTGCTAGTTCAGAACTTCATCGTTCTGTAAAGCCTCCCATATTCTCTTGCTTTCGGGGACATTGCTCTTGCAATAGGAGAGCACTTTGAGAAGTATGTCCCCTATGCTTTACCCATGATGCAGGGTGCAGCCGAAATCTGTGCTAAGATGGAAACTGCTGATGAGGAGATGGTGGATTATGGCAACCAGCTCAGACGTAGTATTTTTGAAGCTTATTCCGGTATCCTTCAAGGTTTTAAGACTGTGAAACCCGAGGCGATGGTGCCCTATGCTCAACATCTTTTGAAGTTCATAGAATTGGTCTCTAGAGACAGTCAGAGGTAGTCTTATTTTCTTTATTATTTCCTCTTTACTACATTTATGCTTAGCCTTTGCTTATTATCGATCTAAATACTTGTTTTTCCATGGGTTACAGGGATGAAAGTGTGACAAAAGCTGCGGTCGCTGTCATGGGTGATCTAGCAGATGCTCTTGGCTCCAACATAAAGGTCATGCTTAAAGAAAGCTCATTTTATGATGAATTCCTCGGTGAATGCCTCCAATCTGATGACGAGCAACTCAAGGAGACGGCAGGTTGGACCCAGGGCATGATTCGGCACGTCATGGTTTTATGAGCTGAATCTTAGGCCTTGAGGTAAAGCTGTCCGTCGTTTTTGTTTGCCGTATAAAGCTTTCTGGTAAGAGGAGGGGCGGGGAAAGGGTGGTTACTACATGTAGCCCATGGCATTTATTATTAGGAATTTGGGATTTGAATTTGCCAAAGGGTTTTCTTAATCCTAATGTGATTGGGCATTTGTGGTCAAAAATCTTGTTATACAGTTTTATCTAATGCATCCTCTAAATCGGTGGTTTGTTGAGTTAATTTCTCTGTTATCTTCATTAATAATAGAATAAACCAACATATCTATCTCTATTTACTTTGACTACTAATATAACCTCCACTTCTTATATTCTACCAAGCTTTTTATATTATATGCTGATGGTGACAAGGAATCAATTTATTCCCTTGCATATACATATTAAAAAATATTAACCATTAAGTGAAAGCTATATTTACCTAACTAAGTATCTTCATTAAAAAAAATCATTATGGATTAAGCAAAGGATTTCCATGAAATGTCAACTCTAAGAAGCTGCCAAGTAAGGAAGACGACCCAACAGGAAACCTTGGTTAAGGCTTGATTTCAAATTTGGAAATTCTTTTCTTCAATCATAATTCCTCCAATATTTTATTATTATTAATGACCCTGTTTGCTATTTTATAAACTAACCTGGAATTGAGACTCAGAGCAAAGTACAGTTAAAATTCATCAGAAAGTTGATGCAATCGGACGACTTTACCCCGTCATGGCCATTCGACAGTCTGGTGGATTTGGAACCATGTGGCCTTAACATGGATGTTCATTTTGATGGTTGTTCTTCATTCACTACTGTAGAGGATTCCTCTGAAACTTCATCTATTTCCCCTTTATCTACAATGTTCTCCGATGTGATGTTCCCGTGTACGGCCTCTGATTATGATGATCAGCTTCAGGGCACAGTACCATGGGAAGAATTTCCAGTTCCCTTGGTGGGGCTTGATTCTATGTTGACTGATGACGGGGTTGGTGGAGAAAGTTTTCCCTTGTCACAGTCATGTTCCTCCAAAGGCAAGATGTATGCAGTCCTTGTCTGTCGAGTGAGGCGTCGATCCATATGACAACGGTGCAATCATCGCTTGCTATGCCCAGCCTAGGGGAAGCCATGATGGGAATTGATAACCAATTGGCCCTGTTTCATCTACTCAGCGCTTACGGGGAAGCTAAAGAGAAGAGCCAGACTGATCTTGCAGAGGTGATCTTAGGGTGCATGACTGAGAAAGGTAGTCCGGTCGGTGAAACCTTGGAACGGATCGCGTTCAATTTATCGTCTCAAGATGTTCAACATCAAAGAGATTATCTAATGCAAGAGTCTAGCAAGAACTTTGAGGCAGCCTTCAAGACTTTCTATCAGTTATTCCCATATGGGAGGTTTGCTCATTTTGCTGCTAACTCGGCAATCCTCGAAGCCATGCTTAACGATGCAGATGTGCTACACATAGTGGATTTTGACATCGGAGTGGGGATTCAGTGGCCTCCATTGATCGAGGCCATGGCAATTCCACACAAAACATTGAGACTGACATCAATAAGATGGGGAGAGGAACACTTTGGTCACATGCCATGGCGGTTTCAGGACACAAAAGGGCATCTATGCGACCTCGCTAGGGCATTCGGCCTAAAGTTGAAAATCGAAGAAATGGGAATCGAAGATTTGGCGAACGAGCTCGAGGGAATGAAGAAACGAGGCGGTAGTAGAGAATGGTTGGCCTTCAATTGCATGGTGGGACTCCCACACATGGGCAAAAGCAAGAACAGGAAGCTCGTAAATGAGTTCCTCGACATAGCTAAACAAGTATTGACAAGAAACAGGGGAATTATAACACTTGGTGACGGAGATGCTTGTGAAAATCTGAAAAATACTTCAGGTTTCGGGGCATTTTTCAATGGACAATTGATGCACTACCAAGCTATCATCAAGTCAATGGAATCGGACATGCAAAGCACTTGGACCAAGCAAGAATGGCAATGGAGCGTCTGTTTGTAGGGCCTAATATCAGTGCCCAAGCATGGTTCCAAAAATGGGAACAGATGAATGAAACATGTCGTTTCGAGGCAGCGACAACGCTGGAAGGTTTGAAGGTGAGCAGAGAAAGAGAAATGGAAGCTAAAGAAATGGTGAGAGAAAAGGAAAATTCATATGAGGTAAGAATTGGAGGGAATTCTGAGAATGAATTGGCCTTGGAGTGGAGAGGAAATGCATTAGTCAAAGTCTCTAGCTGGAGAAATTGAAGTATTTTTTTAAAAATACTTAGATGTAAAATACTATTTTTTTTTATAAATAGAGGTACTATTTATGTATAAATTGTCAAAGTGAAAGGCTATACTTTTTTATATTTTTTATTTAAGATTCTGTCTTTTATATTAAATTCATAGTTTAACCATCAAGAATTCTATTTACTTACATGGCTTCTAGGCGATTTCAAATTAACTATGGGATTTTGTTAAAATGTCCTATAATCTAATATCCATTGGTTTGTTGAGTGATCAATGATGCTTATGTTGTCCTATTTTATGTGGGTTCGAATCTCAATATTTGCCACTAAAATATAAAAAGTCTCTACTTAATAAAAAAAATATCCTATAATTCCATTTAAAAGGATGCATTTTGTAATTGGACTTCAATTTTTGAATTAAAAGAGTTTAGAAATTAAATACCTTGAATTAATAGTTTATGGACTAAATTTCAAATGTTCAAGTAATAGGAGGATTGAAGCATAATTAGACCAGATATGAACCAAGAATTAGGCTTACTTAAAAAAAATAGAAACTTTTGCGTCGACAGCAGGATTCGAACCTGCGCAGGCAATGCCCAACAGATTTCGAGTCTGTCTCCTTAACCACTCGGACATATCGACAAGTTGAAAGCTGGACATAGACTAAATATTTTAATAAAATGACTGGTGCAAAATTAGACCAAAAAGAAAAAAGAAACGTCGACAGTAGGATTCGAACCTGCGCAGGCAAAGCCCAATAGATTTCGGGTCTATCTCCTTAACCACTCGGACATATGGACGCAGACATTTTTTGTTAAAAATTATCCTTTTTGTAATAAACATTTCAAAACCGTGTTTTTTTTCACTCTCCTTAACCAGTCGATTGTCTTGTTTTAGAATCTGGTATCTTTTTTGCTTTGTTAATTCCAAAAATGTGTGACTATGGCTATGAATTATGAATCTACCCTTTCCGAATTTATGTTCTTTTAGACGAGTGGATGTCCAGTGAATGAAACAACTCAACCTTTAACATCTGAAAATGGAGAATGGGTTGCATCATAGAAAAAAAATCATAAGAACCATAAGTACATTATATGATGGTAGGCCAATGATCATGGTCTTAATACAACATGAATTTATGCTGTTGCTTCTATGTTCCTCAAATTCGAGATCTTCTTTCCGCGTATCCGACCGGAGAAACTGAAAATTTCTCTTCTGTTACATTTAGAAAATGTGACAAGCAGGCTTCTTTGTAGGCATTACAGATGTAGGCTATAAAATTTCCGTATTGCTTCTTTGTCTATGTGATGACAATTTGTACAGGCTCGTTTGGCTTTGGGACTCGTTCGAATAATATAAGCAAAAGGATGTTGATTGCTCGTTCATAGAATGGAACAATGATAATATAAACACATCAGCTGTAATATGTCACATATAATGATAACTAGCAGCTGGTGTTATTACAGTTTGTGAATGGTGAAGTGGCTGCGACGGACAAAGCACGAGCTATGGCCTCGTTTAAGGATCTGTTTCAAGTTTGTTCAGCTAGCAGTCTGGATGGATTTTCGTTTCCATCTTACTATTTTTTGAGCTGACACTGGATGATTGTGTTTCGCAAGCCTCTGGTTTAGGGTCACCTTGATAACCATCACAGACATATTTCACAAAATTTTCGAATTCCTGCACCATGAAATGAATATTGAAGTTACTTGTCACGAAAGTTACTTCGGAGTCGCACGGAGAAAGTTAAAGAGAGAAACTCAAATCTTTGAGTGGCTCATTATTCATCACCACCCATGGAACATATTCTTAAGGTGGATTGAGTCTTGCAGTCTCGTCCCCGTATAGAAACAGAAGCTGCAAACATCAATTTGCATGCAATTCGATGTTAAGAGTGAACCATAAAATCGAAGATTTCGGAGAAAAAACAGATGAATGATGATTAGATAAAATGATAATAAGATATGCAAGCCAACCTTCATTCCAAGTCCAGTAGAATAGCATTTGTTTATCATGTCCCCTCTCAATCCCAGTTTGTCACTGCAATTTTTCCACATTGCTTCTTTGTTGCTAACCGACCCCTCTAAGCTTTGTTCCTCCGTGCAGTGAATGAAATCGAAGTGCGTTTTCTGCACCACATTAAATTAGTCGCAAACTAGTTCGAAATGAATCCAAATCCAAATACTTTTAGCTAATAGAATATGCAACATCAGGCCACAAGTAGATGACAGCTATGTATAGCATTCAAGTGGCATTCATCTTCTCCGTGCTGCACATTGTTGCAATGAGTTATAGTAACTTCATTAATCGTGAGAATACATGCAAACGAAGAACTGAGCTCTAACCTGGCAACGGATCGAATCACCAACAACTTCAGCACTACCCCCAAGGGACGAACCTTAGATTGACAATGATGTATAGATCGGTCTCGAAGACCTTCACAAGGTCATTTGTGATAAAGGAGGCACAACCTGGGAATAAAGTTTCATAGTACAGTGGCAGATTAACATTACCAACTTGTTTGGCAGGAGGCAAAATCTTAACATTTAGCATTATCATGATCTAAAGAGGAATTAGATGGAGAAATGAACATGAATGGAAAAGCTGCCAGAACAAAGAAGATCAATGGCTGAAAATAACCCATTTTTAAGAGCTTTCTGCACAATGCTGAATCTTCACGAGGGCTTTTATAGTTGAGAAGTGGGATGATGACTATAGTGTTCTTTCACTTTCAGTAAACCATATTACAAGTAGGACCTAGTTGATAGAGACTGCCAATATTGTTATTGTTATAATTACCACCTCCGCATCTGAAGAGTTAGGTCTAGCAATGGTATCGGAGGCGAATGATCTTGAGAACAAGCATTGTCAGATACTACAATATTTTACCCACATAACTGGACTGTAAACCTGATGCTTGAAAGTTAGGTCTATTTTTGTCAATTCATTCATAATTTGTCACTAGACTTAGCGCTATCCCATCAACTATAGAACCGAGGGCTATAAATATATCCAGCTGATCACAGAAAAATGCGGAACGAAACAAAAAAATGACTTTTTTCTCTCATCTATTTTCTGCTCCGACCGTCATATTATTTGTGATTTTTCGTCCCAAATCAGCTGAGATGAATCGCCGCTATCAACTAACGACTTTGGTTCTCTTTTCTACCTCCATTGTTTGGTGTCAGCTACTTCAATCCTCAACAATTATACATCCAATACAAATTTTTAATCACATGCTATAAGTTACATGTTGATGAACAAAACTCGTAGGATTAATCATTAGACTCCTTTGGTAGATACCTTAAAAAGTCAAAAAAAGAAGAAGAAGAAATATAGACACTAGTCTCTCCAAGTCATTACTATTTCCTTAACGTGCCTTTAGAAGTGTCTGTCTTAATCTGTGACCGTGAGAATATGGGATTACCTTAATTTTCATGCTTTTAGTCCCTCTCGGCAAATAAAATTTTCAATCTAACCCTTTTTACCATGAAATTTCCGAATTTGGTCCCCAACAATTTATATTTCATCCTCTGGTAAAAGATTCCTTTCTCAAAACCAATGCTTGAATCACAAAATTGTAACGTGGAATTGGTTAACTGCAATTGTCATGCATGAAAGCAAAGCAATTATCTGTTAAAACTATGCTTCTCAAAACTTTCATATAAATGATGGACACTAGTTGGCAAATCTCCTTTCTAAGATTAGAGCACATTCAGCATTAAGTTTCAAACCATTTTTTGGAGCACCAACGGAAAAGCTACGCCGAATGACCAAAAAAAGTGATTTTTTAATCAGCTTCTGCACCAGATTTGGTCTCTAAACCAAGCTTTTGGAAATGCTGAAATTTTCAGCTTCTCCCCAAACCAACGTTCTCACCGTTTTTCACCTAAAATCCCGTTCTAAAATCATTCGTAGAATCCACGGCCAGTGCTAGAACTTGTCCACCTATTGGTTATCAAGGCAAAATATTAACCAAAATGCTGCAATGGTTCATGCAAAAAAGGAAATAGTACCGACTGATTGAAGATATATTCTTCACATGTGGTGTAGGCAGTATTTGCAGGGGTGGAACATTGGGAGGGTTTTGGGGCGTGGGCCCTGTCAACTTTTTTGTTAATGGTTATAGAATAATTTTTTAGAAATAAAATAAAATTAATTTTATAATTCCTTCAATCTTTTTAAAATTTTATTATGGCCCTCTCAAAATTTTTAATTTTATAATGGTCCCTTCTTTATAAATTTCTAATTCCACCTCTGAGTATTTGTGGGACTTTCCAAACAAGGTAAAAGAATACAATCAGCCAGAGGCCCACAGCTGGACTTTCCAAACTCAAAACATTGAATGCTTTGCAGATATAAGCAGCAGAATTCTTCATAGTCCTGCAAGAAGAAATGAATGTTTATAGGTAAAACAAATTAATTTATTGGATCGAATAGTAAAGAGTTCGATTCTTTTTTAGTAAAGTCTCAGAATTCCCTATGAGAGAGGGGATTTCATAACTAGGTTTTTGTATAAGATATCTTTTCATTTTTCAATCCGACTATTTTTTCGATATAAAAAAGTAATGATAACGAAAGGTGTTAAGCTTTTTATCATCTCGGACTATTTTTCTACTAGACCTCCCCTACATCATCATAGTAGAGTCGAGTCAACCACCGAATTCGAGATAGATTGACATTGTCATGCTACATCTAGAATACCATAGTATCGAACCTTGAACGAAGAAAGGCGTGTGAACTGTGAACAATGAAAAATCATTTTGGCTAGTGACCATGTAATGACCCGGGTTTCGGGTTAGCGAATCGGGTCTTGGACCTGAGTATTAGGCTTTGGGCTCAGGGCCCAATTAAAATGTGTATTTGGGCTTAGGGGTAAAAAGGGGGAAAAGAAAATAAAAAAAAAGGGAAAAGGGTTTTAAATAAAAAGCATAGTGGATGGTGTTTTGATGGGAGGAAAGAGAAAAGAAAAAGATAAGGGAGAGAGAGAAAATGGAGGGAAAAGAGAGAAAAGTGGAGGGGAAGAGTTTTGAGCTCCGATCTACGGCCATCGGAGTCGCTATTCACGACACCTCCGCCGCCATCATCTTCAGCTCACCGAGATGCAACCGTCGGTGGTCACCTCGTAGCCGTTGTCGCTGCCACTCGCCGGGTAGGAGGAAGTAGTGGTTGGAGAACGCTAGAACGACATGAAGCAGTGCTCAACGCCGTGAACGGAGGCCACCGCTGGAACCGCCGGCCCAAGAATAGCCGGTCTGGAGCTCACCGACGCCGGCCGGCCACTAGTGGCCGCCCCACGCGTCGCTGCCTGCGCGTGGGCTGGCAGACAGGGCAGGTGCACCCTGTCGCACTAGATTCCTGCCCGTGGGTGCATGCAGCTTATCCTACACCTACATCGCACCGGATCGCTGGAGACTTTGACCAGCCCTTTGACCAGTTGACCGTCCATTGACTTTTTTGAGAGACCCTACCCGGGGGTTTCTCGACGTTTTGGATCCAATGGCGCAGTCTGTTTTGCCAAATTCAAATCCGGTAAGCTATTTTTAAGCATTTGACCTTCTGGATAGTATAAGAGTTGTATAGAAATAATGTATGTTCGTATTTGTTGATATACGAGGGTTGCTCGAGTTTGGATATCGAATCACGTGAAATATTCGGAGAGCTAGGATGAGGATTTTAGCAATGTCAGCATAAGGTTAGTACACCTCGAACTCCGAAATACTTCATGAGCATCATAAGTGTAATTGCCTTGCATGTTAGTAGTTGCAAATTAGGAGATGAGTAATAGGCATGTGATGATGTGGATATTCGAGGCTTGGTAATTATTGAGAATGTCGAGACTGTTATGAGCTTTAGAGACCGTATAGAATTGTCAAAATATTCGTATGATTTCTTTGTGGTGATGCTTTGTGTGCTAGTGGAACAATTAATATGTTTGATTGAATATTGGGTAGGGGCAGGATTGATAAATATTCGTTTTAAGGTTAAAATTGGTAGAAACTCACTTAACAGCTTCACAATAACTTGTAGGTTTGATTGAGGCTTAACCATAGGGGTTAAGGGGTTGAATGTTGAATTTTTGAACTCTAGGTTTCAAAATCTAGGTTCGAGTACCAGTACGGGGTGGGTGCATATCGGTACGCCTTTGTGTATAAGAGGACGGGTTATGAGGGGAGTACTGATTTGGCTTCATGTGTATCGGTACTCCATGTTTGTAAGAATTCCAGTGGCAAATTTGCGTACCGGTACACTCAGGGCGTATCGATACCCATAGTTACATTATCTGAAAAGGCTTTGCGTACCAGTACGCTAAGGTAGGTGTATCGGTACGGGTAAAGATCGGTCAGTACTGATAAGGAGTATCGATATGGCATAAATCGAGTATCGATACTTGTTAGAGAGTACTGATACCTAGACATGAGTACTGATACTCACTTTGGAGTATCGATACTCTTTGGGCAGATTACCCAAGTTTATATATTTTGAGTTTTAGGGTTATATAATTCGTGGCTAAGGTTCTAGTGGGTCTCTTATGATACAAAACAAATAGTAAAACTAAGAATGTGTGTTTTCTAATTTCTAATGGCGATTGATTAAAATATTGTTGAGAATAAATTGTACACTCCTCCATAAAATGTAACAACTCGGTAATGCTTGATTGGTTGTAATAGAAACAATAGGGACCCGTAGTGGATCGTGTGATGGTTGTGTGCCAGGTAGGGCACTTGTATGGATCTGTGGTGGATCATGTATGGTTGCGTGCTAGGTAGGGTACTTGTTTAGTTATGATTCATTATTTGACGGGATTCGAATACCCAGTGAGTGAGTGTTGCAACACATGAAGGCCATCCTATGTGAGATTCTGGGTGATGAAATGAAGGTCATCTGATGCGAGATTTTGGGTGATGATACTTGCTCGATGCGAGATTCTGAGCCCCGGTCGATGCGAGATTCTGAGCGAAGACTCGATGTGAGATTCTAAGTATACCGATCGATGTGAGATTCTGAGCAGATCGATGTAAGATTCTGAGCATGAGTGGGTCTCTCAGTGTCGAGTGACATTGTGTCATACTCCTGGTTTGCTTCATTGATGTGCTTGTTGTAATTGCAATGTTGGTTATATCCTTGGCATGTGTTTAAGAGATTATGGTAGTGTCACATGTTTATTTATCTTCCTTATTGCTCGTACTAACTTGTATGCTTACGTTTATGATTAGCATGAAGTATAGTAGAGTAAGTGTGTACCACAGGGCTTTGTAAGCTCATCGCCCAGAATCGTTGTTTACGTGCATAGGTTGACCGTTAAATCGTGGAGCACTATCAGATCAGGATTTAAGCACATGGTGATCTACAGAGTTCGGTATTTGAGTCTAGTAGACCATGTGTTCATAGGACCTTATTCGTGTAGTCTGTAATTATTATTTGGAATTGTATTATTTAAATTGTACCTTCAAATGTTTTAAATTTAACTTGAAGCTCCTTCGTAATATTTCATTTACTTATATATGTTTATTTTGATCACTGTTTTTAAATGTTTTTGCAACTTGATGGGTTGATCCTGTTTGAAAAGAAAATTTATTTGGGTTTTGGGTTTGGCTTAAGGCCTAAATGTGACATCTGGGTCGAGAGTATTACATTTAGTGGTATCAGAGCCTAGGTTTAGCCAGTTCTAGGAAACTCCCTTGTGGTATAGGTGTTTTAGTAAGATGTCTAGTGAATACAAGCTCTTAAACTAAATTCATACTCTTTAAGGCTGGAATTCTGATAGTGCATCTAATGTTAAATGTCAAGATGGTTATGATCGTGGCTGAGAAGACCGAGTTAAGTGTGAGGCAATTAATGGTAGTGATCTCGGGAGTGGGGTCGCCTCAGATTGTCGAGATACAAGTTAGTTAGATGACACCCGATGAGAGAATGTGTCATCCTCATGTCGCATGAGTGGTATTTTCGTTGTGCGTTGTAGTCACCTTAAAGTCTTCAAATTCGTTGCAAGAGTTTACAGTAAAGAATCCTTATCGTCATGCGTGGATAAAGGTTTTGTTGCGGGAATGGATAATCTGCTTTCGAATTTAATCAGTTAGCGCATGTTGGTCAAAGAACCTTTTTTTCTGTTTAAAATGAGTCTTGTTGATACTAGGAAAGTATCCTTGCCATTCTTAAGGGCATTTCTCGGAAATAGTGGATTCATGACCCATTAGTTCGTCAGTGTATGATCGAAGTTAGACGTTCTACAGGTTTGAGAGATAGCTGCCTTCTTAAGAGTTGTTGCACCTTGGGAATTGTTCTGGTTAATAAAGTGTGGAGCTAGCCAGTGATGTCGAGAGGGAGTTTGAGGCTTCGAGACCTCGATGGAACCCAACTTTTACAATGAAAATATTGGATCGTCACCCTTTTATCGTGATCGTTATAGTGATAGTTTTGAGGATGGCAACAGGGTTGTGAGGCAGGTTTGACCAAATTGATAGGTGTTATGTGTGTAGTTCAATGCTCGAGAGCTTTTAGACTGCCAGAGGACTTGTTTATACTTCATAAAGGAGTCGTTAAGTTCTCTTTCTTTCAGGAACGTGAGTAGATGTTGAGGTAAGACTGAATTGAATGTAGGTGCCATCATAGTTGTTAGAGGTTATTAACCCAGTTGGGTAGTTGGAGGTTCAGCTTCGGAAGAACAATTTGAACAAGGTCATTCCCCTCTAGGTGTTTCGCTCAAGGGAGAGTTAGTCTTGTTCCCTAGTAAAAAGTTGGTTCATGAATGTGCTGCCCAAACCGTTGATAGTTGTTAAGTGAAGAAGACCGTTACTTGTTTCAGAGGGTGGACAACCCGTTAAATCGAATGTGAAGTACTTGTGTGTTTTTCTGAGATTAGTTTGGAAGGGCGATGCTTATCGTTAATGTATTGAGGTTAGAAAATGGATTTTAAAAAAAAAATCTCTTTTCTCTTCGAGTATGTTGTGATAGCGAGTAATGTTCGCAGTGACATCAAGGTATTTTGGTGAAGATAGGGTGAGAGCCGCTGTGTTGTCTTTTGAATATGAGTTGGATGTTTGCGTGACAAGTATGGATGCGAAGGAATACAGAAAGTTTGGCATTAAAAAGACGATTACCTCAAGGACCGTGTTTGTAGAGAAAAGTTAATGACATTGCAATCAGTTAAGAAAGCAAGGATCGAAACTTCGTAAATGCTTTTGATCGTATCACAGTTTCTTCGGAACGAACTGAGAGATATTGGTGGGAACTCGAGCTACGTGAAGTTGTTTGTTATGACCGGGGAGTGGACCTGATTAGAGCTGAATAAGATTTTAAGGTTTTCAAAGATGATTTGTGGCACCGTTAGAGCTATACTTTTAGTGCTAGAAGAAAAAGGTTGTGCTTTTCCAAATAGTATAAGGCTCGAGGTACTTAATATCTAAGGAAATCTACGGTTTAGATGATGACATGAGATAAGGTATGTAAGAACTGTTGACGGTGTAGTTGATCACTACCTAAGCAAAGTGAGCTAAATCTGTAATAGATCGTACTGAGTAACAAGATTCAGAGTATCATGTTGTCATGTGAGGCTATTCTAGATGATGTTCGGGTAAGAGAATGTCGATACTAGCTCGGTACAGTATCGATACTAGTATGTTTGTTAGCATGTTTTGAGTTAAGAGTTGATTTGCTTTGGGAGCCACGAGGAGAAGCATTTGATTTTAGTCAAGATGATACAATTTTATAATTGAATTTGGGTCCGATGGTTGTCAATAGACTTTGAAATCTTATGGTAGGTGTTTTGGAAAAGATGTATCAAGGTAAGAGATTCTCTCTTAAAGTACAGTGGTCATTATACATCAAATTTTGAGAGCGACAGTTGGTGCCAAGCTTTCGTCACGTGTTTGGGAATCAGTTGGGAGTCGTGTGTTTGAGATAGTGATAAATAGTTGGTTTGCTATCAATTAAGGGTTAATCATTGAGTTCTTCAAAATTGTGGGGATGCTTTGGTATTCATCGATGAGAATTAAATGGATAAATAGGAATTTTGTACGGGGTTCGGGAGTGCACAGTTTCGTTGAGTAATGATATAGTGCCTGGGTATGCACCATTTGATAAGTTTTCAGCAAAGAGGAGCCACAGAAAGTCTGCTTGGTTTGTTTGCTAGTTGGGTTATACGTCACAGCGAAGTGTTCATGTCACATTTTAGCACAAGATTTGAGGTTGATAGAACCTCTTCTTTGGTGGGGCCTTGATGCGATGATAGTTTTGAGTGGTATTGCAGAGGATGTGTTCTCCAGGTATGTTATGATTCGAGTCGTAGGACCCTTGCGAGAATCAAGTTGGTGGGAGCTGTGTTAGTTACCAATGTGGATTCTATGTCGAGTTTAATGTGAATGCTTGAACCGAGTTCGAGGTGTTGTTTATTTTCAAAAGTGGTGCCCGGCAAGTGATGTTTTGGAAGAGAATGTCGTTAGAGTTAGAGTCTCTATCAGGGAGTTGCAATAGCCACTTGGGAAGGTTTGTTTATTTTCCTTTTTTCTTATGCTTTTCGCTAAAATCTGTTTATTGCATGTGGAAACAGGTAGCCAAGTTGTATACGCTGGGAATCCTCTTTGATAGTTTCAGCATTGATCGATACGAATCGCATGGTTAATATTTTTGTTAGTGTTCTTTGAGTGTAGCTGCAAAATGCAGTACCAAAATGGTATTAGTTATCTAAGTCAAATACAACTTCGATGAACTAGGTTTCGTGTGCATTATCTCAACACATGATTATGTGATTTTCATGGGGATTCAGGTAATATTGAAATGACCATGGGGTGCAATTTTAACACAATTAAATCCATTTAAAATGCTATGGTGTGTATTTAGTTGAGGCCGCCTTTTGTATATATCGTTTGCTTTTTTCCATGAACTCAAACAAGGAATTCCATTTAAATATTGTGATTTATTGAATAGAAGATTCAGAACTTTCAGCTTAGCTGTTTCAATCGTTTGGAATCTAGAGCCAAAGCCTCCTTGTAGTGTTGTAGGCATGATTTATTTTATCTTGAAGATACTATCAGATGCATTATATTTAGATGAGTATTGTCTCTGAATGGCCCAATTCAATTTTCTTGTCGATTTACTATTGTCTTTTATCGATGATCAGTTAGGCTTGGTGCTGCAGCAACAGCTTTCCTTCATAAACTTCAGAAAGTATACCTCCTTGGGTTCCCCTTAAAGGATACGGGAAGAAAACTTATAAGCAGCTCCAAGAAGAGGCTATAGAGAGCAAAAGACGTGATTTGGCCGTCCTAAAAGCTAATGATGGCATATGGCCTGGAGTTAGAATTCCTAGTCATGCCCTATTTCTTTGGGCTAGTGGCTCTGAACTGACAACTGTTTTGGAAGCTGATCATATGTCAAACAAATACATTTCAAAAGATCTTCGGTATTACTTCTCTTCTAGCCTACGCTATCCGGTTTGGTGTTCGAAGATGACTGTACATCATATTGCTGAAAATGCTTGTTTTCTTGATGGTTATCATCTTATTAGAAGGGTCTATTTAAAATTGTTTTATATATTGAAAAATGTTAGTAATATTTTAGTTGCTTCTGTGAGGCAGGCGAAAACTTGCCAAAGTTATCCCTGGGTTAAGACCGTGGGAAGTTTTAAGTGTTGAGCAAGCAATGGACGATATTACGTACGGTGGAGAGTGGTATCGTGAACCTCTTGGCACCTACAACACTGGTCCTCCTTACATTAGACACTGGAATAAGGATGTCAAGGTAATGTGTAATCTTTTCCGAGTATGATGTTGATCAAGTTTCAAGTTTGATAACTAAAGTATCTACCTTGCTTTCAACATATATTAGTTTTTTTTGTTGTTGTTGTTGTATGTCATCTTAGGAATTGTTAAAAATATTTTTTTTGTTAAAATAACATCTTATGATGATTTTTAGTATCTTACTATCTTTGAGCAGTAGCTTTTAAACTGTTCCATGATCTTTTCTAATACGATGACAATGAGTCGTATTATTCCACAAGCCCTTATGTTGTAACCTTTGTGCTTTTTACTCCTGCAGAGATTGTTCCTACTCTTTTACAACCTTAGCAGTCAAGTCTATGACAAACTGCGAAGGACGATTCCTGGTTTCGATGCGGTACCGGACAAAGTACAGGCAGATTATGATGCGAGGGATGCTCGACGGAAGGCGAAAAGGGAAGCGCAAAAGAAAACCGAGGAGGAAGCTATATATGGTCGAATGGGGAATGTTCCATAGCATAACGGGGACTCGGCTTCCACTAGGCTCTATATGGGTAAGCAGCCAACTCCATTGAATTTGATCATGTATCTTGCAAAGGAGATGGTTTCTAGTTCTTGTGAAATCTTAGGTAGAGTTTTCATTTTAAATGATGAAGAAGAGTGAACATTGTTCAACTCTTTATGGAATACACTTTTGTTCGACTATGTATCGATACCAATGCTGATTAGTGAAGATCTTGTTTCGGCATTTCCATGGAAAAGTGAAATGTGAAGTGTCTGCCTATATATTGTTTAGATGAGTATTTCTTTCTTCCCTTGTTAGTTACTTTAAAGGTAAATTATTTTAGCAGAAACACAACCCCTGCACCTAGCTCCAGCAAAAGCATAATAATTTTTTTTTTCTTATCAAATATTGGTGAAGTAAATGATAAAAAAGAAAAGAGATTTTCCCGCTTGCTTTTATATAATATTTGCTTCTTTAATTCTTCAAGTGTTAATTGCAGCAAGCATCTTTAAATTATGCTTAGATTCTAAATTGGTCTTTGAACTTTAGAACATTCTAATTGAGTTTCTAATAATCAATATTGTTTCAATTATGTCCTTCCATTAGTCTAATCATTGTTTGAACAATAAATTTTTGTTCGGATTTGATGTTGAGCTAAATGTTCAAACATTAAATATGTCACAGGTTTCTGACGTGTTAAAAATTACTGTCATTGAAATTAAACAAGATTATTTCTTTTTTTTTTCAACTAATCATATCCAAAGCTATTGGTATAGTAGGTGTATAATGTTTAAAAAAGGCTTAAGAGGCAAATAAGTGCTCAAACTATACCTTTTTTTCTAGATAAGTGTCTAAAGTATTTTTGGGCCAAATATGTGCCTAACGTTTTTAATGTTATTCAAATAGGTGTTTCGCTGTTACTGTCTGTTAATTTTCACCGTTAATTTTTGTTAGCTGGCATGTGTCATCTTCTTAAATTTCTAAAATTGTATTTTAAAATAAATAAAAATTAATAAAATAAAATAACCTTAAATTTCACAAAATAGTGCCAAATTTTGAAATCTCTAACACTCAAAAACCTAAATCTTGATCTGATCTGATTTCGTCGTTAATTAGTACGTTGTCGCCTATCCCATTCGTCATCAGACCACCACGACCATTTATCTCACTACCTCGTCGCCGAAAATCAACCGACGCGAAACTCTGAAATCGTCCAATGGTTCATTCGAATGATTCGCGATGAACGACTGCATAACAGACGATAAATGGTGTGTGGGTCGTTTGGCGAGGAGAAGGCGCTTCATTCCATCGCCGAAAACGCAACCAACATCGATGAAAACGGCTGGATTTGAGGACTATTTTGGGATTATTTGAAAATTTCAAGATATTTTAAAATTTTTATTTATTTTTTTAAAAATAAAATTTAGAAAATATTTAATACTGTCTGTGTTATGTTTTTATTGGTTAACGAAATTTTTTAATGGTTGTTAATGACAAGGCACCTAAATAGAAACTTTACAAAAAAAATTAAACATCTATTTAGCCTCAAAAATTACTTTGAGCACCTATCTAAAAAATGTTTAATTTGAATATTTATTTTTTACTTAAGCCTTTAATAAATGATGAGTATGTTTTAAATATATTTCGTGTTAGATTTAATTTGGCATAATTAAAATGGTATTTATGATTAAAAAATCAATTAAAATATTTTAAAATTTAAAGATCTTCAAATCCACCCATTATTTAGAGTTTTAATGCATTAATTTTCAGTGGAAACGATGACGTTTTTATTCTTATATAAATCAGTGTATTGTATTTATTTCTCTCTTTGGAAAAAGTGTATTGTATTTCTGACAAGGGAGGTATTCTACTCCACCGACCATGTATATGGAAATCATACGAAGAGCCTCAGGCAACGTGACACGTGTCCACCTTTTATTGGCCGGTTTGGCTACATAACAATTACTACCAAAATTACGTGTAAGAGAACCTGTTACCGTTACCCTATCTCCAAATGACGATTCTGCCTAGGGTGTGCATTCGGTTAATTCGGTCGGTGGCCGAACCGAATTAGCCATAACCGAATTAACCGAAAATTTTAGAACTTTAACCGTTAATCGAACCGAATTAGGTTAGTTTTCGAATTGACCAAAATTTGTTATAAAATTTTGAGTAAATTACACAATTGGTCACTAAATTATGGTAAAATGACATTTTTAGTCACTGAACTTTCATTTTTTACTAATTTGATAAAAGTTTGATAAACATTTTATAATATACCAAAAAATTTAATGATTATTTTAAAATTTTTAAAATTTCAATGACCAAAAATAAATATATGTAATATATATAATATTTAATATATAATAATTTCGGTTAATTTGGTTAATTCGGTTAATTAACCGATTTCGAACCGAATTAACCGATAACCGAATTTTTTATAAAAAATAACCGTTAACCGAATTTACCTAAAATTAACTGACCGAATTAACCAAAAAAATTTGATTTAGTCGGTTAATTCGGTTAAAACCGAATAATACACGCCCCTAATTCTGCCCTTCCTTCCTTTCCCTTCCCCGTTTCGCCGCATTTCAATATAAATAACACTTGTCAGTTCCAACTTCCATCAACCCAATACCTTGTTTGAGAAAACAGCCAAAGCTGAAAAGATGGTGTTGGATAAACCACTTTCTCAGGTGTGGTTCGTGAGTGCATGGCAGTTTCATTAACTGCTGTAATGCACCATGATCCATTGATTTGGTTCGTGGATTATTCCCATGTTTTACCACATTAATTTTCATGTGATAGTGGGTAGTTTAACCGGTGGTTTTTGATGGGAACCACACCTATAAATATCCATCTAGCCTAAGGTCCTTAAGCATCAAACACATGAATCACATATTCCATCTAAGTGAGTTTTGGGTGCTTAGAAGATCCTTGGCATTTTAGTTTTTTGTGTTGCCGTGTTCGATATTTACGACGGTGGTTCGAGGCGTTTCCACGGTGATTTTAAGCATCCGATGGTGGTTCGACGTGCTCGACGGTGGTGCAACCACATCTCAATTTGGCATAAGGTTTTGACAATGGCTGGAGGTATTTATGAATTTCGATCCTTCCGCTGCGTTTTGCTCGATTTATGCTTACATTTGGTATCCGAGCATGGTTAAATCTATGCCTTGTCGTTTTAAAGTTTGTATGTTTTTTAAAATTTAAATGCCATGTTGATCTTTAAATTCTAAAATTTTGAGAAAAATAATGTTGTAGACTTTTGTTTTAAAATCATAAGATTTTATTAAATTAATTTCTAAAATTTATTAATAAGTTTATTAAAAATAAATTTGAGAAATAATTATTGTATATGCCTAAATTAAGAGATGTTATATAACTTATCCGGTAATTAGTTATATATATAAAGTTAGGTACATAAAACCTTAAGTCTTATTGCATAAAGTATTAAGCAATAAAACTGTAGAATATATGTCTAGGGATCCGAATAATTTATTTAATTAAAGAATTAGCCACAACAACTTTAATTAAATAAAATTACCGTAAGGATCTCATAAGGATTAAAAATAAAATGTTGCATAATGAATTAGAAACAACTTTGAATAAAGTTTAGAGTTAATATCTAGCTAAGTGATTTTCATAATTTTATTTAGTTAAAGACTAGCCACATCATCTTTAGTTAAATAAAATTACTAAGGTTAAAAATCACATACGGAAAGCTTAGATATTAAATCTCATTACATAACTTATTAATGTAAAAATTATTAGATGAGTTTTTATAATTACCCACAGGAGTTATGAAAATAAATTTAATAATTTTTATATAAGGGATAGAAAATAATTCTATCATAAAATGGATCTAATCGAATTAAAAATTTAGCTCACATGTAATTTTTATGTCACTAGATTCATTATTTACATAATTTGCATTGGTAAATTATGACATATGTTTGCCTCAAAATTAAATTAAGCATGTATGTCAATTTATTTTTGCAGCATTACAACCTATGAATATGTCTGATAATAAATCCTTGAATTAACCAGTGAGAACTTTAAGTTCTGGAAAGAGGGTAGGCTCGTACTAGAGATGGGATAGAGTGCACAGACAGTTACTCAAGGAAAGAGGTCAGTCCAAGCCAAGCAAAAGGGGAAGGCTAAAATACGACCCCAAGCTGACATAAAGAAAGAGTTCATGTGTTTCTTCTGTAAAAAGAAGGGACACGTGAAGAAAGACTGTGTCAAGCATAAGGGCTGGCTTGAAAAGAAAGGTAAATCAATCTCACTTGTTTGCTTTGAGTCAAATATGGTTGATGTTAATTATAACACATGGTGGATTGATTCTGGTTCTACAATCCATGTCTCAAATTCTTTACAGGGATTAAAAAACCTAAGGGAATCAGTGGGAGCTGAGCGACACATCTATTCGGGAAATAAGATGCAGTCGCATGTGGAAGCTATTGGGACCTGTGAATTAGTGCTTAGTAGTGGCTTTGTTTTAATTTTAGAAAAGACTTTTTATATTCTTAGTTTTTCTAGAAATTTAATTTCTGTTTCAAGACTTGTGCCCTTAGGGTATTGTTTTAATTTTTCAAATGTTAGTTTCAGTTTGTTTTATAAATCTGAAATTGTTGGAAATGGAATTTTATGTGATGGTATTTACTATATTGATTTACAAAATAATGCCACTCATAATGTTATGCACATTCAAACGGGTACTAAACGTTGTGTTATAAATGAAGATTCCTCTACTTTGTGGCACCGGAGATGAGGACATATCTCCATCGAAAGGATTAAAAGATTAGTAAATGATGGGGTTCTTAATACCTTGGATTTTACTGATTTTAATACTTGTGTAGACTGCATTAAGGGCAAGCAGACTAACAAGTCAAAGAAATGTGCCAAGAGGAGTTCAACCATATTGGAAATCATCCATTCTGATATTTGTTGTCCAGATATGGATGTGCAAGGTCAGAAATACTTTATCACTTTCATAGATGATTACTCACGGTTCATGTATCTCTACATGCTTCATCATAAAAGTGAAGTGTTAGAAGCCTTTAAGGTTTTCAAGGCTGAAGTAGAAAAACAATGCGGTAAGCAAATAAAGATTGTGAGAACCAATAGAGGTGATGAGTATTATGGTAGATACACTGAGGATGGACAAGCACTTGGTCTATTTACAAAATTTCTTCAAGACAACGGTATAGTTGCCCAATACACCATGCCAGGCTCGCCTGATCAGAATGGTGTTGCGAAAAGAAGAAATCGAACTCTAATGGACATGGTGCAAAGTATGCTTAGTAGCTCTAAGCTACCTAAGTCTTTATGGGTTAAATCTCTCAAGGCGGCTGTGTATATATTAAATCGGGTTCCAACCAAGGTTGTCCCAAAGACACCTTTTGAGTTATTTAAAGGTTAGAAACTGAGTTTGCGACATATATGCGTATAGGGATGCCTGGCTGAAGTGAGAGTTTATAACCCACAAGAAAAGAAACTGGACCCAAGAACCATCAATGGGTATTTCATTGGATATGCCGAAAAGTCCAAAGGTTATAGATTCTATTGTCCATCTAACAGCACTAGAATTGTGGAATCAAGAAATACAAAATTTCTTGAGAATAACTCAATTAGTGGGAGTGATTTGTCCCGAGATTCAATACCCGTAGGTCATACATCCACTTCAAGTGAGAGATTGGTTATCATATATAACACCCCTCAAGCTCAACCAAGTGTTGAACAACCAATCAATGAAGTTCCACAACCTGCTGAAAACACTCTAATAGATCAAGTTGTTCAAGAAAATCCAAAAATTATTGAACAATCATTTGAACAACATGGTCCACAAGAAAATGTTGGTTCAACATTAAGGAGATCTATTAGAGAGAAAAATCAGCAATTTCTAGTGATTATTTTATGTATTTACAAGAATCTAACTATAACGATGGAGCTGAAAATGACCTGAGTCATTTTCAGCTGCCATGAGCTGCAATGAATCAAAATTATGGTATGATGCTATGAAGGATGAGATGAATTCTATGAAAAGCAACGAAGTTTGGGATATTATACTGTTGCCTGATAGTATAAAAGCCATTGGGTCTTTAAAACAAAAAGAGACTCAAAAGGCAACATAGAAAGATATAAAGCAAGACTTGTTGCTAAAGGATCCACTCAGCGAGAAGGAATTGATTACACTAAGACTTTTAGTCTAGTATCTAAGAAATATTCCTTACGCATTGTGTTAGCATTAGTAGCTCAATTTGACCCTGAGTTACAACAAATGGATGTGAAAACAGCCTTTTTTAATGGTGACCTAGAAGAAGAGGTATACATGAAACAACCTGAAGGATTTTCCTCTAGTGATGGTGAAAATTTGGTTTGTAAGTTAAAGAAATCTATATATGGATTGAAACAAGCCTCACGTCATTGGTATTTGAAAATCCATGAGGTTATCTCTTCATTTGGTTTTGTTGAGAATATCATGGATCAATGTATATTCTAGAAGGTCAGTATGAGTAAAATTTGTTTCCTTATTCTATATGTGGATGATATTTTACTTGCAACAAATGACAGGGGTATGCTACATGAGGTGAAACAATTCCTTTCTAAGAATTTTGATATGAAATATATGGGTGATGCATCTTATGTCATTGGCATTAAGATTCATCATGATAGACATAAAGGTGTCTTAGGTCTATCTCAAGAAACCTATATGAACAAAGTTTTAGAAAGATTTCGGATGAAAGATTATTCACCTAGTGTTGCTCCTATCGTGAAGGGTGATAAGTTCAATTTGAACCAATGCCCGAAGAACGAATTTGAGAATAAGCAAACGAAAAATATTCCATATGCTTTTACTGTTGGAAGCCTGATGTATGCTCAAGTCTGTACAAGACCTGACATTGCATTTGTCGTTGGGATGTTGGGAAGATATCAAAGTAATTCGGGTATGGACCACTGGAAAGCTGCAAAGAAAGTTTTGAGATACCTCAAATGGACAAAGGAATACATGCTTACGTACAAACGATCTGACCATTTGATGTGATTGGCTACTCCGATTCAGACTTTGCTGGCTGTGTTGATTCACGTAAATCAACATCAGGTTATATATTTATGTTTTCCGGCGGAGCTATATCTTGGAGGAGTGTCAAGCAAACATTGACTGCCACTTCCACTATGGAGGCCGAGTTCGTTTCGTGTTTTGAGGCTACCTCACATGGAGTATGGTTAAAGAGTTTCATTTATGGGCTGAGACTTATGGATCCAATCTCTAGGCCATTAAGCATATATTGTGACAATTTAGCTGTTGTCTTTATGGCTAAGAACAACAAAAGCGGGAGTCAAAGTAAACACATCGACATTAAGTATCTAGCCATAAAAGAACGTGTTAAAGAAAAGAAAATGGTCATTGAGCACATTAACATTGAGCATATGTTAGCTAATCCTTTGACTAAAGGCATGCCACCACATAAATTTAAGGAACATGTTGTCACTATGGGACTTGTTCCCACTTTGTAAATTTTCGTTGTAAGAACGGTTCTGTTGAAACTCTAATAAAGTTTGATATTTCTTATATATGTTGTGTACACATTAAGTTAATTGTTTCGAGAAATGTCACTAAAGTTTGGACCTAGAATAAACATTGGGTTTATTCATTAAGTATTTGGGCTAAAGCGTTGAGGCTTGATGTATTGTGATACATGGAAGATACTACTCAAATCCATAGAGGAAATGTCGCCATGATTCATGCATTATGTTTCAATTTTAAGTACTCATGGACAATACGAACCAAGTGGGAGAATGTTGGATAAACCACTTTCTCAAGTGTGGTTCGTGAGTGCATTGCAGTATCATTAACTGTTGTAATGCACCATGATCCATTGATTTGGTTCGTGGATTATTCCCACGTTTTACCACATTAATTTTCATTTGATAGTGGGGTAGTTTAACCAGTGGTTTTTTATGGGAAACCACACCTATAAATATCCATCTAGCCTAAGGTCCCTAAGCATCAAACACAAGAATCACATATTCCATCTAAGTGAGTTTTGAGTGCTTAGAAGATCCTTGGCATTTTAGTTTTTTGTGTTGCCGTGTTCGATATTTACGACGGTGGTTCGAGGTGTTTCCACGGTGGTTTCAAGCATCCGATGGTGGTTCAACGTGCTCGACGGTGGTGCAACCACATCTCAATTTGGCATACAGTTTTAACAATGGCTGGAGGTATTTATGAATTTCAATCCTTCCACTGCGTTTTGCTCGATTTATGCTTACAAATGGAAGATGTTGTGCCCGAAGCAGTAATTCCCCGGGAAGACGATAAGGTTGCCGGAGAAGAGAGAGCTAACGGCTGCAGTGGATTCATTACTCATCTCTTCTCTAACTTTGTTAATGGAGGAACAGACGACGATGATAGTGAAAACCCAACTGAACAAGCCGAGAAAGAGACGAACGGTGCAGGTGCAGAGGGGGGAAATAAAGAGAAGGTTTCGATCAAATCATCTCGAATCTGGTCAGTCATTTAAGTCCGAGAACTGGAAACATCAGCAGGACCCATAGAAAAGTTGAAGCTTTTGATGTCACAAGTGCAAGTCAAAATGAACCAGAGGAAGAAGGCGGCGGCGGTGGGCTTATCAGCAATTTTATGTCCAACCTCTTCCACCACTCCGAGGGCGAAGTAGGAGAGGAAAGCAATAAGAGACAAAAGGTAGAAGAAGCCGGCGAAGATCAAGGCAAAGCAGAGGATGGAGGAGGAAGAGGTATTATTGATAATATTGTCTCCTAGTTCTCTTCAAGTTTAAATGCTTTTAATCATTTTTTATAATTATCGGTATTCGATCTATAATTTTTACTCGTGAGTTTTTGTATATTTATTACTGATATGGTGTGTGTGATTATGAATAAGCAGATGGTGCAGCTCCCCCCAGTGATAAGCTACCATTCTTTGTTTAAAACATTAAATAGATCAATTAGAAAAATTAAATAGATAAATAAGAGACATTGTGGTAAAAAAAACCGAGGTTAAAAGTTGAATTATTAGATAGAGATTGCAGGGCGGAAACTCTATGGACTATAGGTGGCTAGGCCCCAAAATTTTGAAAAATTTAAATTTTGCCTCCTAAGTTTTTAAAAATGTTAATTTAGTGTCCTCAAGATTTTTAAATTTTTATATTAAGTTTCAAAAGTTTAAATATTTTAAATTAAAATTTCTCTTAAAAAATTTAAAAATTCTGATTAAATCTATCAAAATTATTAAAAATCTTAGTTAAACCATCAAAATTTTTAAAAATTTTCATTTAAACATTTAAATTTTTAAAAAAATTATTTTGACCTATAAATTCTTACTCTAAATTCCGCCACCGAAAATTACAAGTTTAGGCCATGGTGATAATTAAGAAAACTTTAGCACCATTCACATCTTAAAAAATGCAAGCCCAAAATCCTTATAAGAATGAACTTTTTTTGAAGTTGTAAAAAATCAGCACCATTAATTATTAAAAATTTTAAAAATGAAAATTTTAAAGATTTATATCAATTTTCGGTCACCATTAGAACGTGACGTTGTCTAGTGTGCTTTGCTGCTAGCTTAAACATTGGTGTAATAATTTCATTATTCTTTTATTACTTTATCGATTTAATTTTTTTTTAAAAATATCTATATAGCCTGTATTACAAAATTCATCATTTTTGGGTTTACTAACTTTTCTTATTTGAGGAGTTTAAGGTATTTGTTTGAGAATCTAAATGATGAAGAATATTTTTTGAAGAAGAGAAAGTAATACACTTCAAAATTATTTTTATTGGACAGTCATCGAAAGAGATTAAAGCTTTAGATGGATATATGTTAATTTTAAGTGAATTTCGTAAAAAATCAATCCGATGAAAAGAAAGATAAGCAAATGCGAAAGTTTTAAAATCAATTCAGTATATTGCTCTCCTAATAATTCTAAAATCATCAACAAACTGTCACAATACAAGATTGTTTACTTTTCTTGACCAGCGACGTGGGTTGTGATGCTTGCTACAAGAACATCAAACTACAACAAACATAAATGAGAATCATTTTACAAGACATGCAAAAAAATATCACAATGCAAAAAAAAATACCACAAAAACAGATAAAATAAAACGTAGTAAGATGTGTGAGAAATAGGAATCCAAAAGAGAAGAGATACTAGTTCAAGATCAATGTCGCCACTGGCAATGTAAATTTTTTTGAAGAAACACGATGAAAAAAAGAGAACAAATTTTACGTGTAAATAAAATCAAATTTTTATATGTATAATTATATAAAATTAAAATAAGTATACAATATTAAAATTTGAATATGTTTTTAATATTTATAATAGGTTTAAATGAAAAATAAGTGTTTAAAGTATGTCATTTTTTGAATTTTAGGAGCTTAAAGTATATTTTTATAAAAATAGGTGTCAAAAGTTTCAAAAGTTATAATTTTAGATGCCTAAAGTATTTTTTTGTAAAAATATGTGTCTAAAGTTTAAAAAATATATAATTTTAGGTACCCAAATTACTAGGTGTCAAGCATTGATTGGTTAAAAAAATTAACACCCATTAATGGTGAGACACCTAAAATTATAACTTTTGAAACTTTAAACACCTATTTTTACAAAAAAAATATTTTAAACACCTAAAATTTAAAAAGACATACTTTAAGCACTTATTTCTCATTTAACGTTTATAATATACAAATGAGCCTGAATCCGAAAACAAAAAAGGGTAAGGAACCCAAGTTTCTTCTGCTTTTTCTAACTCTGATTCACTCAGCATTTCTTTAAATCTTTTTCATTCTCTGGTATGTTATGTGAGTTTCATGGTTTTCCTGTTTAGGATATTTCAGATTAGTTTGGTTTATCGCTGTTGTTTAACGTCTATCTCCATTGATTTGAAATATTTATGATTTCTGGGTTTCCTGTGATTCCCACTGTTCTTTGTTGTATTGGGCATTTGGGTGTCTGTTTTCGTTGTGGGTGGTAACCATAGTGTTATTACCCGGGATGTAGCTGATTCATCGTTTAATTAGTATTGTAACGGCTTGACAATTTGGGATCTTGAACATTTCAGTTTCATTTGCAATATATGTTTGAAACCTTGTACATTTCAGTTCTGTTTACATAATGTTTTTCTTTGTGGTGTGTTTCAGGCTAGAGGGTTGAAGAAACATTTGAAGAGGCTCGATGCCCCCAGGCATTGGATGCTTGACAAGCTTGGTGGTGCCTTTGTATGTTATCATCTTTATCCTTTTCAGTTCTCTTTTTTTGGCACAGTTTACCTTCTTGATTCATACATTAAGGTTCTAATTTTGGTTTCATTTTTGTCTTTGTAGGCACCCAAGCCATCGTCCGGTCCCCACAAGTCAAGGGAATGCTTGCCGTTGATCCTTATTCTGCGAAACCGATTGAAGTATGCTCTCACCTATAGAGACGTCATTGCTATTCTCATGCAGAGGCATGTTATGGTTGATGGAAAGGTTAGGACGGATAAGACCTATCCTGCTGGTTTCATGGGTATGTGTACTCTTCGCTTGCTTAGCTGATTTTATGAGTTTTAATTTTTCTGGATTCTCAGCATACGAAGTATTTAGTTGAATGAAATACTTTGGTTTGGTTACTATGTTTTTCACATGAAATCGGATTCCTATGGTAAAATCCTTGTGAGCACTAGTTGGATTGATTGACAATTTAGTTTTAGTATTATGGAATACATCTTGAGATCTTGTAATTAAGCACGGTTTTGTTCTGAGTTAGCTTTAAAAGCTACATCTTTCGGGATTCAATTCCTTTCTCTCTGCCTTTCTAGAAATATTCTCTTCGGATATTGCCACCTAACCATGCTTTACTACCTTCTGCCAGATGTTGTGTCCGTTCCTAAAACCAACGAGGACTTCCGTCTACTTTATGACACCAAAGGGCGTTTCCGTCTCCATGCTATCACTGGTGATGAAACCAAGGTTTGAATACCTATATGCTGTTTGTTCTTCTGCGAGTTCTTGTCACACTTGTATCATAATACTTAAGTTCTACTACCTTTTTGCTTTCTGCAGTTCAAGCTTTGCAAGGCTCGGTCTGTCCAGTTTGGCCAGAAAGGTATCCCATACCTAAATACATATGACAGGCGTACTATCCGTTACCCGAATCCTTTGATCAAGGCTAATGACACCATCAAGCTAGACCTTGAAAGCAACAAGATTGTTGATTTCATCGAGTTTGATGTTGGGAATGTTATCATGGTCACTGGAGGGAGGAACAGAGGGAGAGTTGAGTAATTAAGAACAGGGAGAAGTACAAAGGTAGCTTTAAGACAATCCATGTGCAAGACGCTGCCGGGCATGAGTTTGCAACTCGTCTCGGTAATGTCTTCATTATTGGAAAAGGAACAAAGCCACGGGTGTCTCTTCCTAAGGGCAAGGGTATCAAGTTATCCATCATTGAGGAAGCTAGGAAGAGGCTCGCGGCCCAAAATGCTGCTTAAACTTAAGCATAAGATTATCCAGATATGTATTGCTGCAGTAGTTTATTCTAAAGGTGCTAGAGTTGTTTTACTTATGAAATTGTGAGCAAAATTTTTAGAGCTTTTTACTTGCTGCGATTTAAGTCTTTCAGTTGGGTGCTATTTCTTGAATTTTATGATTTAGTTGGTTAAATCAGAGTTGCTTCCTCTACCGTTTTGTTTACAGAAATTCATGTTATTAATTGGTATTGTTTTGAATGCTTAATTTGGATACATGATTAGGTTAAGAAGTTAATCATGTAGAACTAGTTGAACCAACACAAGCGACATGTGCTCCGGGAAGGCAACAAAGTGGCCGATGCTCTAGCTAAGAGTGCACGATTTGATGGTTTTGAGCCTACTTATTTTGATACTCCGCCAGTTTTGCTTATACCTGTCTTGCATGCGGATATACCTTGTAGTTTAATTTGGGTAGTATCATGTGTACTCTTTTTCTCTGACTAGATTTAGGGAATTTTTAACGAGGCATCCCGTATATGATTCACATGTTATTGAAATCATACCATTTCACCCAAAAAAACCTGGTATTTCATCAGTTTCTCTGCATGATCTCTTTCTTCTCCCCTAGTTTCCTTGAAAAATCTGATTTCAACAATATCAACTACTTCAGCTTTATATGCAGCTTTTCAGTTACGAAAGTGAAGTGCTTTTAGTTAATTTTAATGGAGAAAGAATCCACTTCATCGTTTCCGTATATGATGCATTATGGAACTCAAAGTTAACTAGTCTTATGCTTGTTAAACAGGTGAAAGTTGTTCAAATAATTAATCAAAACTCCCTTAACAGCAATCCAGGTCTCTGTCTGTTTATCGGTCTGAAACGACATTTTATTGTCTCATGATTAAGGTGAGCGTTTGATCCAGTTGAGTCAAATAATTGCGAGTCAAATAATTGTCTAATGCAAAAGGCCGAGTACTAGTCCAACAAAAGAGAAAGTGGCGTTGGAGAAAGCGTGCAAAGATGATCGGACGTCTTGTTTAATCGTAAAGCTACCCCCAACTGTTGAGTAAACTTAACAAATCTGCTATATATATTTTATCAGTTTAACTATTTTTATTGTTTAATTTTTCATAAGGACAAAATATCTTACTTTAACGTTAACAAAAAATAAAATAAAATAATTGAGTCATTTTAATAAATCTATTATTTTTTTGTTCATTGGTACAGTTTGATAAAAATAAAAATTCGTGTCACAAAAGAGATGGAAAAATTTTCAAGCGCGCAAACATTGTTATTAGGCCTAAATTTTCTGAGTTGTGTTTGGTTCATATCCAATCTGATTGGGTTTGAATAAATTCGGATTTGAATTTGATGGATTAGACGATTTGATTGTTATAAATTTGAGTTGGACGGGCTTTAGATTCAAATTTATTAGATTAAAATTCTAAATTCGAATTAAATTTGATAGATATAAACCTGAGAAATAATTAAAAAAATTAATTTTTTCGATAAAGTCTAATTTTAATCTTAATCCCTATCACAACCTATTACTTGACTTAAATCTATTCCATTTTTATTAATATAATATTTTTTATTGTTCGACTAATTCAAGTTGAGTATTGATTTTTTTTTTATGAATTGACAATTTTAATCCATTTTATTCCCCTTACAACACTCAAATTTAAGTTCATGTTCATGGCTTTATTTAAAATTTTTAACTTTTACACTAAATTAATTGATACAAGTAAATAAACAATCGTGTTTAACATCCATGACAACAACTTCAAATTATAAATTAACAAAGAAATAGTTATACCTAATAACGATTTGGTACAAATATTCAAATTAGCCTAACAACTTTGCAGAGACTTGGGGAAATAAATCAGTATATGTACATATATGATTTCCTAATAAATGATCCTCGCACAACCACCAATAATTAAGGTTGGCCTTGTATTTTTTTCCTCCCGTTTTTTAAGAATTTTGTTCTGATTAATCTAAATTATCGAACGTTTTATTTTTGATTTTGTAGTTAAATTTTTAATTATAATTTTTTACATACATAAAATTTTAAACAAAAAATTTATTTAAACGATATTAAATTATTTATCACTACTAAATATGAATCAAATATACACTAATCCCAAATTCCTCATAACCCCAACGACCCATCAATCAATTCATCAGTCAAAATCCGAAAACATCGACAACATGAATAATCCAACCTTAATTACAGCTAATTAAGAAACTTTTGATCACGAACTTCCATTAACTTTTCTTTATTCAAAGTATTAATCATCAAACTCAAATTTCCCTGCCTTAAAAACCTTTCATTTTTAGCAACCAAGAGGAGATATTACTTGTTTGTCCAAGTGCGGCGGAGCTGCCATCTTGCTATCTGCTTGATCCCATGGCACTCCCGCTAACCATGTCCATGTCCGGTAAATGGAGCAGAAAGAAACCCCACTTCCCTTTACTCGTTGTTCTTCTGGTTTTCATAGCTTGTTCAGTTCTCTACAACGAGTTCAGCATTCAACGGATCCATGAAACCCCGGATCTTGTTCCCAGCAGCCAACCGACGCCTTTTACTTATGTAAAACCAAATCTTCCTCAACGAGCTTCAGGTCTGTTTATCTTTCTTCAACCCCTTTTTTCCCTTCTTTGATCGGTGAATAACTTGGATTTTGGGTGTTTGTTTATGTGGGGTTTTACTGTTTTAGAGGTTTTGGATAGATTCAGTAGCTGCAACTCTACTAGGAGCTTCAGTGTGAAGAAAATCCGGTGGGATGGCGGGGATGTGGAATCAGGTCGGCGGCGGAGTGTAAGCCAAGAGAGCTGTGACGTGTTTTCCGGGAAGTGGGTTTTCGATAACCGATCGTACCCGCTTTACGGTGAGTCCGAATGTCCGTACATGTCGGAGCAGTTGGCGTGTCATAAGCATGGGAGGTCCGATTTGCAGTATCAGCACTGGCGATGGCAGCCTCATGGCTGCAACTTGAAGAGGTAAATGCCCTTTGTGTTGCTTGTATTGTAGGCAGCAATTAACTATGTTACTCGGATTCGGATATGAGTCTCGGATAAGATTATGTATTTGACACAGGATTAGTTTGATTTTTATATGCTTTTTCATGAACCGGATGTATTGTAGGCAGCAATTGTCTATGTTAATCGGACTCGGATAAGGTTATGTATTTGACACAGATTTGTTAGATTTTTCTATGCCTTTTCATTCACTCAGAGGTCATATCTCTATATTCATGTGCCGGAGTGTCAGATTCCCGTACTTCAGGAAAAATGATGTAGGCAACTAATGCAATGTGAAGAATGGGATGTGATTTTCCCCCTTTGTTGCAGATGGAATGCAATCGAAATGTGGGAGAGGTTGAGAGGGAAGAGGCTAATGTTTGTGGGAGATTCTCTGACTAGAAACCAATGGATATCGATGGTGTGTTTGTTGCAGTCGGTGATCCCGGCGAATAAGAGATCAATGACTCCTAATGCCCAGCTCACAATTTTCAGAGCAGAGGTAAGCTAGGGAACAATGAATAACAGGGCACGCCTAGTGACTATATACAGCTTATCTCGGTTATCTGATATTGCAGTACATCGTTTCCGTTTGTGCTATTCTTGTGTCATTTGCAGGAATATAATGCGACAGTGGAATTTCTCTGGGCTCCTCTTCTGGTCGAGTCTAATTCTGATGATCCGGTGAAACACAGGCTGGCTGAACGAATTATCCGTCCAGATTCAGTACTCAAGCATTCGACGCAGTGGGAGCATGCAGATATACTAGTTTTTAACTCGTACTTATGGTGGAGACAAGGCCCGGTTAAGCTGATGTATGTACAATAGTTGATCGATTCTTGTTTAATTAAGGTGAAAATATAATGAAGATGTGTTGAATTCCCTAGTATGCTTGCAACTTTTGCAGGTGGAGTGGTGAGGAAAATGGAGCCTGCGAGGAGCTCGACGGGTTAGGAGCAATGGAACTGGCCATGGGAGCTTGGGCAGACTGGGTAGCATCAAAGGTCATTCCCCTCAAGAAACGCGTCTTTTTCGTTACGATGTCACCAACGCATTTCTGGTGAGGATCAATCTTTACCCCTAAACTGAATTATTCTATACTTATCTGTATCATCTGCATGAGTCACCTATTGAAAGCCTGCAAACTTATCGAAGGCCATAAATCGTAGCGTAGAAGCATTTGAAGCAAAGATAGGAATTCTAAGACTAATAGTGCATCATGGAGGCACTATAAGGACTATATCCTGGATAAGTCGTCTAGTGAGCCTGCAAACGTATTGAATGCCATAAATCATAGCATATAGGCATTTGAAGCAAAGATAGAGGAATTCTAAGATTAATGGTGCATCATGGAGGCACTAACACGACTATTGCTCGTATGCATTTGTTAATTAAATGAGCTTGCTAATTTGCCTAAGTTATGTACATGATTAGGAAAAGAGAGTGGGAAGCTGAAAGTGAAGGAAACTGCTATAATGAAACGAGACCGATGGACAAGGAGGGGTACTGGGGAAGTGGTTCGGACTTGGCTACCATGCGCATGGTGGATAATCTGGTTTCCTGTTTGGGTTCGAAAGTATCGGTTATCAACATTACGCAGCTCTCGGAATATCTGAAAGATGGTCACCCTTCCATCTATAGGAAGTTTTGGGAGACACTGAGCCCCCAGCAATTGGGAAACCCTGCAAGCTACTCGGACTGCATACACTGGTGCTTACCTGGTGTGCCTGATATGTGGAATGAATTACTGTTCCATTTTTTGTGAATATCAAATTTTTATTGCCTTTTAATTAACTGTAACGGTTGGGTTGAAGTGGAAATGAAAATGAAATGATTGTTTTGTTGGACTCCCACTCCCATATTTCCATTCAATTTTCTCATCTAACTCATATGGATTATCTTCTGTTGTGTATTTACGATAAAGTTGCCTCATCTCTGTCGCACACACCGTGAACGGGGCAGTGACAAAGGACGTACGCCTTTTCATTCTAAATTCTTGACGCAATTCACATCGTAGTTGTTCGTTTGAACTCGAAGACACGAGGTCGTGCCTCGCACTGTACAACATAGAGGAGCCAACGGCACAAAGCTCCGAGACACAGAGAAGACGAGAGGCAAGGATGCCACCGCGAATTATCTTCTGTTAATTACTCCCAACATCGAACTATGATTCATATTTTATGTTGGTTTAAAATTTTAAAATATTAATATTATATCAATTAAGTCATTTTTCTTGGATGGACATTTCTTAAAATTTAAAGATACTACAGTACTAGTTTTTTAAAATGTCATATCCATATTTTTATTATCGGTATAAAATAATTTATAATTTAATTTACGTATTTTGAAAATATTAGTACTTGTATGATATAGAAGTGGCAAAACAAGTTCAAACTCAAAAATTTTCTCCTAAAAACTTTGAAATATTTAATTTGTCCCCTCAAAATTTTTAAAAATTCATAATTAAACTTCAAAATCTTAAATATTTTTAATTAAATTTTCTCTTATTTTATTTAAGTTCTTATTAAATCTCTTAAAATTATTAAAAAATTTAGTTAAACACTCAAAATTTTTAAAAATTTTCATTCAAACCTCTAATTTTTTAAAATTTTAAATTAACTCTTAACTCTTACTCTAAGTTCCGCAACTTTCGAAAACTAATATTTTACTGATCAGATCTTGGAGACAGCCTAAAAAGCAATAACCAACTAACATCAGTCAAAGAAATGAGCAAATCAAATAGAAAATCAACAGAAGCTGCCAAGGGGAAAAAACATATCACAAACAACCAGCTTTTGCCAATAAACCACATATCGTTTCTTCTTTAAAAGACTCATCATGTCTTGCGTGCAGTGCAACAAATTAAAATATAGTAAAAATGTTTGCAAGGAAACCATGTTCATGTGCAAGGGCCCTGCCCTAAAACAAAAAGTAAACTTTCATCCAACAAAAAAAAAACATGTTTTTAATGATCATCTGCAGTATATTCGATTCATCCATGTATATAAGCTATATTTTTTTTCAACGGAAAAGACATCAACTACAGACACTAATTTGCTTTCCTATGTAAATATCCAGGAAATATATATAATATATATAGGCAATTATAGCTTGCACCGGTAAAATAAAAGTTTTCACAAACGTTTTAATTTTAGGGTTTATGTTGAAGAGATTTAGAATTCAGGGTTTATAGGTTAAAATCTAAACAGCTAATCATATTAGCCTAAATATAAACTCTACTAACTAAACCCTAAATTTTAACTCATCAACCCTAAGTTAAATCTCTAAACTCTAGAATTAAGACGTTTGGTGAAACTTTTTTTTCTACCGTCATTTCATAGAATATATATATATATATCACCTTAAACCAGTTGTTTACCCATAGCTTAGAAATTGGGAAGGGGGAGTGAGAGCATCAAGTCGACATCATGGGAATGCCCCAGCCCTTGTGACAGGAATGTTCCTGGTGCTGCAACACTTCCATTGTTATTACATGTGCAGTAATCTTGATCAACACCTCCCAATGCCATAGCTTTTTTCTTTGGTCAGTTTTGTTTGATATTGATGGCTGTGTTGTATAAATAGAAATGTGGCAGAAATCAGAGAATGTACGTACCATGAGACTTTGATGTGCTTTACCAGGAACGGTCGAAAAGGTGGCAAATAAAAGCAGGGAATCAATCACCGAGGGAAAATGCCCTTCATCTGCAGCCGTTTATGAAGTTCATAAATTTACAACCGATTTCCAAACGTTCTTACTTTCACAGTTTAGTATATATGGCAAAAAGAAGGCCTTATAGCGGATGAATCTCGATTTGATTATTTTCAACAGAATCCGATTACATAAAATTCAAGGGCTCGTTTGGTTCTAGATTTTGAAGTTCGTTTTTTTTTTCATTTTTTTGAAAAAATAAAAAATGATAAAAAAAACGTGTTTTTGTTGTAAATCTAGAAAATAATTTTTGAAAAACAAAAACAAAAATAAGTGAAAAGTTGAAAACATAAAAAATGTTTTCATTAAAAAATTTTGGGAAAGTGGAAAAATGTGAAAACAATTTTTTTTTAATTTGCACTTCATTTTAACTTGGGTTCGAATCCTTCTGATCTCAGCTAGTTTTATTTCTATTTTGAAAAGCTAGATACCAAACACATTATTTATTATTATTATTATATTTTTCTAACTACATTTTATTTTAATTATTTAATAATTATTTTTTTATTTCTATTTTGAAAAGCTAGATACCAAACACATTTTTCCTATTTTATTTTTGAAAAAAAAAATTATCTCTATCAATCAAGCATGTTCTCTAATTTTTAAAAACTAAAAATAAAAATTATTTTTTGAGAATGAAAATAGAAAACAAAAATAGAAATTATTTTCTAAAATCAAACGGACCCTAACTTTTTCCTCCAGGTCTGAGATACATACAAAATATCTTTGTATACATTGTTTTTTTAACAAATCTCTATATATATTATTAGTTAGCATGTATATATATAGGGATATGATCCAATTACACTATGTAAAACTCAGCTAGTTTTACACTAATTCATGACCATTGGATGAATGAAATGGATGGAGGAGATTGAAAAAAAAGAGAGTAAAAAAGAGTAAGGAGTTAATCTCATACATCCATTTCACACATCTAATGGCCATGAATTAGTGTAAAACTAGTTGAGTTTTACATAGTGTAAGTGGATCCTAACCCATATATATATATATATATATATATTTCTACACAATATATATATAGTTATATTTCGATACACGAGCTGTGTTACACAACCTTGACATACCAAGATACATGGTTATATTTTGATACACCATTGTTTAGCATTATTTTCTTTAATCATGGATCCAACTTTAATATCTTTAACCAGAAAACTAGATTTTGTTTAGATTTATTATTTCCTCTGATATTGAGTGAGTCTATTTTGATTGCTTCCAGCTCCAAGGGCCATGGAGAAAAGCAAGAACCAGAACTAATTCAAAAGCATCTTGAAGACCTGCTGGAAGAAAAATAGGTCTTCTTAAAAGCTCTATGCAATTTTACTCAAAAAATAATGTGTATAGACAAGTGTCTGCTTCAGAATCTTTTGTCAATGAACTATATATAATGGACAGAATTATCAAGATATCTTTATAGAGATTTTTGATGGTTTTAGTTTTTATATATTTCCCTCTAATATTTTTCTACCATAGTATTATAGTGTTTTGGTATAACGAGCTCTATACTTTTTGTACATTTAAATTTTAGTCTTTTTTACATTTCAGATTTAATAATTCAATTTTAATCGTCAATGGTGTTAAAATTGTTCAGCTATGTTATTTTGAAATAAAAAATAGTAATTTTTAAAAGTTAAATTCGCGGTGTTTGTGACAAAAACGCCACTAAATATCACAATATCCCATCACATTTAGCGACGTTTTGGTGAGCACACTATAACTCAATATTTAGTGGCGTTTTCAAATACAAACGTCACTAAAAATAGGTATTTAGCGGCATTTTGAAATACCAACGCCGCTAAAGATAGGGTATCTACCGACATTTTGAAATTCAAACACCACTAGAGATAGGTATTTAGCGGCGTTTTGAAAATCAAACGCCACTATAGATCACGATCTTTAGAGGCATTTTTCGTACACAAGCTCGGCTAATGCTTGCGAGCTGGTTTCAACGGCACTTTTTGCGGCGCTTTTTTTAGTACCATGAGGTTTGTAGCGGCGTTTTTAGCAAAAAAAAAGCCGCTAAAAACCTGTTTTGCTGTAGTGACTCCTATGGTGCTTGAGATACGTTGTTCGTCTATCTCCCATGATACAACAATTATATGATCAACTGTAATAGCACGTCTGCAGATATCACGAACTGTAACCTTGCCTTCCTCTATCACCAACAATACTTTAAAAAATCACAGAGTAAAAATAGTAAAAAAATCTCTTTGTTTTTGCAATAGTAAAACCTAGTAAGTTTGCATGCTATTTATAGGGGTAAGAGTTTTATTGAAAATAAAACTTTTGAATTATCTAAATTTTATTTAAAATAAAATTCATTAATCAAATAACATTATCACAACAATATACGAATTAAAAGATAATATTTGTCCTTTTAATTTCAGAATATTCAAAATAAAATATCTAAATTTAAAGATAATCTCTTATCACTTATTTGAGATATTAAAAATACTACATTTAAAGAAAATTATCTTGTAATTGGTTAAAATATTTACTAGCCCACGGAAACCCCGACTGGTCTGGACATTCATGTCACCCATATCATATAAGCTTAAGTTATTCAATAACTACCAAGTAGAGTCTTGTATATAAACATATCCCACGTTTGGTAACCCTTCAATATGGGATATAAGCTTTTCCCTTTTCCTTAGCTCAATTCACAAGCCTACTTTGAGCATTAATTTCTCATTCATCACTTGCTCATTTTTAACGTATGAGATATCGTTGTAAAAGTCTCATGGAGTAGAATATGAAGACGTAATTTCATTATCCGAATCCCCACGTTTACCCATAGAAAATATGCCTCAAATTTTCCACTTTATCATATTTTTTCCAACAAAAATTAATGGTGTTCAGCGGTGTATTGTGTTAGTGGTGTTTAGCGCTGTGCGTCGCATGTTCTAGAATTTTCATATGATATAATATAAATATAATGATATCAAAATATATACCTAATATAATAAAAAAAACTTTAAAATACAGATGTTGGGCTAAGCAATCAATGGAAATGGCCAAGAGGGAGTGAATTGGCAAATTAAAAATTTGGTGGAAGCTAATAGCAAAAGCAATAAAAACGAGACAAGAGATGTATAGTGGTTCAACCTTATCAATAAGGTTTACATCCACTACTTTATCTATCCATACTAAGGATTTTCACAAATTCACTAGATTTGTCTTTCCTTTTTGGCTAAAGGAAATAACCTCACAACCTAGACTTATGCCCCAAAGTCTAGTGATCCCTTTTTCCCTAAAAGATTAATACAAATAAGCAAACTCTGAAAAACCTCACAGGGTAGTTTGTTTGCACAAAGAAAGTTCACTAACCCCCCCCCCACACACACACACACTTGAATAAAAAGATTACAATGAAGAACACTCAAGTGGGTTTACAAGATTTTGACAAATTGAGCTCAAGAATGTTGGATATGTGCTTGAATACTTTAGAATTGTTGTCTTTCTTGTTGAAGAAGCTTTGGATACTTGATTTTATATCCCTCATTGATTTATAGCCGTTTGGGTAGTTGAGATATTGAATAGAACCTTTAGGTTGTACTTTTTTTGCAATAAATGTTGTCTGGCAACACTGAATATCGGTACGCAAGCATCTGTATCGGTACCTGCCCAAAGAAGAAAGAGCCGTTGCAACAAAGGGGTACCAATACGTGGACAAACGTATCAATACAGAGTGAAGAATTAACAAAGGGCATCGGTACAGGCCGTACCGTACCAGTACTCATTTTGTTCACTGGAATCCTTGGAACATTTTGCTAAAACAACGTATCGGTACGCGTAAAGGTGTACCGGTACGCAAACAAATCTTTTAAAAGTTAGTTCCAAGACATTCTGACAAGGCAATAGTTAAAACATTTATTAAAAAATATTTGAAATTTTTTAATTCCCGTACCGGTATGCTATAGGTCGTACCGGTACTCGAAGCACAATTTGGATTATAGTTTCAGAAAGTCGTACCTGTATGCGTATAGTCGTACCGATACTCGTAAGCCATTAAACATAAGTTTAGTTTCCCGTAGCGAAAACTCGTACCGGTACGCCATAGGCCGTACCGATACTCAATTACCAGATTGGCTAAATTGAGTACCAAAAACACTTAAAAAAATATTTGAAGATTCAAAATTTGACTTAGAAAATTATTTAAGTTCGAATATTTTTCAATTTAGTGAGTAAATTAAGTACCTTAAAAATTATTTATTTTACAATTTAGTCTTTGTTATATCAAAATCAAATATAGGTTTAACAATAAGTTGTGTAAATGAACATTTACACACTTATTAAATTTAGGGTTTAGAGTATTAGTTTAAGGTTTAGTGTTTATATTTAGGATTTAAAATTAAATATTTAAATTTTAAAGAACGTTGTATAATTATTTTAAACATATTATGTATCAAAATATAACTCACGATATAATATAATATTTTTGAAAATAAAATAAAATAAAATAATATTATAATGTGAGGAAATGAATGAAGTACACCCGGTACAATGAGGATGCATGGACTAAAAGTACAGCACAGAACCAACAAAATGGAAGGCTAACAACCTAACACTAGGCAAGTCTCCAAAAAAAACAAAGATTAAACAGTCCCAGCTCATTGGCACTCGAAATTTCAATAAAATAAAGTCTTTATTATAAAATAAATGTATAAATTATATATTTTTTTTGCTCATTGGCACTCCAAATTTCAATAAAATAAAGTCTTTATTATAAAATAAATGTATAAATTATATATTTTTTTTGTTTTGATGTCTAAAGCTTATTTACTCAATATATGTGCGTAAAATTTTATTTTGTTTGTTTTAGATGTCTTGCAGTTTTTAAAAAAATTAACTAATTATTTGACACGAAACTTATTTTAAGCATCTGTCTTGACTTAAAAATTAATTTTAAGCACTAAAAACAAAAAAAAATAACAACATAATTTAAACATTTATTTTATATTAAAGCCTAAAATAAATTATCCTATATTTTCCTTTTACACCCAAGTTCCAATTTAGGGACAGACAATGTTACTGTTGTCCAACCATTGATTGGGTACGAGAATGGGAAAGGAAATTACAATCTATAGTCAAATTGTGGTTTTGATTCATTTATTATATTCAAATTCAAGATTTCAATTTTATATTTTTATGACACAAATTAATCTTTTATTTTAAAATCTAAATCCCAAATTCAAACATGGTGTTGGCTAGAGGGACCAAACCCACACTTTGACACGTGTGTGTATACATATACATGAGAGGTAAAAATACACTACCTAGAACTTTTAGGTTTTATACTTTTTAGACCCTTACATGAAGATAAGTAAAGAACTGAGATTAATATAAGAAATGAAGATTTTTAAAGGAAAAAAAAAACAATCTCAATTATTCATTTATCATGATCTAACTATCAAAAAATATAAAATTAAATAAGTTTTACCCAATGTAAATGGTCCTACCCCATTCTCTCTCTCTATTAAATGGATAAAACTTACTAATTAATCTAGTAATAATGAATGCTCATCCATTTCAACCTTTATATGAGTTTGAATCTTTGTATTAAGAATAACACTACTAAATCAAAAAATAGAAAACTAGCAGATACTCGGCATATAATATAATACAATACATTCCCTTGTTAAGTTATTCGCAAAATTTGTTCCCCACTGTATTTTACCCAACACCCTTAACAAGTTTCAACTAATAAAGCAAACCTTCCACCAAAATTGAACTGGTTGACACTTGCTACTGCAACATACCATCATTGCACTCAAAAGCCAAGGGCCAACTCAGTCCTTCAATCCCAACCCTGGAAAAGGTCCAAATTTAACTGCATTTATTTACACTTGTATGTTCAAATAATAAAATCTCCATTCTTCCAGCACTAAAACCGGGGCTGCTCCAACCTTCTCAGTGGGGTGTCCTACAAAATGCCTGCACACAATGAATTTAAGAAAAGTTATATTATCTGCAGATATCAAGCATATAACCCCAAAACAATACGTTTTGCTATGGTGTATGGATCCTGTGCTGCTGTGCATATAACATCAAGTATTTTTAACCCGATCGAGCTACGTGTCTGATATTGCTATCTTCTGCTCGCCTACTTTAAGCATATATACACTGGATTCCGTATCGGTTTACAATATTTCTGGAAAACACATAACAGAGAAAGGAAAGAAACTAGCCTTCTGCAACATATAGCTACCTCATCTTTGATGTCAAACAATCCAAGATTAAGCATCCATTTGATTGCAAGGGTGCTTACTGTTGGTGTTGGTCTCAGGCCAAAATTCCAAATCAGCTCCTTCCCATGCTAGCTAGCCTTCACAATGTCCGATTACAAATAAAACCTTTTTCCGGAGTTCGTCGATAATCTGCGTGAACAAGTCGAGTAGTAAAGGTAAGTAAAGTAGCAGCATCAAGGAATAAATCCTGTCAAAGCGCTTCGAAATCTGATAGTGCGTACCAAGTTAGAGGCCTTTGCCCATGCCTGAACAGAAGCACCAGCACTTTTAAGGTGAGAAATTGAAGGAGTAAAATTTAAATGATATGCAGAATTTTCTGTTGCTTCAGCGACCCAGAGATGATTCATTTGGTCCTTTGGTTTCTTAATAAGGTTGCAGAAGCCTACCTACAAAGATTTTGTAATTAGAGTCACTATTTAAATGAAAAAAGTAGAAATGAACAAGAATGATGACTTCTCCATAGCCTTTAAACGAGGAGAGTAAATATATTTGTAGATTGTAATACTGCAGTCAAAAGGCAAATCATTAATACAATGGCTCAATAATTAATTTGGACAAGTGCATACCTTATAACTTAATTTACCTGAAGTTATCAGTGAGATAAAGCATCATTATCAAAATATTTATCGAGTCTGTAGTTAGATCAAATAGTCCTTGTGTATCAATTGGCATTTCTATAACCCAGAACTGTCATGTCTTGCTAACAATTTTTTTGCAATTTTTTAAAAATCCGATCAGTTTGAAAAGCAATTCCCATTCTGGATTTTAAAACAAATACAACTCACCATGGATCCTACTAGGTTAGAATTGATCGGTGCAAATGAGTCATCATCAATGGATGGTGAGCAAAAGCTGATAGCAAGTAAAGAATTTGAAAGTCCTGACTGTAAATCAGAAATGGAATCATCTGTCACAAACACCCACTGTTTCTTCTGATGAGAAGCTGTGTAGACTTCTCCCACATACACAACATATGCCGCAATGTCAAACTGGCTGGATAACCCAAAAGAAACATGAATGAGGATAGCAAGATCTTCATAAGAAAATAGCTAGGCATTAGAACATGAAGTAGAGGAGAGAGATTGACCTGGAAAGAGAAATTTCACCTAAATTTGACAATTTCATTGACTTCCGCGGGGAGAAAAATGGCCTGTTAGGATACACATGAGTTGCAAGCCAGGAACCAATTGTGGTAAACAGAATGCAGATGAAAACTTACTGAAAGTTTTCCATTGCCAGGGGAGATAGAGGCTGCCATTTGGTGCTAGATCCTCGGGCTTGCAAGTAAAGTATTTCCGAGTCTGAGTTCATTGGTATAAGGCCAGAAACGACATATGCCTGCCCCTCTACTAGCTCGCTTTCCTGTTTCAGTCATACTTATCTTCATAATCAAACTATTCAATAAATTAAGTAGTTCCATAAAGCTCAGATCTAATCCCGCCAAACTAAAGACCATAGAAGGATAAATTGTGTAGCAAATGCTTGTAAGAGTAGAAACTGAGAAAGACCGCATGCACAAGGAGATGAAGAAAGTAAAGCAATATATGCTTTCAGATTCACCTGCTTTTCTGTTGGATTCCAAATAGTTATTATTCCTTCTTTAGGTCTTCCCTTTCCGTGGCGATTCCTGGTAGTTAATCCAACAACTCTAATCCTCATGAATGGGACAACATCTCGCTCATTTAAGCCAGCCTGCTCCAGAGCTTTCTCAATTGATTTCTCCATCTCTAACTGCCTCGTAGCCTACAGTCACATCTGCAAGGTTAAATATCAATCCCTTATAAGATCTTCCTTTCAAGCAAAGAGCTGAAATTCACCTCAAGTTTTGATTTATATGTAGCAAAGGAAGTTAGTTGCTCAGGACTCATTTCTGCCATAAGGACTTCTGGTTCGGCAGATGTCTCCAGAATTTTTAAGATTTTCGCTCCTTCACTCTCACTGTCATTATGGATAAGAGAACTATTGGCCCCTTTTTGATACTCGGATATAACATGATCTACAAGAACTGAGCACCTGCAGCAGGAAACGATCAAGCATGATCTACAAGAACTCACCAGTACACAAACTTTTAAACCATAACTTCAAAGATTTCCGGATAGAATACCGGTTCTATTATTTCACATCAGTAAAAGTTTGGTTTTCCTCTTATATTACCAAACGCCAGCCAATTGAATATTTAAGGCTGTTAAGAAGAATCATACTGGTAGCATTAACCGCTTGATTAGCACATCATAGTCCTTTATGCAACAAGCATTGATAGAATGAGAATAACCAAAGGTCTAGTAAGTAGTAAGCCCATATGACTGCTGAAGAAAGAATAATTATGAAGATAAAAGGCATAGCAATTTACGAAGTTGATCACAAAAAGCGAACTATGTGCATGCCTTGATAAAATCTAATAAAGAGAACTATTAGTTAGTAAAATCATAAAAGGCTAAAGCTGATCAACAAAAGGCTGACTGATGAAAACTATGTGCATGCCTTGATAAAGTGCAGCAGTTCAATGCAATACATCTAAGTTCCACACCACTATGATATGAAATTACAAATTACGAAGGCGATTCTAACATTTTAAAACATGCGCAGAATATGGTGGTCACCTTTGATTGTGCTGTTGCACCATTCTACTCTCCATCCTCTCGGATCTGACAATTGATCCCCCATTTCTCAACCTAGATGGAAAAAGAAAAACATAATTAAACTTAAAGCACCCATGCAGTTCCATTTTTACCTAAAATTGCAGACAAATCACTTAACAGTTACCTCTCCCTGTAGAGAACAGGGTATACGCGAGTGACTCCAACTGAAGTCAAAGGGACTGGACCCCCGTCACTCTTGATACACCTAAATGCCATAGGAGTACCAAAACCTTTACCTAAAGACATTAATAGGAAAATCATGATTAAGGAGACAAGGGATATTTTTCTTGTTATATGCAACTAGTAAACAGAATTTAAATTAGCAAGAAAATATAAATAATCCTTACAAAATCCAAGTCGATCAGCCCAATGAGCTCTAAACGTCCCATTCATGTTCAAAGCTAAATTAATTTCACTGGATGCCTGAAATTCAAGAAAAGGAGAAGAAATGACAAAGCATTTCAAGAATTTAATTTCCTTAGAAAACTTGAATCAGAAAGAACCTCAAGGGGTGAAACTGGCCCAACCCAACCGCACAGTCCTGCTCCCCAGATCTTCAAAAATACAAATTAGCACATAAGAACAGATTATTTTTTTTCCAGAACACACTAATTGAAAAGGGAAATTGAAACATAAATGAACACATTACCCGTAGCTTCTGTCCCACAAACAATTTTCCAGCTGCAAGCTTCTTCGATAACAATACATCCAAAACACCATTCATAGAATACCTGTAAGTAGACATCTTTTACATGTCAAAATTTTCAATGTAACATAAGCAATAAAATTGGAATTTACTTACCACCCATCTGTTAGTTCCACTTTAGCATTACCACTATTATGTGCTCCATTTGTTATCACTAGATTGGTCTCCATCTTCGGTTCAGAACTTGATTGAATTTTTGAAACACATAAGACCAACATTGTCAAAGGCGAAGCATCCCCTTCAAGTATTTTCTTTATTGCAGAACGTTGACCATGGTTTACTTCCCTCTCATATCTAAATAGAAGGATTATAAATTGTCTTTGTATATATATATATCTTGCCAAACAAAAAATTCAGAGAAAACAAGGTACTGACTGTAATTAGATACCTGTACTTTAACTCCTCAAGTACATTAGGGATTGTCAAAAAATTTCCAGCACATTTGGAAGGATAGCACCTCTCATAGCATGCAAGTTTCCAAACAATCCACTTATAATGATTTACGACCCACCTAGAAATGCAAGGGAACAGGAATGGTTAAAAGAATATGAATGCAGATGACAAATAAATGGCACATATAGCAATACACACAAGCAAAAGCCAACTATAAAGTGAGCTCAGAATTGCTATTCATTAAACAATACATGAAGGTAGCCAACTGTGAGAAGGCAACCAATAGCATCAGTGTATTCATAATTTACTGTGTCTGTGTGACACGAAAATCATTCAAATTAGTTTCAACTGCTAAAGATTTGAAGCATGCATGGATAGGAAGAAAAAGGTGATTACTCTTTAGAAACATATTCCATAGAAGCTCCAGATTGAGACAACATGTCACAAAAAGCTTCTGTCCCAATTCGAGTTAAGCCAGATTCATCCTTAAATGAATACTCATGAGCATTCTCCGGTTTGATCTGTTTTCCTTTGACTGAGAAACACTTCAACTAAATCAATTCAGGAATAGAAACAGGAGTCAGTGTTGAGAAATTAACCAATTTCTTGAAGGCAATCAACTGTAATGAGAAGCTGTGTACCGTGCTGCAGGCTGATGGAGGCACGGCAAAATATTCCTTTACATATACTCTCGGTACTCGAAAAGGATATTTAGAGGAAACTGTTCTTTTGCAACAAGTATGATCATCCGATGAAGTAGAAACTAGAAAGGCAATCGTTAACAAAGGGAATAAATCAAAAGGGCAAATGATAAAACTAAAACAATTGTTTAGGGCATGATATACTTACCATTTGCTATAAAGGAAGCGTCTTTATTCAATGGAGTGGAAAATTTGGAACAACGGGGTCTCTTGAATGGAGAAACAAAACTTGATCTTCCAATTCTCCTCTTTTCAGTTATAATCTGTTTGCTATTTGTTTGAGATGTAACAATATTATTTGAAATATCAGCCAATGGTCCACCAAAGGACTTTCCAAGAAAATTAGTCTGTGAGCCAGAATTGCTAGACAAAGAATTGTAAGTTGAAATCTTTTTCTCAGAAAACCTAGTGATTGAATTTGAAGCATTTTGTGGAGAAGGCACATTGGCGGCTGATGCACAAGCACTAGAACTTTCAACTGCATCAAATTTTTCAATCAAATTACTTCCAAAACTTAAATTTTCTGAATTGAATATGGACCTTGTTTGTTTGAAAGATGATTTCAGTGGAGATGTGAAATCCTTGGATATATCTTTACTCTTCATTGCTCCTTGATGGGGAAAAGAAGTAGAATAACAGTTTTCCTTGTTTGATGAAGAATCATTAAATTTTTCCTCCTTGTAAACTGTAAACGGAGGAGTCTCTTGATCCATTTCACCAAATAAATCCCCTAGCTCTGGGTCACCAAGAAGACTCCTTGCACGCTTCAATGCGTCACTTGAAACAGATAACGACCTTCCACCTGCAGTATGAAACTTGATTGGAGGTGGCTTGGGAACTGAATCAAACATTTTGGAATTCACCGCAGTTGAGCCATTTTCACAGCCTCGTTCACCTCCTACTAAACCATTCCTAGAGTTTAGAAAGTTCCTTGATTCTGATGTAAAATCCATAACCCCATAATTTTGCAAACCTTCTTTCTTCTCTGAATGAGAAAGCCTTTGGCAGCCATAAGGTTCATTAGTTGCAGGTAACCTCCTTGGACGCTGAAAACCTTCAAAATTTTGATGCTCCTTATCATGTTCGCTATCGAGCTCCAGTCCAAACAATGTCTTAGCTTTGACCAGACCAGCTGAAGATATGTTGACCATTTTCCCAGAGCCCGTTTGAAAAAGAGAGTTACCACAGCCATTTTTCGTTGGAATAACTTTACCTGTATACCAGGTAAGCTTTTTTTCTTTAAAACAAAAAATAGCTTGGTTCAACAATTTCCCAATCATCTTAGTGAATATACTAAATGGTCTCAGTAGCTTATGCTCTTCGGTTTCTAAAAATAAACCATTCTGGACATAAATTCAATTCCTAAACATTCCATGGCACTATTTCAGCTCCAAATTTTGAGATATAAAAGAATAAACCCAAATCACATATGTTTTTTTTTCTAAATTGCACAAAAAGTATAGTTATTGAACAAAAAAATGAAAGAAAAAGAGAGACGTTTACTTGGAGTAACAGTAGAAGCAGCGTCGTCGTCTGCGAGGACAGATAATGCTTTTGCAATTGAAGATTCCTTCAACGCCACGGATTTCCCCAATCCGGTTCTAAACATCGGGTATTCATCTACTCCTCCATCTTCTTTCTCAATAAGCTTCGAACACCCTGCGTTGGATCTATGAAATTTGAGGGCAAAAAATTAAAAAATATAGAGAGAGAAACGAAATGATTCAGAGATCATTACCTTGAAACAGAAGATCAGCCATGGAAGGGAGTGGAGCAACCGGAGCTCCGTTCGGGTCATCATCGGGTTTCGACGGCAGCAACGGACCGGAAGCCTCCCAACGATAATTTGATCCGGCATGAGAGAAAATCTGCCACGTTGACATTCTGAAGATTTTGCTTAGGGCTTTTGCTGGATGTTGCTTGTGCTATGCTTCATTATCACAAGAAATTGAAAATTTTGGTGTTTTGAGAAGGCGGGAAAGTTAAAACGTTAGGGAAAGAGATGATACGGTGGCTTAGATTTGGAGGGTATAATTTTGGGGTTTGTTGGGCCAAATAATGATAAAATCCATTTTGCATTGGACTATTTCGTGGGCTGAAACCCAAAGTCCGCATTTATGCTAGCACGATTCTACAAGTTAGGTTTAGGAGTGTTTATTGTTTGGTTAAAACCGAATTAATAGAAAGAATCAAAATTTAGTTTGATTAATCGTTCAATTAATTAAGTGTTAGTTAGTTAAAAATTAACGAGTTTTTTTAAAGTTAGATTGTCTTTTAATTTAGTTTGAAACCAATTAATTAACCGAAATTTTAATATATAATTAATATTATTTTTAATATTAAGCTAAGATCTCATGAATGACTCATAATATTTAAAACTCTATTTATGTTTTAATCTCAATATTAAATCTAATGCCATAGGGATAAAAGTAAAGACTATAAATAATAAATATCTAACAAAAAAACATTTTCTAATTTATTGCAAGTTGTTGTTTTGAATTAAAATTAAGAAGTATTTAAATTTTTTTATCGATTCAAAAATTGACCGAATTAACTAAATTTAGTTAGTTCAATTAATGATTTTTGAAAAATATTAGTAGTTCCATTAATAATTAAAATTTTTATAATTCAATTAATTCGATTTAAAAGGTTCAATTATTAATTGAACCGATCATTTAACACCCTTAATTGGCTTCCTTAAGTTACCTATGTTTTTGCCCTTTCATGTTGCTTTCATATCATAATCATGCATTTCAATTCGAGTAAAATTGAATTTTTAGGTCCTTTGTAGCCAAATCTATCAAATTTGGTCAAAAGATATCGATACGGGGTAGCTATATCGATACGGTTATCAGGGGCAGCTTTTCGATATAGATAAGTCTGTATCGATACGGATCGAAGATCGATACAGGAATATACCGTATTGGTACGCAGTTTCAGTACGCATAAAGTGCGTATTAGTACGCGTGAGCTAGAGCCATTAAATAGGCTTTCCTATCTCAAATCAAAGTAAATATCTTTTTCTTAAAAACCCGAGGTGGCAAAATACTATAAAAACCATCCAAACCTCTAAGTTTTTCATCAAATTTCTTCAAAATGTTTGGGTGCTTTTACTTTAAACATCAAACCCAAGCTTTGTTCATCAAGCTTTGTGCACAACATCTCCTTATTCATTCATTCATCCATATTCAAGGTAAAAACCTATTTTTAATACTATTTTGAATTTCTTTATATTTGTATAGTTTTAGGTTTAATATTTGTATAGTTAGGATGTATATATCATTGTTTTCAAAGATTTTACAAAAAAAAAATCAAAATTGAAAATTTTATGTTCGAATATATAATTATACTCGTATATTTTATTTTACAGTTTCAAGTTTTAAATTTACCAAAATTGTCCCTTATATGTGTATATTGTTTTAAACTATACAATATAAATTTTTATCCTACCTTGATCATTAAATTGATTTATTGGATTGAATTTGATGTGGTTGCATACATATGTTTTTGTGATTTGAATTTTATAGGTTTTTAACCATGCCTCCTAAAAAGAGATCTAGAAAGGATTTGAGTGCTAGTTCTTCCAATCCCAACCTCAATCTCGATAACAATGGTACCAAACCCAACCTTAACCAACTTTTTATCCAGTGTTTTAATGAATCAGATATCCTACTAATATGGATTATTTTAAACAATTTGAAACTTTCAAAATCCATCGTGAGTGTGTTGTTGATTATGCTTATATGTGCTCCGATGAATTTAATTTTTGATATATTAATTTAATGAGACAATGGAAGTTTATAAATTTTTTAAGCATACCCGACATTGTTTACAAAAATCTTATTCGTATTTTCTACTCAAATGTCCGATGTATTTTAAATCGAGAGAAAATCGAAACCAGCTCTTGAGTCCTATCTTATGGGAAAGAAATTTATTCTTAATTCTAAAAAAATAGCCTATCTTTTGGGGATGGAAGTTATATGTATAGATGATGAATATTCTTTTGGTCAAACTTATGGTGGCTCAATGTCAAATCTTCGATGCCCATGAGCGTTTCTTCCATTTTCTCGTCACTTGGTGGTTTCGACCATCCGGTAGCAAGTGGTCCACTATTCACATGGTGGATGACTTTTGGCTTCATTGTTTTTGTGAGAGAAAACACCCAAACCTTGCCCAAATTATCTTTACCGAGTTGGTCCATATAGTCAACAACCGTCTTACCTCCCTCATCACCTATTTCACCTATGGTACGGTTCTTAGCTTCATCTTCCACAAGCTTGAGATAGATTGTTCTCTTTGATCTTGGAGTGTCTCTCACCAACCCTATTGATGACAAGTCTCTCCGGCGAGCCAAGTTCACATTTTACAATGAAGAATGGGTTCGCAATGCGAATTTTCCCGGTGGTGCTCAAGTTGATCTAGTTGAGAATGTTCCCGTTGCTCCAGTTGCTTCGGTTGCTCAACCTTCCTTTGATGCTCTCATGGCTTACCTTGATGGGAAGTTTGCTACTATGGATACTCGGTTCGGCGCCATTGATACTCGCTTGGCTTCCATGGATGCTAGAGTGACTTCGGTTGAGCATCGTGTGGCCTCCGTGGACATGACTTTCACTGTTTTTCATTCCGAATGGCGTGGCCATACTCTTGGAGACAACAATGAGGAAGACGAAGACGAGAATGAGGATTAGGATGAAGATGACGACTCTTAGGCTTTGCATCTCATTATATATCATATCATATTATCTATTAGGATTTGAGTTTATGCACCTTTGTTTCTTTTAGTATTTCCTATGACTCTATGCTTTATGCTTTGGTTTATGTCTTTTATATTTCGTTGGATATTATGTCTTGGATTTTAATGCTTTGAATTTATAATATTTATGTTGTTTAATTATCTTTAGAGTTATATTGCTTTATACTTGTGTTTATTTGCCTATTGATTTTGATTTAACAAAAAGAGAAAGAAGTGGGATGAAATTTTCAAAGCTTTTTCAAAAACAAATTGTCTTTTAGCCTTAAAGAAATGGGGAGTGAACAAAAAAAATTGATTCTGTTATATTAAAAAGCGGAGATTGTTAAACCTATTTGATTTTAATATAACAATGACTAATTTGTAAAAAGAAATAATTTTTTAAAGTACTCAATTTACTCACTAAATTGATAAGCATTCAAACTTAAACTTTTTTTTAAGTCAAAACAAAAATCCCCAAAATTTTTCTAAGTGTTTTGGTACTCAAAATAGTCAATTTGGTAATTGAGTACCAATACGACATATAACGTATCAGTACGGTTTTTTGCTACTAGAAAACTATTTTATTCTTAATGGCTATAGGGTACCGATACAACTTCAGGCGTATCGGTATGCCTTTTTGAAACTGGAAACCAAATTGCATTTGAGTATCGGTACGACCTTTAGCGTACCGATACAGAATTTAAAGATTTTGTAAATCTTTGTATTTATTATTCGACCGTTGCCTTGTCAGTTTTATTGGAACCATAAATTTTGAAAAAGTGGTTACTCATACCGATACTCCTATAGGCGTATCGATACGATTTTTCAACCCAAACTTACAAGGATTCCAGTTAGCAAAAACGATATCAATATGGTACGAAACGTACTGATACCTTTTGTAAAATAGTCACTCCGTATCGATATGGTTGGTCGCTTATCGATACCCCTTTGCTACAACGGCTCTTTCTTCTTATGGCATATACCTATACGAGTCCTCGAGTACCGATACCTCTAGTTGCCAAACAACATTTATTGCGAGACCAACGACTATAATCAATATCCCAACCACCTAAACGACTAGAGATCAATGAAGGGGTATAAAATCAAGTATCCAAAGCTTCTTCAATAACTATTCAACAAGTCTAAGCATTCAAGCACACATCCAACATCTTTGAGCTTTATTTTGTCAAATTCTTGTAAACCCACTTGAGAGTTCTTTATTATAATCTTTTTACTCAAGTGTTTGGGGTTGAGTGATCCTTAAAATTGTGCAAACATACTGCCTTTGTGAGGTTTTCTTAGTTTGCTAAATTTATAATTCTCTTTGAGATTGTTCTTAAGGTTTTGGGGTATAAACCTTAAAAGAGTGTTGTAAGGTTATCTCTTTGAGCCTCAAAAGAAAAGCAAATCTAGTGGATTTGAGAAATCCTTAGTGTGGATAGCTAAGGTAGTGGATGTAAATGTAAATATCCAAATGTTGGGTTAGCAAATCGGGCCTCATATCCGAGTTTGGATCTCTTAGGTGGGCATACTAATTGAGAAAAATTATTGGTTGAAGCTCAATTCAAGGAAATTAATGACTTGTATGGAAAATGGATTGAAGGTTGAGGGCTTAGGCGTAATTCACCTAATTTCACCCTAAAGCCAAGCATTAGAAAGAGAGGGGTGTAGAGAAAAATAAGGAGATCACATTTTCCCCATATTTTCTTTTCCTTTTTTCCTTTCTTTCTTCCCTTTCTCTCTCTTTTTCCCTCATCTTCATCAAGTTTTATGTTTGATCTACTTCTAACAGAGAGTCATTGTTCGACACCTCATATGCTATTGTGTTTACCTCACTGAGATGAGTCTATCGGTGGTAGTGACGTCGCTGTCAGAGCTGCTATCGGAGGGGCGAGGGAGATAAAGTTTTGGGTTTTTAAGACGGAGGGGTTCGAATGCGCAAAACCAAAATTCGAGGCCACTATTAAAATCAGCGTGGCCGGAAATGGTGGACTAGAGCTCGTTGGCCAAATTCGAACCTGGTAAGATGTTTTTACGTGTTTAACCTTGTAAATTGAATAAAATATGCATGAAATTAATATAGTTTTGTATTCGTTGTTATACGCAGATTATTTAGGATCGAATATCGGATCAAACAGAATAATCAAGAAGCTTATATGATGATTTATCACTTTGACTTAAGGTTAGTACACCTCGAACTCCTATTGTTTCCTGAGCGTCATAAATGTGATTGTTTTGTGTGTTAGTATCTACAAATAGGTAGACGATGAATAAGCATGAATAGAGCTCAGTAATATAAGACTCGATACTTATGTGATGCATGATGATATTGTGAATATGTTGAGACTTATAGAGGCTTTAGAGATCGTGTAGGGTCATTTGAGATGCTCGTATGATTGTTTGATTGGTTAAAATAATTGTGATACCTTGTATGCTTGTTCGAATAGATTGATGAGATCCGATGAAAATTGCGTGTAAGGGATAAATAATGGTAATATTTGAATAAATGATCATAAGTCGGTAATTAATATTAATTGATTGAATGCGTTAGTAAACCAACCCATAAATAGGGTATTGGTACGAGCTTTGGATGTGCCGGTACGCGATCGAGGAACGCAACAGTACGGGTTGACCAATACGATACTTGTGGAAATTAAGGATTTCCAGTAAGCTATATAGGTATTGGTACGTGTGTGAGTACCGATACCCAGGGTACCGTATCGATACTCGTATTCAAGTATCGATATTCACTGAATGGAATAACTTATAATGATAATAAAAGATGAAAATTTACGTGGGATAATAAGGAAATAATATGAGTTAATAAAGGTAATTAGTGAGGATGATTAATGTACACTTTCATATATATATATATATATATATATTAACAAGTTGGTAAGCTTCGATGATGGCTTAATAATTGATAGAAACCATAGGGTTTAGTAATCATGTAAATATTGTGTGATATGTGGTCATCGCGTCCATGTTGTGTGTTGTTTGGACGCTTGATTGGTTGAGTTACCTTTGTTTGATGGGATCCGGATACCCAATAAGAAAGTGTTGCAACACCATGGTTAGAGATGTCGAATGTACGTTCCTGAAGCTGTGTGGCTCCAAGTCTCATTCGAAGATGCTCGACGAGAGATTTCGAGCATGAGTATACATTCACGAAGCTGTATGGCACTGGGTCTCACTCAAAGAGTGTATGTTTCTGAAGTTATGTGGCACCAGGCCTCACTCAGAGTGTACGTTCCCGAAGTTGTGTGGCACCGGGTCTCACTATAGGTTTGTGGTTATGGCTTTGTGTGTTTTAGCTCAGATGATCTGGTGAGATCCTGAGTATGATTGGGCCTTGTGGGTTATGTATGATCTTTTGCTATGATGAGAGCATGTGTTTAGGCGACTAAGGATAGCGCCATGTGTTTATTTATCTCTCATTATTGTTCGTGCTAGCTTGCATCCTTAAGTTTATGGTTAACATGAAGTATAGTATAGTAGATGTGTACCACTGAGCTTTGTAAGCTCAGCGTCCAGAATCGTTGTTTCGTGCGTAGGTTGATCGTTGGATCGTAGGTTCGTGGAGCACTATCAGTGTGAGATTCCAGCATGTTAAGGTTTCCAGAGTACGATACTTATGTTTAGTGGGCTATGTATTCTTAGGACCTTACGTGGTTAAGTCTGTAATTCTTACTTTGAAATTGTATTATTCAAGGCAAATGTTTAAGTATTTTTAAATAAAAGTGGAGCTCCTTTGTAATGATTTAAATTGTTTATCTATGTTTTCAACTATTGGATTCTAAATGTTTTGGAAATACCTTGTTTGGGCTAAACTCAGTTTGAGAAATTTTATGGTTTTTAGGTCGAGAGTGTTACAGTAAACCTTATTGAGAAATTTGAACCACTCTAAATCTTTTGTGTCAATTTTCTTTTGCTTCTACCAAAATTTTTAATTGCCAATTCACCCCTCTTGGGCATTTGCAATTGATTGTTCATCCCAACACACTTGCCGCACCTCATGCTATTATCCTTTAGCTTGATAATCGAAGTATATGATATCTCAACAAACACATTCAATTCATTACTAAACAACTGACAAACTAATAGAACAAACTCGTTATGACCTTAATGTTGCATGTTAGTAGACACTAGGAATGTGCATTATCGGATATCGAATATTATTCAATCCGATATTTCAGATATCCAAATTTTTTAATCCCTACAACTAATTCGTATTCGATCTGAAAAAACTGAATATCCAATATTTTCAAATATTCGAATTATGGATCGATAGTCTATATCCGAACACAACTTGATTTCACAACAAAATTCAGATTTAAATTATATATTTTTTACACATCGTCTGCATTATCCAACTAACACAAGCTTTTAACGATGTTAATCTTTGAATTAAGTTATACTCAGTTATAACATAATATTGGAGTTAAATTTTACGGAATTACAGTATATTAATTAAAAGCAATAATTTCACCAAAAAAAAAACGAATGATATATTATTAGAAAATTTTCTATCAAAAACTACCAATAAAAGCAAATATCAATCTTGGGAGCTTTGTTTCCAAACAAAACTTGCAAATCATTCTCTAATGATGTCAAATTCAGGTCCAAATTACACACAAAACTTGCAAATCTTGGTAGCCTATATTCGAAAATCATACAATCAAGAGTTGGAGAGCATAATCTTTTTTTTTTCTATTTTTAATGTAAGCTTACCCGAGATTCGAATGGAGGTTGCAGAGAATTTTTACTCGCCATAGATCGAAAGTTGAAAGAGGAGTATCAGAAGATTGAGGCGTGAGGTGTGAGATAGGAGGATCGACCATCGGAGGAGTGAGGCGTGAGGCCGTGAGCACTGAGCAGGCCAGTAGCAGTGGCAGTCGGGACACTTTCGTTAGAGGCTAACAATGGTGGATGATGACATTTGGGAATTGGGAGAGGCTTCACTCGGACTAGGGTTAGGGTTGGGGAAAATTCTACATTTGGTTAAAGCGTGATTGGCATGTCTGTGTGAGTCACATCTCTCGGGGAAGAAACCGTGTGGTGAATAAGTTGGCTGCAATGGGGCGTTATCAAACGCAAGAGGGGACGCTTTATACGGTACCGCCAGGGGTGGTGGCTAATGTTGCAGAGGAAGAGCAGCGAGAACTGCCGGCGGGGAGACTGGAGGCAGGAGATGCTGAGGCTGGTGTGTCGACAGCAGGAACAAACAGGTTTTGATGGTTCAGAGAGCGGAGTGGTATGATCTTAAAGGGTTCTTGTCAGGGTAGAGGTCGGGTTGTAAGTCTCTCGATGGGTGTTATGATAGGGATTTTACTTGATCGATTTGTGTAAGTATTACTATGGGTACTATTTTCCCCCATTTAGGGTTATGAGAGTTTTTAACGAGGCTTGTAATAACACGTCTTTTTTATTATTTATCAAAAAAAACTCTAAATCTTTTGAGTCGTATATTAGAAAGTCTTCACCGATCGAGACACCATCATCAATTTTGCAATAAAGAACAACAGCAGATGCGGCAATGTCTGACACAATGGCTGCCGGAATAGAACACAAGTGTCTTCGACCTACAAGCGTTGAATCAGATGCACTAAGGTGACCCAAAACTTCGCTTGAAGTTCCAAAATGTAAAAACAACAAATCATCTGTAATAAAAAAGGGGTATCATGAATAACTTAAATCACATACATATATATATATATATATTAACAAAATGAAAAACTGAGAACCGTAGCAAGGTTTCGATGCTTTGAATATTGTTTATCATCAAAAGATTTAGAGTTTTTTTTATTTATAGATTGACTATGATTAGCATTTGATCCAATTATTTGAAAAAAAAATTAAAAATATGATATATATGAAAAATAATTTAATTGAAATTTTATTTTAAATAATTATTAATTGTATGTTGAGTCTTTGAAATTTTTAATCTTTATTAATCAATTTAATAGTGTTCAGCGTTGTTCGACGTACGTGGTAAACTCATCCTAGGGTTAGACATGGCTAAACTCGAAAGGGCCAATTTTTTCGGATAATCCAAAATCTAAATTTAAGTGATGTATCTAATCTGAGTATTCAATTTTTCCCCTTGGATATCTTATCTGATTTATCAAAAAATAAAAATGGATCGGATATCTTAATTTTTAGACCGGATCATCAGATAAATGAATCAATTTTTTTTCGCATGCCCCTAGCCGACCCAAACACATACTCACTTCACTAATGAAAAATTTAAGGGTTAGATCTATTGAATTATTTTGAATTATGACCACATTCATAGAATGTATACATTTTGAGGCTAAAATTCTAATTATTCTAGTCATTCGTTTCAATTTTAACGGCAGAGTGACATGCTTGTCACAAAATTAAAATTGAGTCACTAAATTGTTACCTTTAGAAGAAAAACAACTTATTCGTCACCAAACATATAACTAAATGGCCCGTGAAGTATTTACCCCAATTATTTTATCATTTTTGGGTTTAACCATTGATATTCAACTCATTGGCTGATTAATCCGAATCGAGTACTATAAAAACACATTATGGGTGACTCTCCGAATTCAATTTGTTTCATTCACAATATCAGGATTCGAACTACTGACATTACTTAATGAATCTAGTGCCTCGTCTCACTAAACCAACTGGTTGTTGGTAATTATTTTATCATTTTTATCACGTCGTCAAAAATAAAATATAAAAAAATAATCTTAAAAAGCATTAAAAGTTATAGTATATATATATATATAACAATTGTAAAAAACAAATACAACACTAGTAAAAGTGAAATAAAGAAGAAGAAAGGAATTATATAAAAAATATCACAGTTTTAGGTCAAGTTAAATGTATATGAAAAGACCCCAATGCACCACCAAGGACATATGTGGAAGATATCGAAAGACATCAAAGAGTGCCCTCAAAGGCTCAAATCTCGTGTTTTCATCGTCGACATGCTGAGGTCCAAATTTAGGGACATCAAGATCAGTAAGGTGAAGATTGCTTGAGAGATACGAATTACAAAACATGGTCGTGGCTACGCAGGATTTTATGTGAAGATGTATGACCTATTACGAAGCTATATTAGAAATGTGAAAGGTGCGAAATTATAAATTTTAAAGGTGTGGAATCAGATTGTCAGTAGAAAATACAAAGGAAATTAAAGGTTTAAACAAAAAAATTTCAAAAAATTTTAGTAGAATTTTAAATTTTTAGGGGTGACTGCTCCCTCAGCACCCCTCGGTTCATCCCTGGTCGTGGCTCTTTTTAAATAATTTAGGTTTATTATGAGTTGTTTAAATAATGCTTATAGATTTAAAACAATGTTAATAGCTTTTATTTCATTATATAATTTATTTTACAATTTTATTTTTTATGTTTAATTTTTTATTATTAAAAATTTTCATATTTTTGCTAACATGATAAAAATGATAAAACGATTCGCGTCAATGCAACAGCGTTATTTTTCCGCCACGTTAATTCAACATGACAAAAATTAAAAACCAAATGTCAAGAGAGGCAAAGAAAATAAAGGGCTAAGATAATATTTTAAAAAAGTGTGAGGACCAAAAAACGTCATTACACCTTTTATTTAATATTTAGTAAATTTATATTTTTTATTAAATTTTAATCATAAACGACTTTTTATTTTATTTTAATAGAAACTTTTTTTGAGGTGATATTTTAATAGAAACTTGTACGGGCTAATATGGATAAAAGTTCACCTCTAAATAGGTGTGTAAATGAAGCGTTCGACGAACTGGTCGTAAACCATTCGTATAACGTTTGTTTATTAAGTTAAATAAATGAGTATGAACAAAATTTTTATGTTCGTTTAATATACAAACGAATATGAACAAAGATGTGTTCGGCTCGTTTATGTTCATGAACAAGCTCGTTTATAACTCATTTATAGGCTCGTTTATAAGATTAAAATGCTTGTGGATGTATCTAAATAGTACTTTTTGTTGTTGCTAAGAATGTTATATAAGTTAATGTTGAAATGTAAGTTTAATTTTGTTGCTTGTTAATTTAGTTAACATTTCTGAACATATAAACGAATATGTTCGCGAACACTTAAATGAACACTAACACATTCAAAAATAAATAAACGAATATGAATACAATATTAAAAATTTAAATGAACACGAACCGAACATAAACACCTTTAAAAATAAACAAACGAACACAAACATATTCGTTCAAGCTCAGTTCATTCACGCTCCTACCTCTAAAGTTAAATGAAGGGTTCAAGCCATAAGATAAATAGTTTGGTGTGCGGGTGTGTGAATTTATTTAAAGACAACTACTTTAAAATTTTATATATTTAGTTTATATATAATATAACATATTATAAATATAAACATAAGTACTCTTGAATAAAATTTATATTCAATACAAACAAACAAAATTTACAACACCTTAATTTTAGGGTTTTGGGTTTAAGTTTAATGATTTAGAATTTAGGGGTCATGGTTAGAATTTAAAGTTTAGGCGGTATAGTTAGGGATTTAAGTTTTAACCTATAAAACCTAAATTTTAGCCCTAACCCCTAAATTATAAACTCATAAACTTAAACCCTAAAATTAATTTCTAAACCCTAAAAATAAGACGATTGTAATTTTTTTTTTATTTTTACGGCCAACCTGAAATAATTTCCCTCTTGAATATTAGAATTGAAGTCTAACTCATGAACGCTTTCAAATGACTTTAACTGATGACTAATGTTAGGAACTTGCAATATGTCATGGCCTACACAAAACATAATTTCAATGGCGTAAAATATCGAGTGAGTTTAAGGGAACATGACCCACCTCATTTTTTACTATTTAATTGTTTTAAATTTTTTAAAAGTTTTAAAACTACTCGAATTAAGTCTTAGTCTCTTTCAAAATTTCTGATTTAATTATTTTTAAAGTCTATCTAGTTTTCAAGTTAATAGAATTAATTATTGCAATTATTTTTTCTGGTTTAGTTATGTTTTAAGATATGCTTATTTTAAAATTAGTGAAATAAAACTCCACTGATTATTTTTAAATCATGTATAAAATAATTCGTCTGTTTTTTTGTGTGCTCTTTTATATGTTTCACTAATGATTTTATGCCACGCGTATTATCAATAGAACATAAATAATCAATAAAGTTGTGAATAATAATATTTAATACGAACCCTGGTCCTAGTGGAAAAGATGATGTTCAACATAGGAGATCCGCGTTTAAATCGCTTTCGTATGCAAGGTGTGTGTGCAATGTGTATCAACATATACCATACCTTATAACTTTAATACTATTAAAAAATAACCTTTAATACATATGACATAAAATCATTGGTGGAGCGTATAAAGATGAACAACTTAGTCTCTCACATAATTTCATCTTAGATCGACTTTGCGTACTTGACAATAGGGGTGTGTATATTAAACCGTACTGTTAACTGATATTACCGTTATATTTTTGCATATTAAATTATTTTTTTATATTTTTTGTTTACAAGATTGACTACATCAATTTCGAGGTCCTCTTATAATATAACATTTATCGGATAGAAAATTTCGTTATTCTAAAAAAAACAGTGAAAATGTGATTTTTTTAAATAAATTACATGTTAACTTATAACTAAACTGTTAACTATTAAAACAGTTAATCATTTTTAACGATTAGATTACCATTCATAAACCACTATAATAGTTAAAATACCATTTAAACTAAACGATATCGGTTAACCTACCATAAACCTCCTACAGCAAATTATTAAAACTATACTGCGTGTGATCATAATCATTAACCAAAATTTTGGGGTAATCATGGAGGTAAGAGAGAAATATTTGGTAATTAGGCATTGAAAAGTTTGCAGAATAAAAATAAATAAATGAAACAAAGAAATGGTCCACTTGTGATACCGAAGCATGTATAATTTCCACCAGTTCCGTAGTCGGCAGGCCCGACTAGACAAAGAAATTCAACGTAACTTTTTACATATCAAATCCGTCCCTTCAACTCTTCAACATTCTCAAATAAGGACCCAACTTTGTCGGCTCCAAGAGGAATTATTTCATATCTTCCTCGCCTTAGCCATTTTTTAATTGATACTTAAAATTTTAACGAAAGATAAAATTATAATCCTATACACCGACGATAAAATAAATTTAAGGGTTAGTGTTTAGAATATATAGTTATAATTTTAGGTTTATAGTTTAGAATTTATGATTAAAGATTTAAATTTTAAAATTAAAATAAACATGCATGTGTGTATTTTTTACATCGATAATGTATCAAATAATCATGTATTCAATTTAATAACGATGACGATTCAATTAATATTGAATCGATATAAAATTAATGAGTAAAATAAATAATTTATAATATTCAAAATTCATCTATATAGAAGGGTGTGTTTATATAAGTACAGAAAGTGTATATAAGTTCAAAAAAATTGGTATATATTATAATAAATCATATTTCTAATATAAATGCATTGAAATATGTTTTATAAAAAAGGGTATATATATATATATATATGTATGGTACTTGAATTTGATTTCAAGTTGCAATATTATATTTATTTTTTTTATACAATTGCTTACATGAATTCGACTTTAAGGTCTAATTTAATATTTATTTTTTATTTATTTAGGTACTTAAACTTGACTTGTTGGTTTAAATTTATACCTAAACTTTATTTTTTATCATAAATGATACTTATGATAAATGAGTTATTTAAACCAATTTAAATCATGAATCTAATTCTAGGTACCAAATTAAACCTAAAAATTAAATTTATGTACTTAATTGGATAAAAAGAATTAACTACCAAATTACATATTGAAACCAAATTTAGATAGAGAATTGCATAAATAACAATTGAAGTTCGGGTTTTCATTGTGGTATCAGACCAATCCACGTTGTCTGCAACTGCATTTCCCCCACGTGCTTGCTGCTGCTGCTGCTATTATAAATACCGACTGCTCTTTATATTAATTTCCTCACCTACATCATCAGAGCAGAAGCATTAACCTGCTTTTCCCTTTCTCTTTTATATCTACTTGGTTTATTTAGCCTTTCTCAGTTCAGTTGTTCCTCAAAATGTAGAAGATACTAATATATATTAGTATAGAAGAATCTGTTAAGCTCAGGAGGGATAGCGCCATAGATGATCTTCAACACTTTTCTTTTGTGTGTGTTTTAATCTTCGATGGCGCTATCCATCCTGAGTTTCATCGGTTCTTCTTGCTTTTGCTTCGTCAAATGAAGACAATTCATGTAGCCTGCAGTGACGGATGCATACAGCTCTCAGTTAAAAGAAATACTTGAATTTCTAGATCCGTCACGGATAGTCTCTAAGTAAGTTTTGCCACACCTTTCCCCTACTCGTATCTTGTTACCAAGTTTAACAGTTACTGTTGGTTTATTTCTTTATAAAACCTTGATCCCTTGGTTAAATAGAACAACCATTAACTTTTTGTCTCAAACTTTTATACTTTAATTTCAGCACAAATGTTAGATCCTTGGCTTTGCCATTGCTAGTCTTCTCTTACTCCTTGCAGTTGCAGGGAAAGTTTCCCACTATGGCAATATCTGTATGGTATCCGATGTGCTCTTGTTTAGTGGTTCTGTTTCTCATTTCTAATGGCGTCTTTTCAATAAATTAGTACCAATGGAAAGAAAAGACGTAACAAACAAAACCAGACAACTTGACTAATGTGCAACTTTCCAGACGAACAAATCGTATTGTTTTCGAACGAAATGACTCATGCCGTAATGTATTTGGTTGTATTGTTATTCAATGTTTTATTTTTCTCAGCAAGTTGTGTTAGATTCAAGTGAGGTACTGTCCATCTCATACATGTAAATTGTTATGACCAATATATTCACCGCTGACAACAGTAACTAATCATAACCAGAACTCTCCATACCCACAAGTTGGGATTCACACTTCTTGTATGATGAAAACCAGGGAAAGCCTTGTGTTGAATTTGTTTTATTCTGGCATTGAATGAGATTCAAGGTTTGCCATGTGCCTATGCTGAACTCATTTTACTAGGCTTAATATCTAGCAGACATAGGGATGGACTGAGGGACCTAGAGAGGGTGGCCCTGAAATTTTGAAATCTTATATAATTTAAAATTTTTATTTTATTAAAAATTTATTTTTTCCTTCTTAAATTATATAAGTTCGTCCCCTAATATAAAGTTTTGCGTATGTGCCTAACTAGGTACAGCTGGCTGCTGCAGCGTTGCCCCTACTCCAACATGTGCCTGTATGCAGCAGCGTTGCCCCTACTCCAACGTATGGAAATGGGGTTTGACTGTTAACATTATACTGGGATTCAAGATTAATGTATTACATATAGGATTATATTTTGATAATAAAAAAAATTTACACACCTCTTCATATTTAAGTTATAAAATCTAAAACTTAAATCTATAACCCAAACACCCTAAAACCTAAACCCCAAACCCTAATCATAACCTTAAATCCTACACACTAAACTCATAAACCATAAACCCTAAACTAAATCTCTAACCCCTACAATTAAAAGACTTGTGTAAATTTTACAAAAAATTGTGTATCAAATCATTTTTTGTATTTCAAGTATCGTGCGTTTTTAAACAATGAACAAACTCAACCTGCAATGGCCTGCAAAACTAGGATTGGGACCTGTTCAGTGGTTTGAATTTGACCACATCTTTGCTCAGTTGCATACGGCGCAAGTCAAGTAAAATGTTACCAACCCACTGAAAAAACTCTAAGATGTGGTATGTGCTGCATTCAAGTTTTTTTGGGGGGATTGATGCATTCTAGTTAAACATTATCTCAAAACTCAAATAGATAACTTTTGGGGACAATGTTTAACTATGTACCATGTGCCATGTGTTGCACGCGCCGGTGGACCGCTATGAACCATGCAGCACATAGTTAAAAATTATCTCAAAACTCGAACAAATTAAACCAGCAGATGATCTGTTGACAAATCAAAGTAGTTTCCACTCCAAATACTGAATCATGTGCCATATCTTCATATAGGCTTGTTCCACATTAGTGCCATTAATGTCTGCATATCATTATCCTAAGAAAACACATAGATAAACGACATAATGCCATTAAGTGTTGCCGAATTTTTCAACAGTAATTCACAATAGAAATAAAGCATGCTGAAAAGACAATATCAATGTTTTGAGAATTTCAGACATCGCCAGACTCAGAAGGTTGATCCATTCCATCCAAAGTTGGAACCCTACAAAACAATCGAAGTATCAGCAATATCAAGCAGCAAGTGCCACAGAGGGGTGCTAAATATCATCATGGGCCAAAGAAACGGCATAAGTTGCACTCACAAGAAAGCTAACGAGAGCTATGCTCACAGTATGAAACAGAAAAGATCTATTTAGATTAACTAGTATTGGTGTAAGGCGTGCAAACACTGTGCATATTCTTGGGTTTGTTGTGCCTAAACAAATAGGGAAATGCAATGAGTAGAGACAAATAGATGACAGTAACTCATCCTCATGACAATTAAGCAAAAATTGATAGCTTGCCTTGGTGTCATAAAATTTGAGGAAGAACCGTGACGGGGGCACTTGTAGCTTGGTTTCAAGAATGGCAGCAATTGCAGCACTCAGTTTCTTGTTCACATCTGGATTTAGCCCGCCGATGGATACCAGCTCACCATAGGCAGCCGGCTGCTCAGTACCGCCAAATGACATGGGCACCGAACCCTTCAACACAATCATCACATACTGCATACAAACAACAACATATTACATGCCATGGATAAACATGCATCAAGAGCACATTAATGGGAGACAAAACAAGGTTAAGAAACTAGACTGGTATTCATTTGGCTTAGTGTTATGGTTTTTGGTATAACTTAAAAAAACATTAATTATATAGAATTTGATAAAAAAGAGAATTTTTTCTGGTTCTCTACTGATTAAACAGGCTTTTGGCCGGTTCAAAACAATTCCTGTTCTTTATATAGGACCAAACCAAACAAGCATAAAGTCCTTGGTAGAACCGACCCAGCTTTCTGTTTACTGGGAAGAAATAGAAAAAAAAGGAAGAAAACAAGTCTCTAAACAATAACATAAATCACTCGAACCAAGATCACATTTCTCTTAATGCCAAGGTCTAATAAAGCCATTCAGAAGTCTTGTACATGCAGAACAGTTAAAACATTTACAACATGCCCGAAGATCTACGATGGATACAAGTAAAATAGACACGGTGCCGGTAAATATTATAGTATTAGGCTATTAGCCATTTAGGACATGCAAAACTCTTCAGGCTTCAAGCAGTATCCAGACTTAATTTAATCAGAATCTTATGTAACCCCTGCAATGACACTAGAGGGTAAAAAGATATTTACAAACATACAAGAATGTAGCAAAAGAATCGTTCAAACAATAAACAAAACCAAGTTTAGACAACAGAGTTGTAGCTGTTTCCTAGCATTCAAATTGACAAAAGCAAGAGAAGAACCAAATGTATTTGGATTAGAAGGTAAACAACGGGTCTTTCTTCTAAAACATGGTACCTGCGGATCCTGGCCCTCTAAATGGAAACATTTTAGTTTGGGCCCTTTAGAATTTTTATTTATTATAATTTAATACAATATTAAATTTCATTTTGGCCCCCTAATTTGATAAAAATGCAATTTGATCCCTAAAAATTAAAAAAGATACAAGTTAATATAATGGTAAAACTGTATTATGACAGTCTAAAATAGCTACAATTCAATTATGGCCCCGGCCCGGCATAAATGAGTAATGATAATTTACCAAAAGGAGACTATAGAACCGAATCAACACGCATAATTTCGTATATAAACAAACAACAAGAAAGCAGAAATTAAATATTCAACAAAATTTCGAGAAACAGATAAAATTGGAAATGAAAAGTAGTAATAATAGAGGGAAACGAGAAGCGTACGGCCTCGGGTTTTCCGATGAGTTTGGCCACCGTAGAGGTGGCTTCGGAGAGGATGGAGGAGGTATCGACGCCGTCCAGTTTCACGTTGGTTGAGATGTTGAGGCAAGGCATTTTCTCTTTCTCGGATTCTTTCAGGTGAATGTGACCACAACTCTGCTACCAGACCACTACCGCTGATATATAGACAGTTGTCTATTTACCAAAATGCCCCTTTAACTACCCAGGTGGGCCTATGGGCTTTCGCTCTCCAAACCTCGATCACTTTCAAGGGTAGCCCGTTTTTACTTTACCTGGGCTTTATTATGTGTGTTTTTCTTGGTGAAATTGAACTATTAGTCCTTGTACTATGTGTAAACTATGAATTAGTCCCTTTACTCTAATCCTGTCGTTTTTAGTCCCTGTGCTTTTTCCAAGTCTTGAAATTTTGCTCCTACTCAAAAAATAACCATTAAATTTTTAAGTCAAATTTGTTATTAATTATTGGGGTAAACTACGGAAATGATCACTTATGTTTAAGGTTTGTACACTTTTGGTCACTGATTTTTAAATTTAACTGTATAGTCACTTACGTTTTCGTTGTGTAAACTTATGGTCACTCGAACGCTATTTTCTATTAAGTGTATTTAAATGGGTGACGCGACAGTTACAAAATTTTATATAATAGTACATTTAACCCTCCATATTTATACATTCAATCAATTTAGTCTTAATTTAAAATAAATTATTAATTTTAGCCTCATTATTTAGAAATTCTTTCAATTTGGTCCTATTTTATATTAGAGATAATTTAATATATTTTTTCTTCAACCAGATGATGACACGTGTCACCATCTAGTTGAAAGAAAATAAATTATAAAAGTTAAGTTTATAGTAAATCAAACCTAGATGTGAATGTATAGCACACAAGCGATCAACCACTATGCTAAAGCCTATTACTTGATACAATTATAAATAAATTATAAAAATTTTAAAAAAAATTTGTTTCATCTCTTTTCTCTCATGTTCTTTCTCTACAACTCTTCTTTTTGGTTTTTTGTTTCTTTTTGTTTTTTTGTGTCTTTTTTAAATCAAGCATGGTTAGGATTTCTTTTTATATAGTTAAACTCTTCTTTTTTTCTTTTTGTTATCACAACTTTCTTCTTATTTTCCTCCTACACTTTTCCCTTTACTTTCGTTCTAAACCAATCACAAAATCACCCAACTGTTCATTTTTCTTTCATCTTTGATCCTCAACCTTCGATTTTTGATCAGACACTTTCATTCATCGTATTACCCAAACGACGCAATAACTACAGTCTACCACATGTAAACAAAAGTTATAAACTTATTCAAAATTTAAAAAATTAATCTTACCTCGAAGATGAAGATAGAAGTGAAGAATTAGTGTTTTTCTGAGACGTTGCTTTAATGGGATAATCAAATTTTAGTAATTTTTTTATTGATTTCAATTTTTTTTATAGATTTTCATTTTCAATTTGTTTCCAGATATTAGGGTTCTTTACTTTGGGCATTTTTTATAGGTTTGATTGAAATTTACATGTTGGGGAAGAATATTGTATCGTATACCCATTTCCTCAAAAATTCTTTTCAACTCAAGAACCAGTTCAGTTTAATGCTTATTTTTCTTGTTCCAAAACGATGTTGGGACCTGACCCACTTTTCTTTCTTTGGCAATGATATTTTTGCCGAAGACAACGCGTGGGACTGTAAGTATAGTTTCGACGTATTGGGGTTTGGTTTTGGGGAAACCTTTGAGGTGAGATGGAGATGAAGGCGATGCTGGAGATGAATGGTCGAGTGTTCTTTATTCTTGGGTTTGTTTTCTAGAAAAGATAGATAAATACTCATCGTTTTTTTTAGACTTTATGGGTTCAATTATGAAAAAACAGAACGAACACGTCCTTAGTGTTCATGGCTTTTTTGGATTTTGAATATTGAAATGAAGAAAACAAAAGCTAGAAGTTGTGAAAAATAATGAAAAAATAAAATAAAATAAAAAATTGAAATACGACTTTAATTAATTGATTGGTCATAATATTTTTTATATTTTTAAAGTTTAAAGATAAAATTGAAAAGTAATGAAACCTTAAGGACTAATCTTACAAGTATTCAAAACCAAAAGATAAAATTAGGACTAAATTGATTGAATGTGTAAATATGGAGGGTTAAATGTGCTAGTATACAAAATTTGTAACTGTCACGTCACCCATCAAACGACACTTCACGGAAATTAGCGTTCGAGTGACCATAAGTTTACACAACGAAAACGTAAGTGACCATAAAGGATAAATTTAAAAATCGGTGACCAAAAGTGTACAAATCTTAAACACAAGTGACCATTCCAGTAGTTTACCCTTAATTATTGTATAACGCATGTTATAGATTGAATTGTCTATTCTTCAATTTGAACATTTTTAGTCATTGTAATTTAGTCGTACGGTCTTCATACCTTCTTAGATTAGGTCTGGAATTTCATGATTGAAATGCATATTTTCAAAATTTGATCCTTATAATATATAAACTAAACCCACGACTTACGTAAGACTAATGATATAATCTGACCAATTTTCTTTTACCTCTAATATTCTTAAAGAGATGTCAAATGTTTGTTAGATTTTCATTCTTAGTCCATATATTTAATTTTGGCATTATTTGATCCTTTATTTTTATAAATTTGTCAGTTGGTTCAAATTATATAAATAGCACCAGATTAAATCACGTTACATTTAAGTATATTAGAGGGACTAAATGTGCAATTTGACCTTAAATAAATAAAAATGTAAAAAGGAAAAAATTGCTGAATCTTGGCGGGATTCATATATAAGTGTAATGGGCGCAACAGCCATTGCCCGAGGTTAGGTCGAACAGACGGAGGGTGGCTGAAAGTTGGTGTTTGGAAAGGAGTTAAGTTTTTTTTGGGTGAAAAAATGAATTTTTAAAAATATATGAATGAAATTAAAAATAAACCTTTTTTTATTAATGTACACATCAAGGTAACAAAAATAAACATTCGAGTGACCAGAAGTTTACACAACGAAAATGTAAGTAACCAAAACAGTCGAATTTAAAAATTGATGACCAAAAGTATACACTGACTAAACTTAAGTGACCATTGCAGTAGTTTACCCATAAAAGATGTAAAAGCAAAAAAAATGCTGGGTCCTGGCATTTTTTTAAAATTTTCCCCAAATTCAAAAACCAAAATCTATCGGCATAGTTGCAGGCCCTCGGCAATGGACTCAGTTATGAACTCAGTTCAACAATCCCTTGACAATAACCAGTCCCTCTCTTGCCAAGCTCTAGCTTCCCTCAGGTCCTTTATTATCAACACTACCACATCCGATTCCACTCTCTCCTCCGTCCTCGACGCCCTAACTCGCTCTCTCCAACTCACTCGCGACTCCGTCATCCTACACCACACTCTTAAGCTCCTCACCGACCTCGCCACTCGCCGCCCCCACCTATTCCCCGTCGCACTCGAATTGCTCCGTTCCGACTCGCTCTTCTCCTCGCCTTGTCGGCGAGTCGCTCTCCGCACTTCTTTTACTCACTTCCACCGGAAACGACATCGACGCTGCCCGCTTCGTCTCCCTCTGCCTCGGCCCTTCGGTTTCTTTGCGACTATGTTTGTTGAGGAATGCTGAGAAGCTTGTCGCTAGGGAATCGGTGCTGTTAGCCGTTTTTTTAGGGTTTACGAGGGATCCGTTTCCGTATGTGAGGAAAGAAGCTTTGGATGGATTGGTGAAGCTGTTTAAGAATGGTGGTTTTGATAATCGTGATGTTATTGAGGGATGCTATTGCCGTGCAGTTGAGCTGCTCCAGGACACTGAGAGTTACGTTAGATCTGCAGCAGTTCATGCCGTAAAATACTCTGTCCTCGAAGTTTCATTTTTAAATTAGTTTCCAATGTAATTGTTAATTACATTTGAATTTGCATATTTCTGACTTTCATTTTATCTCGTTTTCTGCATTTAGGTATGTGAATGGGGTAAATTGCTTGTTATATCCAGTCAAGACGAGAACAAGCAAGACTTATCGGATGCAGTGTTTATCCAGGTATTTTTGAAAAAAAGCCCTCATATTTACTTTGTATTTCTGCTCGCCTTTTTTTTTTTTTTAAAGAAACTTTAAAATTTGGATTTAATGTGGATTGGATGATTATTTTGCATGGTGCATTTTTTAGCATGTTAGTTGAATTCATGTCAACCTTATATGAAATTTTAAGCATTTTCCCTCTTATTTGTTTTTTGGTTTACATATGCTTGCAGTTTGGCGCAATGGTAAGAGATATGAGTATAGAGGTAAGGCTTGAAGCCTTTGATGCTCTAGGGAAGATAGGACTTATATCTGAAGATATCTTGCTACAAACCTTATGTAAGAAAGTCCTAGGGATCAACAAAGATAAAATATACAAACCATTTGAAGGGCTTGACATTTCCGCTTCTGCTGTTGCTGGAGCTTTTATACACGGCCTCAAGGATGAGTTATCGGAGGTAAAGTTTTACTGATTCTGTAGTTATCCTTGGTTTTTTACCTATTCAATTGCTTTGTCTCATAGAGATTTGTACTTTTAACTTTTGGCCTTTTTGGATCAACTCAATCCCACATTCCTATTCTAAGTACTTTGCTGGCACTTTGAGGTTTCAGCTTGGCATTGTCTTCCAGTTTTATGTACCCTGGTTATATTGAATGAGATCAGTTCCTTGGATTAAACTGGGTAGGACTCTCATCTTGGCATGGTAGACACATCCTTTACAGAACAGAAGAGTTATGGCGGTCATTGATAGAACACATTTTAACTTTATCTAAAGTTAAATCATTTCTTGCATTTCAAAGTCAATTTCCCCTTGGTGTGACATTTATTTATGATGCTGTCTTTGCTTACAATGAAGGTACGAATGTCTGCCTGTTTCTCTTTGTGTACGCTCACTGTCTTCTCTTTGCAATTTGCATGTGAAGCCTTAAAGCTGATGATGGACATGCTGAATGACGATTCAATGATTGTCAGGCTGCAAGCTTTGGATGCAGTACATCACATGGCAACCAACGATCATCTAAAAGTTGAAAAAATAGACATGCACAGGGTAAGGGTGCATCTTTTCTTTTCATTTTCCCCTTAAAGAGTGATATATGTATAGAATATCTAAACTTTCATATAGTATAAAAGATTATTGATGAACAAGTTACTTAGGACAAGGTGCAGATAGATGTTGAAATATTTTCGTTTGATGTCTCAATTGTAAATATGCCAAACCTCACCTCTTATGATGGCCCCGTTAAGACATTAATTTAATGAGTTTGAATTATCATTAATAACTTTTCTTTTCCCTTCTGATGTTTCTCTCAGTCTCATTCTCTTGTTAAAGCCATGACTAGAAGAAGTGTCTATGGGTGCAGCTTATTTGTTAAGTTATGATACATAACTATAGAATTATTTTTTGGTTTGAACTTTGAACCCAGTAACGCCTGTTTGAAAGATGGACATTGTCACTTAAGTATCATTCTTTCCCGGTTTGACAGTTTCTGAGCACCCTTGTTGACATCAGTTCTGTCATAAGATCTGTGACAAGGAAAATACTCAAATTAGCAAAGTTGCCGCAGTTCAAGTTGTTTAGATTGTGTATAGATGGCCTTCTTGGAAATTTGGAGACATATCCGCAGGTTGTTCCCTTTTATCCGTTTGCTTCTCCAAGTGGCCTTTTGGGCTGCGCCTTCTATATTTTCAATTTGCGTGTTACTATCAGCCCGGCATCTATAACCTTCTGTTAGTGCTTTTTGTCTATTCCAGGATGAAGTTGATGTCTTCTCTGTTCTATTTCATATTGGGAGAAACCACAGGAAGTTCACAGTTCACATTATCGAGGAGGTTTCTCCAGAGGTTAGCTGGTTTATAACACTATTATATGTATTGCTTCTAGTTTGATGATATTATCTGCTCAACCATGAAAAGAACAGTATCATTACAATAGCATGGCCAAGTTTTTTTTCTTCAAATTTATATAGTGAGACTGCAAATGTCTTCTAAAAGATGCATCAGTTATTCTAAAAGAACAGTATCATTACAAAAGCATGACCATGGATTTTTCTGGTACTTGTGCAGAAATGACCAATTTTTAAATAATTTCAGACACCTAACAAACAGAACTTTTACAGGATAAAAAATTAAGAAACAAAGTATATTCAACCTGATTAAAGCAGTGAAGCCAAGAAAGCATCGAAGCAATGTGGACAATCAAAATATTGCTGTCTTATGTTGTGACTATTTGTGAAATAACATTGATCATTCAATCTCTTTACCTTATTTTTCTTACGACAGTTGGAACCAACTTTCGGAGGCAAATTGGGCTTTGATAGTACAAGGGTAGCAGCATTTCTTGTGCTGGCAATCTCAGCTCCACTTTCACATGAAAAGGATGTTGGTGTTATTCCTCCTAGAATATTTTCTTATGCAGTTACATGGTTTGGGAGAATCTCTTATGCTTTAAGTGATATCATGAACCAAGAAATGTTTTTGGCTTATTTATCCAAGTGCAGTACATCCTCGGTAATTTCTCTTGCTGACTTCAAAATAAAAGAGACATTGCCGACGGTAGAGGGTGATGCCCCAATTGATCTCTGTTCCACAGTTGATAGTCCCGTCGGTATGCCCTTCTGAAAAAGTAGTGGAGGGACCTCTGATTTTCATCATCAAAAACAGTTTGGTTTAGGAAAGTCAGCTGCTCATGCAGAATATGAGCTGGGGGAGCATTCCAAATTAAGAAAATATGTAAACCTCATCTTTAAAAAGGTCAAGGACTTTTGGTCATTTGTACCATTAGGCTGCACGAATGAAGCAATGAAGTAATGGAGTTAATTATTTTTCTCCTTGATGCATTTTATTACTACTAGTTTATTGTATGCGTGTGTTCCTTTGATGATATAATATGTCAATATTATCATTTGAAATAAATTTTATATTTCATAATTAAACAATAATCAACAGTTTTACTGTAAAACATAGTGTAAGACAGTAGTTATTTTGATCGAACATTTAAATTAACTTTAATAGATGATTCTTGTTCAATTATCTCAAATGTGTCATGGTTTAAGTTAATTAAAAAGTAACTTATACTGAATATTCTAGTAAATTCCATAAAAATTTCTGCAATAATTTAATAAGCCAATTTTATTGGGGGTTCAATAATTTAACATAAATTTAAATTTGTTAAGAATACTTTGTTTTTAATATAGGTCTCGAGGTTGATAAAGAAATAAATTGATAAATGGTTGGTCAAATTTTATAGGTCTTTGTACTATGTGTTTTTAGCGGATTTAGGCATTTAGCCCTTCATCATAATCCGATCATCTATAGTCCCTCTACTTTTCGAAATATATATTCAGTCACGTTTTTCTATTAAGTTTGTCAGATGATTTTAAGTGGCACTTTTTAACATGCGAGGATGTAACATGTACACCTTTAACATTTTTTGTACATTTAGAAAAAAGACAAAAAAGGAGAATATTCGTCCAACTGTACAAAAAATGTCAAGTTATTGTTCAGTGTCTTTGCAAGATAATGATATTGAACCCTTGGAATTATCTACTTCATGTGCATGACCAAATTAATAATTCATTTTGTGAGAACCATGTTAGTTCTCGTGTCATCTTGGACTATCTATGTATCGTAAAGTTTGTTTTGCTATCTTTGGGTTTGGCAACATCATTTAACAAGGAGTCCCCTGGATATGCTGGTGCTGCAACATTTACTCTCCAGTCGTAGAAAACCTTGCTGCGTTGTGGGAGTACCTTAGTCCGACAAAAATGTGTCATCCGTACAGAGTGGAAAATTTAGAGCTTCTATTTGCAAAATTAGACCGGAGGCTCATAGAAATAAGGAATAGGTTAATTGGTTTGTCCAAAGGAGAGGAGTTGCAAATCTTGGAACTGTCACTTGTGGCTTTGCTTTTGAGGTTGTCCAAAATGGATATTTGCTGCTATGATACCACAATTAAAATATTGTCGTCTACGGTTGCCCATGCGGAATTTCTCCACAAGGAGGGATCTACTGAACCATCTAATTTTATAGTTGAAGTTAAGAAATATTTGCACGATGCCGGCTCGTCAAGCAGCGGTAGTACGTATAAGCCACTTCTCTTCCAGAAGTTACTCGACTCATTTTCCCTTCAGCAGTTTGTGTTATACGGAACTCCCAGGTACATACACGCCGAATTAGAAGTTCCAGGTAATGATTCTGAAAACCCTCTTCCTTTCATTCCAGGACTCCCTGCTTCTATACCACTTGCAATCACTTTGCACAATGTTTCGACTGAAACTAGGTTGTGGCTGAGGATAGGTATGAGTGAGGAGTTGACTCAGTCTGTGTTTTTAGATTCGAACCTAATCTGTAGTGGAAACAGAAGCAGCAATGAGGTCAAGGAATTCACATTTGTGGCTCCTTTCTATCTAACCCCTAAAGCTATTTCGTTTACATCGAGTGTTTCTTTAGGTATAGAATGCTTTAGTGAGAATGTTGATCTAGTCAAATTTTCTGGGGGTCCAAAATGTGAGCTAACATACGAGATTTTCATATGTAAGAGCGCCGAACGTCAGGTGTTTATTTAGAGTACGATCAGTAATGAGCTTCTCTGCTTTCGGATATACGAATAACCGATTTCTCTGTTTTTGCCTTCATTTGTTGTCAGTTCTTGTTTCTGTACGACATTTTATTGGTGATGTTAGAACCAGACCAGACCGGCTGGTGAAACCAGTGGTATAAAACTGGGTATAACAATGAAATGCTGTGAACTTGTAATAAATCAAGAACCCAAACAATAAACGACTTAATACCATTTTTTTATAACATTAACGATTTTTTTATTGATTTTTAAAACTATTATTGAACTGGTAATTTAGTCGGTTGATTTAAGAACCGATCGTTTGATCGGTTCGACTACTGATTTGATTTTTACAACATTGTTTTTGATTAATAATGTACCCAAGAAAATTTGAACAAGGAATGCTGCAATATGGTATATGCATTCCGATCAAGGGCTTGGGTAGAAACTTTATTTTCGAAGGTCAGCGCTATGCCTGCCCTTTTATGTTGATGTAATTGGTACACCTTGGTCATATATAGTAAATCTATTTTTTTTTATATTTTTTAATTAATAATAATAGTTAGTTTTATTGAAAAATCATGAAGAAATATAACAAAATCAGAATTTTAGAAATAAATTAATTGCAATAGATTAATTACATGAATTGATATTTTCTCCAACTATTTTTTGACACATTAATCAGACACTTTATTAAGGGAAAAATTTTGATACACAGGTCGTGTAAATTTTAGTTTACACGTGCCTTTTAATTTTAGGGGTTAGGGTTTTAGTTTAAGGTTTAGGGGTTTATGTTGTAGTGTTTAGAATTTAAAGTTAGTGTTTAGAATTTAGGGTTTAAGGTTTAGTGTTTAGGGTGTGGGGTTTAGTTTTTTAGGGTTAGGAATTTAGAATTTGGGTTTTTATAGTGTAAATACACAGGCTTGTGTAAAATTAATTTTATATTGTGTATCAAAGTTTTACCCCTTTTAATACATAAAAATAAAAACATAACATAGTTTAGAAATTTTTAGAACATCGAAAAATAACAAGAAAATGGTTAATCTAAAAATAAAAGATAAGTGTTGCACCAGTTAGATCATACACTTTTTCCTTGCACAAATTTTTTTTTACGGTCCATTGTAGGAAGGGTTCTTGGGGAGTTGTCAAAACACGAACCAGATGAAATTCTCAAAATTAACAGAAACCATCTTCTATGCATATTCTCAAGAACGACGATTCGCTATAAATTACCTCAGCAAACAACCCAAAAGGGGATTAAATTCTACGTGGCCACCGATAAAACGAATTAAAAACAAGCGTTGTGAAGGTTACCATATGAACACCAAAAACTTGCAAAGTAACCATAGAAACGTGCTATAAAAGCAAAAAAAAAAGTGTCATTAGAGTCGGAAGAAAACGCAACAACATAATAAAAAAGACAAAACAATCAAATAAAAATAAAATAAATATGAATTACTGGTGGTCGACAACAAACATCAAAGCTGGCGTCGCTGCCGATTAGGCAAAAAATAAATAAAAAAACGTTAATGTTCAAAGGAAAAAGAAGAAGAACAGCTGGGGTTTAGAAAACACATTTTTTCCAACTATTAAAGAGCATAAGGTAACCACTAAATAATGAAAGACTGTATTCTACTAAACTTGAAAAAAAGTTAAAAGAAGCAAATAAACGTTCATTGTTGGTTGTAAAAGATAGATATTATCAACACTATATTAAAAATAAATATAACAATGACGATACTGTAGTGATGTCTTTTTTTAAATCGCTAAATAAAAACGAGGATTTTTGAAGGTGTTTGTGATTCTTTTGGATATAAAATATCTATTCCGTGGGGTTTAAAAAACCTCATAAAAAAATGGAGTCGCCACCGGCCACTTAGGTAGGCCGGACACCATAAAACCAGAGATTCAAAAAGACAGGGTTCGGGAGTCGGTTACGGATGGGGAAGGATTAGCACCCCCACACCGCCCAAAATTGGTACTTTAATAATTACCGCTTTATTAATATTGGATTTTCCGGGTTAAAGTGACGATTATTTTAAAATTCGGTTATAATTGTGAATTAATTTTAAGGGTCCCGTTATCCGAGAATAAACGCCAACCACTATCACTACGCTTGATACTGACCCCGTTTACGTTCGGATAAAAGGACACCGCATTAACAAGTTATAAATCATATGCAATCTTAGTGGCAAAAATATAAAACATGGCAAAATATTTAAATGTAATAAATATTGACATAACAGAATACTAATCTAACATAAATGATATACTAGACTAAACATGCATATATACATATTAATCTAAATAATAGACAAAAACAATTGTAACATATCAGAATAACAAGGCAGGAATAAGTACGTATAAACGAACAAATATTTCAAAAAGACATGCATACTAGTAATAAAACATATTTCAACGTATACGGGACAATATATCATACAAACAAAAGTAAATATACTAGCATGTAATCCTAAAAAACATACACACATACAAAAATACAAAATATACCATGTACGAATCAACTAAAACATAACATGTTTAATATGAATAACCGGATAAAAAGATGCATAACTATTATAAGCTTAACACACATATACATGTAAACATAAAATACGAGGCATATAAGAAGGACAAAAAATAAAACAATAGAATATCAAAGATATACGATTATAATACGAACATGAATATTTACAAAGAATACATGACAAAATGAAAGAAAAATAAAAAGTCAGTGGCGAAAATTAAAGAACAATAATATGTAATTTAGGGACGAAATTGCGAAACAAACAAAAAACCTAAAAGGACCAGAATCAGAATTAGACCAAGGGGCGGACCCAAAAACGAAAAGTTCAAAAACGCGGGATGACTAAAGGCGTAATTTCACCATTTAAAATCTGAATCGGTGTAATTTAGGGACTGGATTACAAGATTTTGAAATATCGTGAGGATCGGGATTGTAATTATACCATGCGGCAAGACAAAAACCAAAATATTGAAAACGCGGATGGTTAAGTGTGTGATTTTCCCATTTAACGAAATAATAATGATTATATAAACCTCTTTTTTAGGCCGAAATCAAAATTTTAGCCATTTGTTTCATTTTTCGGTTTTGTAAGAACTATGTTCTTCATTTTTCTCTCAATCGTTCTTCAAAACCCGAATCCGGCGGCCGACATTGTTCTCCTCCGCCGCCGACCGACCGCCGCTAACCGGCGCCGGCGTGACTCCAAAACACACCAAAACAACCCCCTCTTCATCCTCAATACGAATCCTAGGTTGGATTCAGAGGATATACCTCTATTCGCCCTAGATCTAAGAAATACGAACCAAAAACTATTTTTTTAGACCAAAACAAAACTACAAAGGGTCTTCCCCTCCCTTTAGTTCACCATATCAGGCTTGGAGAAGCCGAAAGGCTTATCACTGAGGAAGGGAAGACCCCCAAAAGACGCCGGTAAGACTACTCTTCCTTTTTTGTTTCTGTTTTTTTTTGTATATGCATGTAAAGAAAATAAGTAAGAAAAAGAGACAAGTATTTACCACTGGACTGTCTTTCGATTTACTTGACTGGTTACAATTTTTGGTTTTTTACAAGATCTCTGTTCTCTCTTTTTTTTTGCTACTACTCTCCTTTCTCTGTTATTATCCCCGTTACAAAAGTTCTCGTTTCATATATATTATTGTCTTCGTTTTGTTGCAAGTTGCATCTTGCTTTTTCAGATCTGAAATGAACTGACAATTTTGCTTGTTATCTTGGGCATGTTCTGAACATGGGGACTGAATATCGGCGCGGTGGCGGTATGGATATTCGCGCCGGCGGACGGACGTGTTCTCGGCCGTTAGATCGATCGATCTAACGGTCGAGATGGCTTGAAGAACGATCGGCCCGGATGAAGCCTCGATTTGATGAGACGGCTTCAGATTTCGCCACGTAGAGCTCCGCAGTCGAGGAGTCAGAACGCGTGGATCTTACGCGCGGGTGGAATGTTGAAGCGACCGTGCGTGGACCACACGCGCGCGTGGCACTCGAACGGTCCATACGTGTGGAACACGCGCTGGCGTATATTTTTGACCTCTTAGTTGTATCGTGGCCGTTGGATCGATCTTGATCCAACGCCCACGCTACCCTACACATTGTAATTAGATAAGATTTAGATTTGGGCCAACCGGGCCTTGTAATTGGACTTGGACTGTAAATTTTATTTGGGTTTAATATATTTAATTCTTTCATTTTGTCACCCAATAATAATAATAATATAATTATAACAAAAATACATATACATACGAAAATGTATACTTATATTATACAATCATTAATTAATATAATATTCTAGCATACGTACGTATAATCATACATATAATTAACATAACATCTATATATTAATCAAATACGCTCATACTGTAGATACATACGCGACATACATACACCCCTAATACGTATACATAGCTTATACATGCACACACCATCTTATATTAGTAACATTCATATAATAAATATACATGCAATATTAATATATTTACAAGTGAAAATGAGTGATTACAGTTGCCCCTCTTTGCTTGTTCTCATGGAGTGGGAAACAAAGCAAAGATTCATAAGCACTCATTTTTATCAGACTTCCCTGTTTGTAGCTTTGGAAAAACGAATTCTTTTGGACATCTCCGCTCTTCCTTGGCTGAATCTTCAGGCTCGTAAGTTCTTCCTATATAGAGCTTCGTCGCCTTCCGATCTTGGAGCTACAGGCTCTTCCTATATAGAACCCTTCGCTCTGACATCCCGAATTATGAGTCATTCCTTTCACTTTGAGACAATAAAGCTTGGAGTCCTTCCTATATAGAACTCTTCGCCTTCAACGCTGGTTTCTCCTATATAAAACCTTTTGCGCCACTGATGGATTCTTCCGACTGGGAGTTCCTCCTATATAGAACTGCTAGTCTTCAAATCCTGGAGCCGTCAGTCATTCCTATATAGAACTTTTGGCGTCTGAAATCTCAGAGCTACAGGTTCTTCCTATATAGAACCTTTCACTCTAAGACAATGAAGCTCAGAGCCTTTCCTATATAAGACTCTTTGCTATCGACACAATAGGTTTCCTATATAACCCTGTGTCATAGGTGAATTTCTTTGACTGGGAGTTCTTCCTATATAGAACTGCGAGTCTTCACCTTGGAGCCGTCGGTCCTTCCTATATAGAACTTTTCGGCGTCTTGAAATCTTGGAGTTACGGATTCTTCCTATATAGAATCTTTCACTCTAAGACATTGAAGCTAGGAGCCCTTCCTATATAGAACTCTTTGCTTTCGACACAGCAGGATTTCCTATATAATCTTGCGTGTCATGGGTGAATTCCTTCGACTGGGAGTCCTTCCTATATAGAACTGCTAGTCTTCATCCCGAGTCGGTCCTTCCTATATAGAACTTTCAGCTTCTGAAGCCTCGGAGAGGAGGATTCTTCCTATATAGAACCTCTCTCTAGAGCTTGAAAACATGTGCCTTTTGTATGTAAAAACATTATCTTCTCATTTGGGATTCACATCGTGATGGCCCTCGATGTCTCTTTGGATCTGCAGATACCTGTCTGAGATGAAAACAAAATGCTATGACAAATGAATGAATTGACATGCTCCTAATCCTAGTGATGCCTGACTATTCATGATGCATGAGAGTCAATATCTTGGTGGGCTTGTTTTGGTCCTTATTTGATCTTGATGTTCGCTTTCTCCTTTCTTACGGGCATCGATACCCCGCTTCACTACCAAGTTCAACCATCTCGACCTCTCTTTTTTTCAATTGCGACTTGGAATTCTAAAGTGCCCTTTCGGGTTTCCACTTTAGAGAGATTTTTTTGAGAGGGGTGCCCTTCTGGTTTTCACCCAAAAGATTTCTTTTGTTATCTCGTATGCCTTTCTTGAATAGATAGGACCTGTGCCATTGGTTATCCTACCAGGTTGTTTGAGGCTTCCCGCCTTCCCTATCGACAGTCATTAGGGAACTAGAGGACGGAGTTAACATCATTTTCTTTGATCACCTGCATTTTCAAGGTTAAATCATAGTAATGCTTCGAAATCTCTTGTTTCATTATAAGCCTATGTTATCTTATTTGACTGAAATTGACAAGAAGGCCAGGAATGGATGCTCAAAACACGGTTTTATTATGATTAAGGGCTTGGGATATCTTAAAAAGAAAGGTATGACACACATGAGTTAAGTATGAAAATACAAAATCCCTCATTATCTTCGATATGAATGATACATGATCCTGTCAACCGGTGTAGAATTTCTTGCCTGAAACCTTCTCTTCATGATGTTCATGGGGATACCCTTTTTTCGGATATTCAACTTTTCAATTTACCCAAGCCGCCCTTTGCGGGTTTTCAACTCGAGTCCTTCCTTTGCTTCAAGACGCCCAGTTTCGGGTTTTCATCCTGAGCTCTCCATTTTTTTTAGAGATAGTATTTCTTGACGGCATTAGAATTTACGGGATTTTTCAGCTCGTCCCCATCCATTTCTGTTAGGATCAGGGCTCCTCCTGAGAAGGCCTTTTTTACGACGTACGGTCCTTCCCAGTTGGGCATCCATTTTCCTCGAGAATCTTTTTGGATAGGGAGGATTTTCTTGAGTACCAGATCCCTTTCTTTGAATTCTCTTGGGCGCACCTTTTTGTTATATGCCTGCACCATCCGCTTTTGGTACATTTGACCATGACAAATGGCCTTTAGTCTTTTTTCGTCAATGAGATTTAGCTGGTCGAGTCTGGCCTGCACCCATTCAGCTTCTTCCAATTTTACTTCGTTTAAGACCCGGAGAGACGAAATCTCTACCTCAATTGGGAGTACTGCTTCGGTACCATACACCAAGGAGTAGGGTGTTGCCCCTGTTGATGTGCGAATGGACGTCCTATAGGCGAAAAGGGCAAAAGGCAACTTCTCATGCCAATCCTTGTAGGTATCCGTAGTCTTCGCTATGATCTTCTTTATATTCTTGTTTGCCGCTTCCACTACACCATTCATTTTAGGACGATAGACTGTGGAATTATGGTGTGTTATCTTGAATTGAGTGCACACATCCTTCATCATTTTGTTGTTCAGATTGGAAGCGTTGTCGGTGATGATCCTCTCTGGCAATCCGTATCGACAAATAATTTCCTTCTTTAAGAACTTACAAACTGTAGTCCTGGTGATATTGGCGTAAGACGCTGCCTCTACCCATTTAGTGAAGTAGTCTATGGCGACCAAAATAAAACGGTGCCCATTGGAAGCTTTCGGATGGATCTGCCCGATGACGTCCATGCCCCACGCTGCGAAAGGCCACGGAGAATTCATAGTGTGTAGAGGCGATGGGGGTGCATGAATTTTGGCATTTCCTGGCATAATCGATGCAATCTCCCTCCATGGTCAACCAGAAATAACCGTATCTCATAATTTTCTGGGCTATAGACAGCCCGTTGGCATGCGTTCCACAGATCCCATCATGTACTTCGGCTAAGATTTCCTTCGCCTCCCGGGCATCCACACATCTCAGCAATGTTTGATCCTGACTTCTCCTATATAGGATCTCCCCATCTAGGACATATTTTGTTGCCATTTTTCTGAGCGTTTTTCTGTCATTGTCGTTTGCCCCTTCTGGATACTTTCGAAGCTTGACATATTGCAGGATGTCATAGTACCATAGATTTCCGTCAATCTCTTCCTGTACATTACAACAATGAACAGGCTTTTCAAACGTCTGCATCTCAATGGGCTTCATTTCTGCCCCGGTGTTTGTTTTAAACATGGATGCCAAGGTTGCCAATGCATCTGCCATCTGATTTTCTTCTCGGGGCAGGTAATTGAAGCTGACCTTTTCGAACTCTTTGACGAGCTCTTGGATCAATTCGTGATATTTGACCAACTTCGGGTCCCTGGTTTCCCATTCCCCGCGCAATTGGTAAATGACTAAGGACGAATCTCCGAACACTCGAAGTTCCTTAACCTTTCTCTCGATGGCTGAATTCAGTCCCATGATGCAAGCTTCGTATTCAGCTATATTGTTTGTGCAGAAGAATTCCAATATGTTGGTGAAAGGATAATAGACGTCCTCAGGAGAAATTAGCACTGCCCCTATCCCATGTCCAAGGGCGTTGGAGGCTCCATCGAAGTAAAGTTTCCATGACTTATCATCTGAAACCTCTTCTTCGGTTGTAATGCACATCAAATCTTCGTCTGGGGAAACTAAAGTTCAATGCCTCATAGTCATCCGAAGCACGACTAGCTAGGAAATCTGCTCGACACTCCCCTTTACGGCTTTCTGATTAACGTATACGATGTCGAATTCGGATAAGAGCATCTGCCATCGGGCCATCCTTCCCGTTAGTGCTGGCGCTTCCATTAAGAACTTTAGTGGGTCTAGCTTGGATATCAACCAGGTAGTATGGTACAACATGTACTTTATCGAGCCGCTTGGTAGCCCAAACTAGAACACAACACACTTCCTTTGACCCGGGTACCGTGTTTCGCAATCATTGAATTTCCTGCTTAGGTAATAGATGGCTTGCTCCTTTTTCTTGACTCATCGTGTTGCCCCAAAGACACATCCCATTGAATTCTCAAGACCGTTAAGTAGAGAATTAGTGGTCGGCCAGTCTTCGGTGCGACTAAAATTGGAGCATTTGTCGGTACCTTTTGATCTTTTCTAGGGCTTTTTGACATTCTTCATCCCACACGCCAGATTATTTTTTTCTAAGAAGTCGAAGACCGGGTCGCATTGGTTGGTTAATTGGGAAATGAAACGAGAGATATAATTCAGCCTCCCCAGGAAACCGCGGACTTCCTTCTGCGTGCGGGGTGGTGAAAGGTCCTGGATGGCTTTCACTTTATCTGGATCAATCTCGATCCCTCTTATGCTTACTACGAACCCTAAAAGTTTTCCAGAAGTAACGACGAAGGTACACTTGGCAGGATTGAGTCTCAGTTGGTACTTCCGTAGTCTTTGAAATAGTTTTCTCAAGTTCTGTAGGTGCTCTTCCTCTGTTCAGGATTTGGCAATCATATCATCCACGTATACTTCTATTTCTTTGTGCATCATGTCATGGAAAAGAGTCACCATTGTTCTTTGGTATGTTGGCCCTGCGTTCTTTAGCCCAAACGGCATCACTTGATAACAAAAAGTGCCCCACATGGTTATGAATGTGGTTTTCTCCATGTCGTTAGGATCCATCTTTATCCGGTTGTACCACTCGAGAAGCCGTCCATGAAGGAGAACCATGAATGTCTGCGGTGTTGTCAACCAAACGTGTCAATATGTGGCAAAGGGAAGTTGTCTTTAGGGCTAGCTCGATTTCAGATCCCTATAATCTACACACATACGAACTTTCCCGTCTTTCTTTGGTACTGGTACAATGTTTGCAACCCATTCGGGTATTTGGCTACCTCCAAGAATCCAACATCAAATTGCTTTTTCACTTCTTCTCGGATCTTTAACAACATATCTCGGTCTCATTCTCCGAAATTTTTGCTTTGTCTTGGTTTGCACTCCGATTTTGTTGGCAATTTGTGCACCACTATGTCGGTATTCAATCCTGGCATATCTTGATAAGTCCAGCGAAGACATCCTTGAATTCTGAAGTAGGGCTATCGTTCATGCTTGGTTTTTGAGAAATAGTCGTTCTATTTTTTTTTTTTCTCTCTTCTTGATCCCCAAGTTGACAATTTCGCTTTCTTCTTGGTGGGGCATAATCGCCTTTCTTCTTCGTCGTCCACCATTCTCTTTAACTCTTCCGGGACCTCAATTTCTATTTCATCATATCCTTCCTCAATTTCCTCCGAGACCTCGGGCATTCAAATTTACTCCAGGATTGGATCCGGTATCATTCATATTGTCAATCATGAGCGACCTGCATTAAATGAGAATGAATTGTATTGGGAAAGAGACGACTTTACATGAAGGGAATGAATATGAAGAATGCATGAATGGAATAAATGAGACTTTGGTCATTTTTAAGAAAGTGAGGATATTTTCATTTCAATCAAAAAGTTAACATAGGTGCTCCATACAAGAGATCCCCATTGTTTATGGGCAAAAACAAAAGGTTGATTCGGAGCATTACTCTGATCTATTCCTAAAAACTACAGGTAGATCAATGCAGCTCCAGTTATCGAGTGTTTCCCCGGGATGGCAAGGGCGGATGTTGGTCAACATTTTGCTTTGCCTGGTCCTTTTCAACTATCATGTTGATGTACATCCCCTCAAATGATTTACTGAGTATTTCCTCCTGGTTAAGTTCATCATTTTTCTTCATTGCCTCTCCAATATCTTGACCTGGCTGGTAGAACCCTCCAGAGACGAAAGTGGCTTTCAAACTAGGAAAGGATATCGACCTCCACGGAATGTCTTCTTCTTTAGATCTGGCTTTTCTTTGCTCCTCCTTCCTCTTATATTCCTCTTTCTTCATTGGACACTTGGTTGGTAACCCACCAAACGATCCTTCTTGTTTGTCATATTCTTGGGTCTCGTGTTTCCTTGTAATTTCTTCCCCCAATTTTTTTCCTATTTTGGCTCCTCGGCCCAGAGTTTCTGCGACGGTCATCTTAGTGTAATTAGATAACCCGGGGTAGGGGATCTGACTTCCCTCTGAAACGAATGTGGCATTCACTAGTTTCAATGCTCGGAACGAGCATTCTGCAAAGATCTTCATCATTTTGAATGTAGGGGCGTCGATGTCACCAAGCAACAAATTCATGCTCGCCTCTCACTCAGACCAATTTGCCTTCAACTACAAATTTTAATTTTTGATGCAATGATGATGGGAAAACTCTGCGAGTGGATCCACGGTCTTCCCAACAAGCGGTGTAAGATGGTTTTATGTCCATCACCACAAAATCGATCACATATTCGGTTGGTCGATCAATAGGGTATCTCAATTTTCCCCATTGTTCCTTTTTTTTTGCGTACCATCAAAGGCTCTTACCGAGTTGTGGCGGGGCTTTAGGTGCAAACCATCTATTGGTAATTTTTGCGGGGTTACCATAGGCAAGACATTCAATGCTGACCCGTTGTCGATCAAGACGCTGTAATACATACCCTTTGCGGTGGGTAGTGATGTTAAGGGCTTTGGTTGATCCCATTCCCCCTCCGGGATCTCATCATCACTGAACGTGATATGATTATAGGCGATGATATGCCCCACTATCATGTCCAGGTTTGATACTGAAATGTCCCCGGGCACAAAAGTTTGATTCAGCACTTTCAATAGCGTCTCCCGATGCTTCTCTGAATTCAAGAGTAATTCCAGCACTGTGATCCTGGCCGGTTGCTTTCGTAATTGTTCCACTACGCTGTACTCGCTATGTCTCAAGAACTTTAGAAATTCTTTGGCCCGGGCCTCGATTCGGTTTCATTTATCTTTTGGGAGGTTCTTCTCCAAATATCTGCGTAGGGCTAACTGCTGTATTCTTCCCCTTATCTTTTTCAGCCGCTTTCAAAGCCTCAGAGGAATAACATCGGCCGCTCTTTGTGAAATGGCCTGCCTCACCAACGTTCACATCGTTCTGGCTTTGTTGGTCTTTCAACGTAGGCTTTTTTACCTGATCGTGTTTTGGTTTTTCTGGCGTGGTTACATTTACAGCATAATTCCAGGGAATTTGTCGCATATCTTTGAATGGGAATGGAGATGGTGCTGAAATGATGATCTTGGGACTTATTTTGCTGGTTTTTCCTTGGGAGACACCTGCATTCCCTGGCCTGGGAGAGATGATAAAAGGTTTATCCTTCCCGTATTTAGTTTTGGGGTTATCCGTCATGTGTACGTCTGACCCCTTCTTCCCCATGGGCTCCTCAAAGAATTCTATTTGTTTTTCATTCATCAATTTCTGCACCAATTTCTTGAACTCGTCACATTTTTGGATATCATGCCCTTGATGCAGTGGAATTCGCAATACTTTCCACATTCATTCTCGCTTGTTGTTATCATGCCTTTGTCAATCACACGAGCCATGCATAATCATTGAAATACCCACCGTAAAGGAGACTTGATTTACGACACATCATCCTTTATCCTCATGGTAAAGCATTCTTGATGACATTTACCCCTGTTCTCATGATTAGGCAAATGGTTGTTGGCTACACTCGGCTCTTCAAACTTCAATATCCCAGAATCGATTAAATTCTGCAAAAGCTTTTTGAAGGCAAGGCAGTTCTCAGTGGGATGTCCAGGGGTACCGCCGTGATAGTCGCAATGTGCGCTTGGATTATACCAAGGCGAGAAGGGCGGATTGACAGGAGTAACGATGTATGGTCGGACCAGGTCTGCTTCATACAACTGGGAATAAAGTTCTGAGTACGAAACAGGTAGGGGAGTGAAAGTTCTCCTCTCTTTCTCTTTTCTGGTGACTCTCTTATCTCTTTGATTCGAATTTTGTGTTTTTCCCACAGGTGCTTGTGGCTGTGAGACTGTGAAGTTCTTCGGGGAGGTATAAGTGCTGGTGGTGTTTACTTCATTTCTCTTGTTATACTTTCGAGACCCTTCCCTACCATCAATTCTGCCGCTCTTAATTGCCAGTTCGAGAGACTCCCCAATCCTGATTAAGTCGGCAAAACACTGTGTTGTGTTATTAATGAGGCGATCAAAGAGTGCCCCTTTCAGAGTATTGACAAATAATGGCGTGATTTCATGCTCCGGGATAGGTGGCTGGATTTGGGCGGCCACTTCTCTCCACCTTTGGGCATATTGTCGCAGGCTTTCATTGGACTTCTGCCCCATATTTTCTAACATAATTCTGCTAGGGATCATGTTTGTTACATGTTTGTATTGCTCAGTAAATGCTTTAGACAGATATTTCCATGTATTAACATTTGCCTTACTCAACTGAGTATACCAACGTAACACTGCTCCAGTTAGACTATCCTGGAAACAATGGATCAGTAGCTTTTCATCTTTATGGTAAGCCGCCATCTTTCGACAGTACATCGTTATGTGTGCAGAAGGACATGTGGTTCCATCATATTTATCGAACTCTGGCGTTTTAAACTTTGGCGGCAGGACAAGATCAGATACCAGACTTAGGTCGCTAGCGTCATTTCCTGATTCTTCATTTGATTGTAACGCTTTAAATTTTTCCTCCATGAGGCGAAATCTTTCTTCCCACTTTTTTTCTACCTCATTCCTGATTCTTTCGACCATGTTCAGGTCTGGCACTTCTTCTTCATAAAGTGCTTCGGTATCGAGGGGTTGAGTCTCAAGTGCCCCTACTTGAAAGCTAGAAGACATTCCTGCAGGGTCAATATACACCTTCCTAGCCTGGTTTGGTGCAGTTGGTTGAACCTTGTAGTGAGCCGGGGTACCTTCCGGCTCTTGAACATTTTCTCCTTCTACTCTTTTTCCAAGACTTTTTGCCAGCAATGCGGTTATGTCAGATACTATAGATGTCTGTGACTGCGCAATCTGATCACTAAGGCTTCTCTGGTCCTCTTCAAGCCTTGTTTCAAGCTCTCTTTACCCTCTTTCCAGACTGATTATTCTTTCTTCCATGAGCTTTCTTTGTAGCCGGGTAAAATATGGGTGATGAATGATTGCGGGTTAACTACATACAACGCCACAATATTCATATTGTTAATATGGTTGCAAAAATATAAATGCATGTACAATGATACGAATGTTATGATGCAAATGCAAGAATGTATGCTGACAAGGTACTGATTCCGCTGGTAATCACCCTTTTGAACTACTTCCACGGGAATTAAAGGGTCTTGATTACAAAAAGTTCGTGTTACAAAGTAAAGATCCCTAGTACAAAAGATCTAATTACAACACAGAGTCCTATAGATAGACTCTAGCTCTATCTCCTAATTTTTCAATCGCTTTGAGCAGCTTGAGGAACCTATGAGCTTCTTCCATTCCCGGGGCTATGAAAGGTCGGAGTGTTTCAGCCTCGACAGCTAAATCATTCACGTGCCTGGTGACTCGCTGTATGTCCACCATTAAGTTTGCGTAATACTGGTTTCTGTCCTGTACCATTCGAGCAGCGTCGCGTAGTCTCTCCTGCCAATAAGTGTCCCATCCAGCTGTAGCCTCCTCGAACACATTAATTCTTTCTTTGTAATCCTCCACGGTTGCTTCGAGGGACCCAATTCGTGCTTGTAACACACCCACTTCGCGTTCTCTTTCTTGCAGCTCAGCGAAGTTATTCCTGCGGCAGTACATTCGAAGTGAGTGTTCGACTTCTGCCACCTTTCCTTTTAATTCATCATTTTGACTTTGGCTTTGCTCCAACCTTTGAATAGTGTCATCGTACAGTTTCTGCATCTCTAACAGTCTATTTCGACTACTTATGGATTTTCTTTTCCATACGGCGACACTTTCTCTCTCATGATGGACAGCTTGTTTTCCCTTGCTGATTTCTTGTCTGAATCTTTCTTTCTCTTGATCAATGGCCTTCTTGGCGGACCGTTTTTCTTCTTCCATAGCCAAACGGCAACTTTCTATCTCTTTCTCGATCGCTCTTTTGTTAATTTCTCATTCTTCTTCCACCAAGCGGATGTCGTTCATTCTTTCTCTTTCCACAGCTATGAACTGACTCCGGCCGGCCTTTTGTATTTTTGCTTGTAATAGGAGGGCATCTTTTTGATAAAGAGTATTCTTGTCGCTCAAATTCTTCAATTGCCTGATGATCCCGTCCTGCTCGTCAACTTCTAAGCTTGTTTTATAGAGTTCGCTCGCATGTTGGGTCTGTTGGATGTCCATTTTTCTTTTAACTTCTTCGAGTTCACTCCTTAAGATGTCGGCTTCAGACGGTACCACCCTTGTAAGCTCTTCGAGTGACACTGCTGGTCCTTGATCAGATTCAGGAATCACATTATTAACCCTTAAACGTCTCCAAAGATCGTAATCTGGGGTAGTCATGTGCTCGGTATCTCCTTCCACCCTGATCCGGTAACAATGATCCTAGGCCCTCATGATGGTCTGAATTTTCCCTTTGAACTCCCCTTTGAAAAGAAATTCAGTTTGGCTTAATCCGGCGGTATTAGGAATGAACTGTCGTGACCCGAACTGTCGAGATACTAAAAGCGGGCACAAGCGATCCTCCATGCAATCCCAACATCATCGGCCAGGTTGAATTCACCACAATCAGATAGAAAATAATTAACTTTACTGAGCCATGGGACCCTCCATGCTATGTCTTCATCTTGAATGTTCCTCAAGAAATCGTCCACATTTTTGTTTTCAAATCCTCTCGCCATTCCTTTGCTAAGTATTCTCGTAAAGGCGAAAAACCTTGGAAGGATATCCCCGGCAGGACCCGCGTCGGCGTCTTCCACATGTGACACTGAATCCATACTTGTAACAGCTGTGTGCATCCTCGAAAACGTCCTTCTTCATGTTTCCGGCTAGCATTTAAGGAAATGAAAGTCTCGACCAAGATTGCTGGTACTGGGTTTGCTTTCCGTTTCACCCGCTCAAACAAATCCAGAATGGCTATGTCAATGTTCCCAAGTACTCTGGGAAAGATCACCAAGCCATATATTCCTAAAGCGAATAAGTCCATTTTCTTTGCCTCGTATGGATGTGTCAATATGATGTCCCGAATACTTTCCCATGCAAAGACTGTATTATCTCCTCTGATTTGAAGGAGGCCACTAACCCAATCGTCACTCATTCCCGCAAAGGTTTTGAGTTTCGCAGTGTAATTCTGATTCCTCGGAGGCTTCGCGTAGATCCAATCTTCCTGAATATTTTTCTGGTTAAGTAAAACAGTGTATTCTTCTACCGTAGGCATCATGTCCTGCCCATTAAAGGTGAAGCAGCAAAAAGCTGGATTCCAGAACTGGACTATAGCTCGGAGTAGGGGCTGATTAATCCGAATATATAACATCTGTGCGATGTCGCCATAACTATCGCAGAATAAGTCTTGTAATCTTCGGTCCCATCTTTCCCAAATGCTTTGAAGATCCCACAAGTCGTTCTGTTGAAGACTCACATAGGTGTATCCAGCTATTACGCGTTCGTTAGGCAAACTGTCCCCTTGGATTTTCTGGTTGACCTCTGACCAATGTCTGACTGACAAATTAAGCTCTTCTTTCCTAAGACACCTTTTTTCCATGGTGAAAGACTTTCTGATCAGGCAAACCACTTGATCCAGTACCTTTATGTGATGTAAATGCAATGATGTATGAGAAAAAAAACAAAAGCGAAAAGAAAACAAGTCAGTACCAGATATAATTGATAAATATAAAAGGACAAAAATAAACAGAATAAACACACAAAACAACCCTATTTATCCCGTCTAAAACCTAAGGTTATCCGCATGGCTCTAAATGGGTAGGTTTCTATGTATTCTCTACATGCAGTCTTGGTTCTAGGAGGTACCCGAATTGTCCTTTCTGTCCTCTACTAAGAGTAGCAAGGCCCCCGATCATCACCCATTATAGGCTCCTTTCAACCGGGTTCAATTCAGGGGGACCCATTCGCTTATGCCCGTACGAAGGAACGATATCCTTACGAAAGCATAAGGTACTCGAGCCCCGAAGGTACTTGCTAGGCCCATACGGGAGAACGATATCTCCACGAAAGCATTAGTGTTTTCCCCCCACTTAAAAAAGACGGGTTTATATGCCATATTTTAAATGCGTTAAAATAAACGCGCAATTATGACCGAATGTTAATTTAATAGTCACTTTAATCCGGAACTTCCAATATTAGTAAAGCGGTAATTATTTTAAAAGCTTGACTCTCATTTGTTTTTTTAAAAAAAAAAAAACAAAAATGGTCCCCAGCGGAGTCGCCATCTGTAGCGATGTCTTTTTTTAAATCGCTAAATAAAAACGAGGATTTTTGAAGGTGTTTGAGAGGTGTTTGTGATTCTTTTGGATATAAATATCTATTCCGTGGGGTTTAAAAAACCTCATAAAAAAATGGAGTCGCCACCGGCCACTTAGGTAGGCCGGACACCATAAAACCAGAGATTCAAAAAGACAGGGTTCGGGAGTCGGTTACGGATGGGGAAGGATTAGCACCCCCACACCGCCCAAAATTGGTACTTTAATAATTACCGCTTTATTAATATTGGATTTTCCGGGTTAAAGTGACGATTATTTTAAAATTCGGTTATAATTGTGAATTAATTTTAAGGGTCCCGTTATCCGAGAATAAACGCCCAACCACTATCATTACGCTTGATACTGGCCCCGTTTACGCTCGGATAAAAGGACACCGCATTAACAAGTTATAAATCATATGCAATCTTAGTGGCAAAAATATAAAACATGGCAAAATATTTAAATGTAATAAATATTGACATAACAGAATACTAATCTAACATAAATGATATACTAGACTAAACATGCATATATACATATTAATCTAAATAATAGACAAAAACAATTGTAACATATCAGAATAACAAGGCAGGAATAAGTACGTATAAACGAACAAATATTTCAAAAAGACATGCATACTAGTAATAAAACATATTTCAACGTATATGGGACAATATATCATACAAACAAAAGTAAATATACTAGCATGTAATCCTAAAAAACATACACACATACAAAAATACAAAATATACCATGTATGAATCAACTAAAACATAACATGTTTAATATGAATAACCGGATAAAAAGATGCATAACTATTATAAGCTTAACACACATATACATGTAAACATAAAATACGAGGCATATACGAAGGACAAAAAATAAAACAATAGAATATCAGCATATACGATTATAATACGAACATGAATATTTACAAAGAATACAGGACTGAAATGAAAGAAAAATAAAAGTCAGTAGCAGAAATTAAAGAACAATAATATGTAATTTAGGGACGAAATTGCGAAACAAACAAAACCTAAAAGGACCAGAACTGTAATTAGACCAAGGGGCAGACCCAAAACGAAAAGTTCAAAAACGCGGGATGACTAAAGGCGTAATTTCACCATTTAAAATCTGAATCGGTGTAATTTAGGGATTGGATTACAAGATTTTGAAATATCAGGAGGACTGGGATTGTAATTATACCATGCGACAAGACAAAAACGAAAATATTGAAAACGCGGGATGGTTAAGTGTGTGATTTTCCCATTTAACGAAATAATAACAGTTATATAAACCCTCTTTTTAGGCCGAAATCAAAATTTTAGCCATTTGTTTCATTTTCTGGTTTTGTAAGAACTATGTTCTTCATTTTTCTCTCAACTGTTCTTCTGAAACCCAGAATCTGGCGGCCGGCCGCCGTGTTCTCCGCCGCCGGCCGCCGCTAACCGGCGCCGGCGTGACTCCAAAACACACCAAAACAACCCCATCTTCATCCTCAATACGAAGCCTAGGTTGGATTCAGAGGATATACCTCTATTCGCCCTAGATCTAAGAAATACGAACCAAAAAATATATTTTTTTAGACCAAAACAAAACTACAAAGGGTCTTCCCCTCCCTTTAGTTCACCATATCAGGCTTGGAGAAGCTGAAAGGCTTATCACTGAGGAAGGGAAGACCCCCAAAAGACGCCGGTAAGACTACTCTTCCTTTTTTGTTTCTGTTTTTTTTGTATATGCATGTAAAGAAAATAAGTAAGAAAAAGAGACAAGTATTTACCACTGGACTGTCTTTCGATTTACTTGACTGGTTACAATTTTTGGTTTTTTACAAGATCTCTGTTCTCTCTTTTTTTTTTGCTACTACTCTCCTTTCTCTGTTATTATCCCCGTTACAAAAGTTCCCGTTTCATATATATTATTGTCTTCGTTTTGTTGCAAGTTGCATCTTGCTTTTTCAGATCTGAAATGAACTGAAAATTTTGCTTGTTATCTTGGGCATGTTCTGAACATGGGGACTGAATATCGGCGCGGTGGCGGTATGGATATTCTGCCAGCGGCCAGACGTGTTCTCGGCCGTTAGATCAGATCTGATCTAACGGTCGAGATGGCTTGAAGAACGATCGGCCTGGATGAAGCCTCGATTTGATGAGACGGCTTCAGATTTCGCCACGTGGAGCTCCGCAGTCGAGGATTCAGAACGCGTGGATCTTACGCGCGCGTGGAATGTTGAAGCGACCGTGCGTGGACCACACGCGCGCGTGACACTCGAACGGTCCATACGTGTGGAACACGCGCCTGACAGATATTTTTGACCTCTTAGTTGTATCGTGGCCGTTGGATCAGATCTTGATCCAACGGCCCACAGTTACCTGCACATTGTAATTAGATAAGATTTAGATTTGGGCCAACCGGGCCTTGTAATTGGACTTGGACTGTAAATTTTATTTGGGTTTAATATATTTAATTCTTTCATTTTGTCAGCCCAATAATAATAATAATATAATTATAACAGCAATACATATACATAGGAAAATGTATACTTATATTATACAATCATTAATTAATATAATATTCTAGCATACGTACGTATAATCATACATATAATTAACATAACATCTATATATTAATCAAATACGCTTATACTCTAGATACATACGCGACATACATACACCCCTAATACGTATACATAGCTTATACATGCACACACCATCTTATATTAGTAACATTCATATAATAAATATACATGCAATATTAATATATTTACAAGTGAAAATGAGTGATTACAGATACGTTGATGGATTGATTTTTTTTTATCACATTTCAAGTGTAACTTATTTGAATTAATTACAATTATTTATTAAAACGAGATAGTTGGTCGAAGTAAAAACATGTATAATTCAATAAAATAGTTAAAAAGAACGTTAATGTAGAAGTGACTATAAATCTAATTCCAAAAAAAAAATAATGAAAAAAATTGTAGTCGATCATCGATCTAAAACTGGTAAATAATAAAATAAAAATAAGCAACAAAAGAAAAAGTAAGACTAAAACTATATTGATAATTAAAGAAGGAAAAGACGGTGATTGTTGATCACAAAAATGCTAATGAGGATGAAGACATGATGAAAGGGTAATTTAGTCGCCTTTAATTTTAGGTGCACAAACTCAAAAGTGACCAAACAAAGCAGGGGAATAATATAAGAGGGACATGTGGGTCATGGTCCCCAAATTTTAAAAGTTTTTTTTAAAAAAATTAGAGTAATAATAAAAGTGTATTTTAATCCTTTAAAAATATATAATTTATATTATTACTCTCTTTAAATTTAAATATTTTAAAATGGTCTCTTCAATAAATAATATTGAGTTACGCCACTAAAATAAAAAAAAAATTATTTTTGAGTATTTTGAGTTTGATGTTATCTTTTCTCTCGCACAAGTTGAATTATTCGGTTGTTATCAAACGCCCGTTTAGACACTAAAAATAATAGAGAAACACTCATTGAAAATCAAACTGATAACCGGAAAAATGCAAAGGGAGCCTTAGTCAAAAAGGCAATATTTGAACAAATCTGGATTTAGAAAATGTAAATGAACTGAGATGGGAGTATAAGTAGGAATTGGCCCCATTAATTATTACTTGAATGGACTTTGTTGGAAATGATAAATTCGAATCCTGCCGTGCCCATAAATCATTATTACGAAGAAAATCCGGACCACATCACACCCATTAATTATTACTCTTTACGAATAGAAATGATAAAGAATTTATATTTATATTTATATTTAGGCTTAAATGAAAAGTAGGTGTTCAAATTATATCTTTTTTAAACTTTAAGTATATAAAGTATTTTTTTTGTAAAAATAGGTGTTCAAAGTTTCAAAAGTTATAATTTTAGGCGCCTGACAGTTAATGTGTATTAAATTTTTTAACTAATCAATGCTTGACACGTGACATATTTGGGATACCTAAAATTTGAACTTTTGAAAGTTTGGGCACCTATTTTTACAAAAAAAATACTTTAGGCACCAAAAATTATAATTTTTGAAACTTTGGGCACCTATTTTTACAAAAAAAAATACTTTAGACACCTAAAGTTAAAAAAAGACATACTTTAGGCACCTATTTTTCATTTAAGCCTTATATTTATTAATACGTTTTAAAATTATATATTTTTATTTTAAATTATTTTTTAAATTTGTAATATTTTAATTTCATCCTCAAATCAAGATTCATTCTAAATTGATTAATAAATTTTTGAATGTTTCGGTTTCATCCTAAATTATGACCCTCATTTTAAATTAGTTTTCAAACTTTTAAACATTTTGATTTCATCCTCAAATTATCGTTTATACCACATCATATTATTACATAATGCACACCAATATTTATATGATAATTAATATTTTTATAATAATTTTATTAACATGAGATATGACTGGTATATACTGATAAATTGGGGATGACATTAGAATGCTCAAAAGTTTGAGGATCAATTCAAAATAAGAGTCATAGTTTAGGGGTGAAATTGAAATGTTTAAAGATATGCAGGCAAATTAAGACTGAAGGTCATAGTTTAATGATAAAATTAAAATGTTCAAAAGTTTAGAGTCTAATTTAAAATGAGAATCGAAAAATATATAGCAGTTAACTCCAAAAAAAAATGTAAAAGTATGAAAAAAACATAGAAACCAATTTTTTTTCAACTGAATTAATTTCGGTTAATCTCTTATATCAACTTATGAGTTTTATAATAATAGAGATAATAATGTAATGTAATGGTTTTATAAAAATATTATAAATAATTATTATTAAAAAGAAGACAATAAATTTCTCAATAATCAAAATTAAATTAAACTTTGAGAGCCATGTTTTTGGAAATCATTGAATAATAATTGAGAATTTACTATATTACACACATTAGCTTTGGGTTCCCCCACCAGAATCCGCCGCCGTTTTGTGCCTACTCGAACTGCCAAGCCGAGAACGCTTGTAAGCATTTGCTCTATTTACTGCTTCAATCGTCTTCGGATCCAAGGTTATGTCGGAATTAATCACGGTCTCGCCTTCCTCGGTTTTCTTGCCTTTAGGGTCGGTCTCCGGGAGGTCCACCTGGCTCGCGGTCTGCACGCTGATTTCCGACAAGGTCCCACCGTGCGTTGGACGAGGTCGTTTCTTGAAGAACAAGCAAACCACGGCGCAGTCGTCGACCTTGGACCCCGGATACTTTGTTCTCCATGCTTGAACTGCGTAATAAACCAACACCTTTGCTGCTATGGACTGTCTCTTTACTGAGGCAACTATTTGTACCACCTCATTGTTTGAAAGCACATCCCACACCTGCACTAAAATTGGTTACTATACTTGAATTCGGGATTTAATCCTTCTACTTTAGTTCAGTCCTCTATTTTTATAATGTTATAGTTAGTCCGAATCTGCACGACCGGAACTATAATATGGCGATCAAAATCTGCATTCTTACCCCATCAGTTGCCATCACTACAAATTCATCTTTGGGTGTTAGGGTTCTATAAAAAACTTGAGGGGTTGAGATAAGTCCATGATCCTTGAGGCAGAAGTCACCTAAAGCCCGGGACATAGCTAGACCAGGGCAATCTTGGTCCTGCATCCACACCCGCAGTACGTTAGGTTCTTCTTCCATCGCAAACACCCTTCCACCGTTCTTTTCGATTCTTTCGGCTTCACTTTGTATGCTTGGTTTCAAGTCGACTGTGAGTTGGACCGGAATGAGTTGGTTTTTGTTGTCCCTGGTGCCAAGAATCGCTCGAGAATCCCCTAAGTTCGCGATTATCAAGTGATGGTCCTGAAAAGATTTGTTACAACTACGATACAACCATGTATCATTTAGACGGTAAAGGCATCAGCATACCTGCTTGACAAGGGTTACGGCTGTGGAACCACTGCAGTAACTATCAAGGGAATCTTCCTTGCTAAGATCTTTGTCCAGTTCGTGGAAAGATTTAAGGAAATCCGCCTCCCATTGTTTAGGACGGTTGTCCTTGTCGCTTTCCTTTTTGGCACCGTGCCGAGGCCGAGGCTGTGGCCGATGCGCCGTGGAAAGCTTAAAGGGCAAGGTATCGCACACATGGCGTGCGACCTTGTGACCCGAGGGACCATGACCGTCGAATACACCGCAGAAGAACACATTTTTCTCGCCCGTAAAGTTCTGGATTGTTTACGGAGATGAAACATCAATTTGAAAGCAAGTACATAGAAATGAAACATACATACATGTGTACCAAGGAAGATCATGACATGATTTGATTTTGTCTGATATATATATATACACACGATTAGCATCTAAATTTTTGAATGAAATAAAGATCATGCAAATGATTATGTGTATTCGAAGGAACAAAGAGGGTTCTTTCGATGCGATCCTAATTCCGTCCCTGATCGGCGACACTGGATTTAACATTAAAACAGGAATTTAGAATCGGAAAAGGAGAAAACAAAACAAAAACAAGTGCAACAACATGAGAAGGGTGAAATTGACCTCCCAAACGGTCATGGCATCCTGGTTGATCCCCTTCTTGCCCTTACGGGTGTACATCGAGGTGAAGGAAGAGTTGCCCTGCAATCTGATAATGGCGCCATTATGTCCGGTGCTGGTGACATTATTCTCGTGGTGTTCCTCCGCTTTCTCTCTCTCGTCTGACTCGTCTTTCCCGTGCCGTCTACCTTTGTATGTGCATTGCGTAGAACAGCAGGCACCCATATTTGTGTGGGTGTGTCGACGGAAATCAACCTCTCCTCCGTTAAAAGAACGCAAAAAAATGAAAGAAAAAATAGATTTCGAGAAACCAATGCGCAGCACCACCCACAAAAAAGGCTATGGAACCGGGGAATTCAACCCCAATTTGGTGGTGGAGGCGAATGCCAGCCAATGTGCCAATGTGTTGTGTCCCTTTTATGTTTCACAAATATGAAGGGGTAGCGGCTATTTGCCTTGTTGGTAATGCTAATCACGACCCAATTACACATTTAGGGCAAAACGGACCGGTTTTGTAATAGAAAAAATTATGTTCACAAATTAATATACATGGATTTGGAAATTAACATTAACTAAATTTACTAAATATATACCATGGTTGTTATGTTGTTGGGATAAATATGATTAGGTTGTAGTAGGAGAAATTATTAAATGGACCCGGCTCACCACGTCATCTATGGTCTATCCAAAATTTATCTATTTCAGCGTAACTTCCAAATAACTACCATTATTTAATGACATGTAGGAAAGAAGTGAAGATTCACATACACTTAGAGATGGGCACGGGTCGGGTCAGGTTTTTGGTCCACTCGAACCCGACCCGAAAATAAATACCCTATACCTGCACCCGACCCGGCCCGAACCTATTCTCTAAAAAATCCGACTCAGCCCGACCCGAAAATAAATATACTAAACCTTACCCCGACCCGACCTATATAAAAAAAATTTTAGGGGACTTAATCATAAAGAATTATAATTTGAAGGACTAAATTGTAAATAAAAATTAAATTTTAGGGACCTAATTATAAAAATATAAAAGGGGTATTATTATAAATATCCCTAAAAAATTTAGGGAAAATTACATAATTAGTCTCGGGTCCGATATTTTCCACCCTAAACCTGCACTCGACTCGACCCGAATTTCTTGCATATTCCACCCGAACCCGTTTTTTTTAAAAAAAAAACCCTATCGGATCGAGTCAAAACCCGTCGAATTCGGGTTTCGTGCCCATCCCTACATACACTTGCAGACTACGCTGCTCAAATTCGGGTCAACTAGAGAAACATCATATTTACCATTGGGACCTCTCAATGAATTTGAACCTACATAATTACTCTTAAAATACAAAATCTAAATCTCTAATTCTAAATCTTAAAATATAAACCTTAACCCTTAAATTTTAACCATAAATCGCAGTAACTTTTAAGCCCTACAATTTGAACCCTAAGCTAAATTTTTAACTTTAAACCCTAAACCTTAAATTTTAACAATAAACCCTACAAACTAAGCCTATAAACTCTAAACCCTAAAACAAAAAAAATTGTATACCCATGTGTAAGTGAATAGTTTATCCAAAAAAGAATAATTTTCATTTATTTTTATTTAAATAATTTTTTTATACATATAATGCAAAAAAATACATGTAAACTCTTTAGACTATAAAATCTAAATCTCTAACCCTAAATCTTAAATTTTAACAATAACCCCTAAATTTTAAACCATACAACTACACACCTAAACTCTAAACCTTAAATAAAAAAGTATTAAATAATTTTCCTTTTTTTATTTATCACTACTTAAATTAAATAATATTAAGATATTTATCTATAATACTATAATTGTTAATCTGAAGTAGATCCACCACGGCCTACGCCAACGCCACGAGACTGTAATTAAAACTTTTAGTTTATTGCAGGAACTGAACCAAATCTCTAGGACTGTCGACGGATGCACAAAAGTCAGAAATTTTAAAATTAAATCATAAACTATCCGAATCTGCAATCGGAATTATTCGAATCCATGTTCATGTGAGATTTATGTGAAAGAATTCCATGATTAATACTTGTACATATATTTTGAACTTGCAGGCCTAAATGTTCAAACTATGAATACAAGCAAGCAAGAACAGTGGAACAATCAACTAAATGGTAAACTTTGATTTGCAGGCAGCTACATCCAATTTAAATGAATGACCTGAACGACAAATGTAACAACAATAACCCAGAGACAAAAGGAAAAAACCTACGGATGTGATTTCATATCATATAAGCCATTACAGAAACAAAGAAATGCTACGTTTAAACTCACTTGCCGGTTGCCGGTCACCGGTCACCACCACTGATGGACAAGAACTCCGCTATCTCGGAGGGAAGTGAACAGTCGCAAGCATTGGCCGTAGTTCTTCTCGTATTTGGTACTTCTCTGTCCAGGACAACACCTTTGCCACCTATTATAATGGCATTCGAGGAACATCTCGTCGATCAAACAGATTGCACCTGTTTCGAATAGCTTAGGAATCAAGTCGAATTCAGTTCCTTCCACGTCCATCTTCATCACCACAAAATCACTTTCCGTCACGGTGTTCTTCAACCACTCGGCGAAATCAAACCCTTGAATCTCATCCACCTCGCCTCCGCTTGATTTAACTGGTTGTATTCTGCCCATCCCTCTACCTTTATCCTTGAGTTCACTCACTTCTTCCTGGCCAGGATCGCGATTGATCTCGAACCGGAGTGTCTCATTCCTGACCCATGCAGCGTAAGGCAACAAGGTAACCGTCTTCTTCTTCAAATCGTATTGTTGATGAAAATGCTTGTCAGCCTCGATAGCATATACATGAAAGGTTTTGTTCTGTTTGGGGTATTGTTTCCGGAACCAGCTTCCGATGCTAGAACCGTAACTCCGAGCACCAACATCAACATAAACGTATCTACTCTTGAAACTGATATCAACCATTGATGGCAAATACTTCACATTGTTTATATTTCTTTTCAAGGTAATCCATGGCTTTAAGGGCTCCTCCTCGATAAGCGGCTCGGCCTTCTCGACCAATTCTCGTTTATGGCCCGGAGCCGAGCACTTACTACCAGAATTACCACCGGGAATCTTTTTGCCCCCACGGCTAAGAACTCCGGTCTCTTTTCTAAATACAATTTCTCTAACAAAAGGCATTGATGAATCGAAACCTTCCATATCAAGCATTTTAACTAATTTGCAAGAATTAAACAAATCAAGTAAAGAATTCATACTGTAAGTATCATTAGCCTTGATGTGGACGACTGCAAACCCTTCAGGTTTCAGGGTCCGAACGATTTCCGACGCGAAATCCGACGGACGCGCCGATACATCAAGGCGACCACCACCGGTGAATATGAAATCAAAAGTATTATCATCGAACGGTATCTGATGCCCCTCACCTTTAATCACCAAAGGCTTGGCCGCTTTCTTGAAGATGCCGATGGAATCTTCCACGCCTATCTCTTTCAAGGCGAAAACTTCTTGTCCAAAGGGAGTCTCCACGCAGAGAGACTTGGAGTGAGGCGTGAGGTAACCGTCAGATATCAGATCTTGGAAAATCGAGGTGTAGAAATGGACGGCCCTGATCCACTCCTTGCTGGTGTAGAGTTCCCGGCGAGGATCAGACCGTGAGACGGCGTCGTTTCCGACGATGGCGGAGACTCCAGCACCAGGGATGACAAAGTTGAGACTCTGCGGCATGGAGAAGAAGCAAAAGTCGCCGCGATTGCAAGACTCGCCGGTTATCGTAACGACGTAAGCGAATCGGATGACCAGGATGAAAACACCCAAAAGAAGAGCACGCGCCAGAATATTCCTAAAAAGGCTCGGCTTCCCTGTAGCAGGTTCCATGATAACAGTAACTATAGAGATGAAAAAACAAAAACAAATAAGCTTTTTTCCGCCGTTTGAGTTTGTATCAGTTGCAGAGTGGATTTTAGTCAACAAAAAATGAAAAAAAAATGAAAAAATCGTTGAAATTGGAGGAGAGATTAACGGGAGCAGAAACGAGCAGAGGTATGGTTAGCGCCGACGAGAGATCTGGAAAGGAAAGGAGAAGGAATCGGAAAATAGAAATGGAATGGAAGGGCAAAACGGGAATGCATGTTTGTTTATCTAGCTGTTTACGGAGTGAGAGCGGACATAACTATCTATCTGGTTGCTATCGGCGGCAGCCGTAGACGGTGGCGTAGAGAGAGAAAGTTGAAAGTGGATGAGTTGGAGAGGAGAAAAGTGAAATGAATGTTTGGATGGAAGAGGGATAAAGGGCGTTGGTTTTGGTGACCCACCGTTCACTGGAAGGTAGTTTTCAACGCGGATAAGCCAGCTCAGCAGCTGCTTGGAAAAAGTAGAGAGTGAGTTTACTCGGGTTAAAATGCCCGGCCCATTTTTCCTTACTTCCATATTTGGTGTCGTAGATTTGTCTATTATCTCTAGAAAACCCAAAAGTGATGTCGATTTTGATTTTGATTTTGATTTCGATTTCGATTTCGATTTTATTAGATTCGGTTAATTTTAGTTGTTGTTTTTTTACTCAAAAGAAAGTTAAGTTTTTAGATTATTGTCTCTGACAAACAGGTTATTTAGGGGTTTAAATAGCGGATTTGGAGAAATTTAAATTGTACTTTTAAAAATTTTAATTAGGTCCTTTTAAATTTGTTAAAAATTCTCATTAAATCTTTCAAAAAATTAATTAGTTCTTTAAATTTTTCAAAATTTTTAACCAGACCTCCAAAAAATTTATAAGTTTTGATTAAGCCCCAAATTATCGCACCAAAATTTGTCCCAAATTATTTTACACGGGCAGTGTATTGATTATTCCCCGTAGGTTTTTTATTTAAATATAAATAATTATTTGATGCGCCATCAATATAAAGTTTTTTTCATAAGCATGTCCCTTTTAGGGACCTTAAACCCTAACCTCTAAATTCCAAACTTTAAACTATAAAAATCTATTCTCAAACCTTAAATATTACCACAAACACTAAATTTCCAATCTTAAACCTTAAAAATTAGGCACGCGTGGAAAACAAATTTTCCACCGCCGATGCATAAGATATTTTTCTTTAAATATATTAGATTCTAATTTTCTTTAGTGTCATCTGACTAATTTTGTTTTGTTTTTTATAAAGTATATGTCCATTTTATAGTTTATGTTATAGATTCGTGACTCTCCCTCCTAACAATGTCGTCACCAAGATTTGAATCCAAGTTTTCGCCTTGAGAAAACAATGTGTCTTGCCATTGAACCCAACTTTTATTAATATTTTATTTTATTTTTAAGTTCTAAATAAAAATATTTTTATTTTAGATTTTTTCATATCTTGTTGTGTATGTCCGTTCGTCTTGTGATACGACTTTCGTTTATTTTTATGGTGGTTTAACGTTCGTAAGAAAACAATACATATACTCTGATCATAAAAAGTCTGCGGTCTACTATGATTAAATTCTCATTTGTTGTATAGTTTAAAAGAATATTTTGTTTTTTACTTCATGCATTTTAAATTTTCTTTTCATCAAAATCATTCTTTAGGTTTCCTAGCTTATCTCATTCCAGTTTTTTTAGTAATACAGATAGAAAAAATTAATTAGAGATCTCTCTTAAGAATATATATATATATATATATTTTTTTCTAGCAATAAATGTTTACTTCTCTGCTTTTTACCTGGTCCCTAAAGTTGGCATTTTCTTCTTGTGACGGGAACACATTTGTTTCTCTTTTATTCTTTAAAGTATATTAATGATCATTAAATTAAGTTGAAATGATATTTTTATTATTAAAATTTTAAAAGATGAAATAATTTTTAGATTTTTTATTGTGTTGATATCTATTAGTGATAATTTTTTGGTTGTCCTTCGGTTCTTTAGAGTTTTGTCCTATAAATCTAGACTGACTCGCGTCGCACACTTGATTTTGATGTGCGAGTCTCCTAACATGGATTTTTTTGTATAAACAAGGCCTCAAATTTAGACTTACTTAAGCGATACCAAGCTGCTTACCACTTGGACCAACACTCATTGGTAGTTTTTTTTTCTATAAAATTTCGTAAGTTTAAGGATCATTTTATAACAATTTTATAAATTTGAATAACCATTTTATAACATGTGAAAAAAATTAATGATACTCGTAACAAATCAAAAGTTTAATGACCATTTTCTAATTCTAAAATTTTACTGACCAAAAAATCATTTTAATTTAATTCAATGACTATTAATATACTTCTATGAATGTTGAGTACAACCATCCATTTTCATCTTTTTATTGGGAGAAATTATATTATAGGTCCAGCTTGTCACGTCATTTATGGTTTTAACCAATAAAAAGTATTCATTTTATTAAATTTTTCAATGTCATCAGACAGTTTAGATTTACCATCCTAATCTATTTATCTTGATTTAAATCTAACCATATATAAGTACTGTTTAGAATCGTTCTCAGTTAATATCGAATTTGTCGTTGGCGCAATTGAAGGAATCGAACCCTGGTCCTGACTCTTAGTTTAAAGGATTTTTTGGTGCAACAATGGTAGTATATGTTTAATATTGAACCCTTAATAAAAATTCATGCATATCTTGTAGATAACGATATTCGAATTCAAGTCTCCTAAAAAATCATCAACCCTTCTCTACTAAGACAATTCATTGGATTTAAAATTCACTGTCCTTTTCAAATATTTATACAATACTTTTTTCTAACTACATAATCATAAATATTTAATTAATTTAAATTATTTTAAATTATTTCTATTCATATTCTATAATCATATATGAATTCCGAGATTACTGTTTTAATATAATTTTATTTAAAATAGATAAATGAATATGATATTTTAAAAGAATGATTAAGTGACACTTAACAAAATGAATGTCTCGAGAATCTCGTTTAATTCCATTAAAATGTGGTCGACCACAGCTTGGGTCCGTGAAGAATGTGAACAAAGAGATTTACAAATCACACATCTTCTTTATCCGTGGGTTCTTTATCATTCAAATAATCCCTTTAAAAAATTATTGGGTAAACTACTTAAATGACCACTTAATTATAAGGTTGGTGTCGATGTGACCATTATATTTTTAATTTTATTAATTTTACCACTTAACTATTTAAGTGGTTTTAATCAAGTCACTCACCGTTAACACATAACGAAGAGAATTGGCGTGGCCAAAATTTGGGTTGGGGGGCAAAACATAAATATTTAAAAGTGAGGGTCAAATTCATAAATAAACTTATTTTTTAAAAAAATTATAACGGGACAAATGTGAAAAAAATCTTGGGGGTGAGGGCAATTGTCCATCCCCACCCATGTAGCTTCGCCCCTAACGAAGAGGTTGGCGTGGCTGTTAAACAAATTAAAAAAATACTCCTCCAAACAAATTGTGATACATGCCACTATCTAACTGGAAGATAAATTTATTAGATTAAATTCAATTTAAGATAAAATTAATATAATATGTAAATAATGAAGACCAAATGTATAATTATACCAATTTTGTTTAACATCAACATCAACATCTCCGTTATGTTTTAACGGTTGGTGGTTTGATTGAAACCACTTAATTAGTTAAGTGGTAAAATGGCTAAAATTAAAAATATAGTGGCCAAATCAACACCAACCCCATAGTTAAGTGGTCATTTGAATAGTTTATCCAAAATTATTCAGATAAAAAACTCATATCCAAGATAATTTAGATAAATCCTTTCGGTCTGCGTAGGACAAAACTAGTGTCCTACCAGAAGTGAGTTCGAAACAATAGGATATAAAAAGGAAAATTTTAATTTACTGTTTTTATTTTGCACATGACTCGCTCTTAGTGAAGCGCAAATTTTAAATTCGCTTCTGGTAGAACACGAATTTATCTTATATGAACTGAAAGAAGATATTTATCTAAATAATTTTGCACAGAGTTATTTATCTAGATATTTTTTTTAAAGGATTATTTGAATGACAAAGCTTCCGAGGGGCGTTGGGGTGGTTTGGTATGGTAGTTACAATACAACTCAGGCCAACGAAGGGACAGGGACAGCTACATTATAACATTAAAACGGCCGAGGTCCACATGATAATGCTAGTAACGCTATGCTGGAAAGCTAAGCTAAGGCCGTCCTTGATTTTTCCTATTTATTTAGATCACGCGCTCACTTTCAATTCAACCCCGACTCCCATCCAATTCAAAGATGATAATTCACATGATAGATTCAGATATTTGTATATAATAAATATATAGATTTAAAGGTGTAAGAATCTCTTGAATTTAAAAAAAATAATTAAGCTTTTGAATTTTTTGCGTCCAATTAAGCCTTGAATTAAGAAATTAGATTAGTTAAGCCATTGAATCAAGAAATTAAACCAATTAAGTCCTTTGACCCTTTTTGACCATTAAATTTTAACAATTTTTTAGATATTACTGGCACATGATACACAACAGTGCTATCATGTTGCATTTACATATTTTTTTCAAAAAATATTTTTTTATAAATTTTATAAGTTTTTTTTAGAATTTTTAAAACTTCTAAAGAATTTTTAAATAAAATAAAAAAATTTAAAAATGTCAAGTGAAAGCACTGTGACACGACACATTGCACCAATAGTTCAAAAAAATGTCAAGATTTAATTATCAAAATTACTAAAATGGCTTAATTGAATCAATTTCTTGATTCAAGAACTTAATTGATTCAATTTCTTAGTTCAAGGGCTTCTTACACCTTTAAGCCAAATATATTCTTACAAATTCATATATTACAAATCCAAATGTTAGAATTGTTATACATTGCAGATAAAGATATACATATTTGAATCTATATTATCAGAGATGAAGTCATGATCGAATATCAGAAGGGGTCGAGTTGTTGAACTTTAAAAATATAAGGTTTATTAAGTATTTAAACTAAAATTTATGAGACAATGTCTAATTTATTTAATATTTAAATTTATAGAGACTTAAATTGTCATTAAACAACAAAATTGAAGAGAGACAAATTAATATTTTAGATATTTTAATTAAAAATACATAAAAACTTAATGTTTAATAAGAATTGGTACAAATTTGAAGGGCCAAATTGAATTTTTTTTTTAAAAAAAGCTTATTATTAATTTTTCAAATTCTTGGGGCTAAGTCCCCTCGGCTATCTTCTCTCCCATTATTGCACATTACTTATATATGGAGATTCAGATATTTAAATTTCTGCCTCCAACAACTTTGTTTTTCTTCTTTTGGTTGGTGGTTGTCAATCATTTTTAGTATTAATTGTCGATTATTGGGTCTATTTTTTCGTATTTTAATAAGAATATCTACCTTTGTGACATGTGTTTTCTCTGTTTTTGTGACACGTTTTTCTTTATTTTTTTGTGGTTCGTTTCATCTGTCCTTGTGGCATAATTTCAACATACCTTAGAGGTCGGTTGGTACTCGTACAGAGATCTTCACGACGCTAATCTCTTATTATGGTTCTGTTGGTGGTCTTAGAAAGATGGATCCCCACTCGGTTGATGATTGGTTGCCGATGTAATCAGACCTGGGTAGCGGAACAATTTGCATGATAGCTTGGTTTACTCACCACTCATTTTTCACCCGTAAAACGTCTCGTTTGGATAGAGACAAGGAGATTCATGAAGGTTTCTGGATTTTGGTATGCTAATATCAATGGAAGTGTTTATTTTTCTTTGCACCATTGTAAAGAAACTTTTAGTGGACTTGTCCATTTTTTTCTCTTTTTAATGCATTGTATTGTATTATCTTTCATGGTGATTAATAAAATTCAGATGCCAATGTTCAAAAAAAAAATATTCAAATTCGACTCAAGATTACAAAAATAGATAATATATTTGTTTTTGGATAATAATATTTTCTTTAGATTCAAATAGTAATATTAAGATAATTTATGAAAAATATATTTAAATTTTAGACAAATTTATAGATTTATATTTAAATAATTAAAAATGTAGATATTCAATCTGTCATCGTTGATAAATTCCAATCCTCATAATAACAATAATTCACGTCAATTCCGTTGCTAACTCATTACTCACGCACATGTATTTCTCCCTTTTCGTCGTTTTAGTATACATACGTTTTGATATTAGAAGCTACCAGCCAGGCTGGTCCACTGTTTTCTCACTTTCATTTATAAATGGGTGGGCAAGGCCAGCCCCATTGGGGGTGTGGTTAATCCGAGTTAACTAATTAAATTAGATCGATTTAATCATATTTTTTATTTACTCAATAATTAGCCTAGTAACTAAGAATACTTATATTGTTTTATTTTATACGAATTTGTTTACCGATCTCAAAAAAAAAATCTCAGCTACGGTATTGATTCGACCTGTGATCTTTAGCATCACGAATTACTGGTACATGCATCTTCTTTTACCGAAAGCAGTCATCAAGAAAATTGATCAAATGTGCTCTCGATTCTTCTGAAAAAGGAACGACACGGCAACTAAGGGAGCAAGAGTTAGCTGGGCTCGTATTTATTCTTTACAGTTCGAGGGAGGTCTCGGCTTGAAGAATTTAGAAACCTGGAACAAGGCATGCATCCTCATGTTAATGAAAAACATTCTAGCTTGATGGGCTCAATTTCCTCAACCGATTTTATTGTCAAGTGGTGGAGAAGTTGGATTTTGGGTGATTGGTGGTGGAAGCAATAAAAGATAAATGACACAAGAATTTTAGAGTGGTTCGAGCTTCTAACCAAGCTCTACATCCACTGCCTTAGCTTCCCCACTAAGGATTTCCAAATTCACTAAATTAATTTCTTTCTTTTTTTCTCGGGCTCAATAGGCAACCCTTACAAACACTAGACTTATACCCAAAGTCTAGCAAAACACTCTTTAAGCAAAGATAAAAGAAAGCAAACAAAGAAATCCTCACTAGGTAGATTGTTTGCACAATTAAGCTCACTCACCCAACCCTAAAACACTTGAGCAAATATTACAATGAAAGCTCACAAGTGTTGTCTATGAAAAATATGAAAATCTGAGCACTAAGACATTTTACAATCAATGAAATGTTGGCTTGTTGATCATTAGTTGTTCCAGGTGCTTGAAGGATCATTTTATCCTCCCAAATGAGTTCCTAACCGTTGGTAACCGTTGGAGATGAATTGGAGCATTTGGGGATGATCTCTAAGCAATATTTCCCATTCTGGTGCTGTCGGTACCGGTACGCGAATACCCGTATCGGTATGCCATTGTTTTGGGAAATAGCCGTTGCAGGCCAAAAACAGACAGAGGTTTTGAAACCACCCTAAACCACCATGTTCATACCAGTACGGCAGAAGCTGTATCGGTACGAGGTTTTGGTTCTGGAAAAATTGGATTGAAACACATATTGATATTGTATGATGGGTATCGGTACAAGGCTTCAATTTTTGACAATTTTACTATTTAAAAACGTTTTAAAACCTCCCAAAACCTTTTGAAAACACATGAAACATATTTTCAAGTTGTTTGGACTTAAAACTATTTTTAAAATCTTTTCAATTTAGTCCAAAACTATTTTTCAATTATTATGTCAAAACAAATATCCTAACAATCTCCCCTTTTTAATATAATAAAACCAACTTGAAAAATTGTTTTAGTGATTCTCCCCTTTAGTAAAAATAAATTTTGAATAAGAGAATATTTTATCAAAGTGTTAAAAGCCCCCTTATTCATTTGAAAATTCAAAATTTCAAACCCATTCTCCCATTTTTGTTATATCAAAAAATGATTTAAAACAAAGTTTGAAAAGATATGAAGTACAATAACAATGGAGAGTTTTAAAAAAAATGACAAGTTAAGAATTTGTTTTAAAATGGCTCCCCCTTACTCAAGCATCAAATAGAATGTTAGTCCAACAATTAATGATTAAAAGAAATTGAATTTCAATAATAAATAAAACAAATAAAAATACAAGAAATTCAATTTAAATTTACCACTTGAATCAAAGGTTGGATGTGAAGCCTTCCTTCTTCAATTGATCTTCCCTGTGTGCATAGAGCTTCCATGGTCCATCACTTTGTTGATCAATGCTCCATCACACCTATAAAAAGATAATCAAGTAATTTTTGGTATCTAAATTACTTTGGATCCAATGACATTAGTTGCACAAATTTTAGTCCTTTTAGGAGTCTGTTTTTCAATTTCATCATTTTTCTTTGAAGTAATTAGTCCTTTTGGAACCCAAATACTTCTAAAACATTTATCATTCAAAAATCTAGGGGCACTAGATTGTCTTTAATAAAAATTTGATTTGTTAAAATTATCTTTCTTTTTCTTTCTTAAGATCATCTATTTCCTTTTGATGATCTTTTTCCAAACTTTGAAGCAAATTTTGTAAATTCAAAACTTTAAGCTCAAAATCTTTGATTTTTGCTTCAAATTCCAAATTGGTTTTAGAAATCATTTCATTTTTTATTTTCAATTTTGAAATCAATTTCTTATTTTTAGAAAATAAAGCCTTGAATTCAAAAACCAATTCATCATAAGCTTCTTGTAACTCATCAAATGTATAAGAATTAGAAATAGATGAGTTAGAAGTTACCTCACCCTCTTGGAGGGCCATAAAGCATAAGTGGGCTACCTCATTGTCGGTATAGTCTTCTTCATCACTCCATGTTGCCACATATGCCTTCTTTGAAGATGATCCCTTTTTGTTGAAGTGAGGGCAATCGTATTTGGTGTGTCCTTGCTTCTTGCATTCAAAGCACTTGATGGGATCCTTCATATTCTTTTTCGATTCATGTATTGATTTCTCTATTTTGTTCTTCATAAATCGAGTGAACTTCTTGAAGAGATGAACCATCTCTTCACATTCACTTTCCTCCCCACTTGAATCTTCTTGGTAACTTGTAGAGGATTGAAGAGCAATAATGATTAGGTCTTCTATTACTTGCTCTTTGATCTTCTTCTCATTCTCTTTTCTTCTCCCTTCGGACATCAATTCATGGGTGAGCAAATACCCAATGAGCTCATCAAGCTTGAGCTCTTTCAAATTTTTTGCTTCAATAATGGTCGTCTTATTGGACTCCCATGACTCGGGAATTGAATAAATCAACTTCTAAATGAGCTTATCTTTCGAAATCTCATCTCCAAAGCCTTTAAGTTCATTGACGATTGTGGAAAATCGATCAAACATGCTCTTGATGTCTTCATCCAGGTCCATCTTGAAGTTCTCATAATTGAGATTGAGTAAACCAATCTTTGTCTCATTCACTTCGTTTGTACCTTCATGGATCACTTCAAGCTTGTCCTATACCTCTTTGGCATCTTCATAAGAAGAAACTTTAGCAAATTCATCCGGACCTAATACACAAGAGTATGTGCAAGCCCTTTGTGTTTAGCTTCATCTTCTTCTTGTCATCTGCACTCTAATCTTGCCTTTTTCGTTGTGGCACGAACGGTCATTCTTCAACAATATCCCAAAGACAGAAGTCAATGGCCTTGATGAAGTACATCATCCTATTATTCCAATAGGGATAATGTTCTTTGTTGAAGAATGGTGGCTTGTCGATTGATTGCGCCATGAAAACCAGTTGATTTGTTGGTTGGTCGAGCTTGATGGGATCGTCTTAATAAGATGTTAAGCCTCTTGATTGAGTCTCGCTCTGTTACCAATTGATGGGCTCAATTTCCTCAACCGATTTTGTTGCCAAGTGGTGGAGAAGTTGGATTTTGGGTGATTGGTGGTGAAAGCAATAAAAGATAAATGACATAAGAATTTTATAGTGGTTTGAGCTTCTAACCAAGCTCTACATCCACTACCTTAGCTTTCCCACTAAGGATTTCTAAATTCACTAAATGAATTTCTTCTCATTTTCCCAGGCTTAAGAGGCAACCCTTACAAACATTAGACTTATACCCCGAAGTCTAGCAAAACACTCTTTAAACAAAGAGAAAAGAAAGCAAACAAATAATTCCTCACTAGGTAGATTGTTTACACAGTTAAGCTCAATCACCCAATCCTAAAACACTTGAGCAAATATTACAATGAAAGCTCACAAGTGTTGTCTATGAAAAATGTGAAAATTTGGGCACTAAGACATTTTACAATCTATGGAATGTTGGCTTGTTGGTCATTAGTTGTTTCAGGTGCTTGAAGAGTCCTTTTATCCTCCCAAATGAGTTCTTAGCCGTTAGTGACCGTTGGGGATGAATTGGAGCTATTTGGGATGATTTCCAAGCAATATTTCCTATTCTGGTACTGTCGGTACCGGTGCACGAGTACCACTATCGGTAAGCCCTTGTTTTGGGAAATAACCGTTGCAGGCCAAAAGCAGGCAGAGGTTTCGAAACCTCTAGGGTGGTTTTGAAACCATCATGTTCATACCGGTACTGTAGAAGCTGTATCGATACGAGGTTTTGGTTCCGAAAAAATTGGATTTAAACACGCATCGATACGGTATGTTGGGTATTGGTACGAGGCTTCAATTTTTGACAAATTTTCTATTTAAAAACGTTTTAAAACCTCCCAAAACCTTTTGAAAACACATGAAACATATTTTCAAGTTGTTTGGACTTAAAATTATTTTTGAAATCTTTTTAATTTAGTCCAAAACTATATTTCAATTATTATATCAAAACAAATATCCTAACATAGCTGGTGACTGTTCTTTATGGGTCGCCTGGGTAAAGGAATACACACTCAAAGGTATGGATTTTGGGAAGCCGAAAGCAAACCATAGCACAGTTGGATCCTCATGAAAATGTTCAAAATGCGATCTGATGTTGCTCCTCTTTTCTCCCCTTACTTTCATGCTTTATCTACTATTAAGGCTCAAAAGATTTGGGATGACATAAGGGATAGTAACAACAAAGTTGAATGACATAAGCTTGTCTGGTTCTCCTTCCACATTCCCAAATACGCCACAATCTCTTGGATGGGTATTTTAGACCGACTCTCTACAGTTGATAGGCTCATGAGAATAGGTTTAGAGGTCAATCCCTTATGTCGTTTATGTGAATATGATATTGAGACCAGAAGCCACCTATTTTTTTGGCTCCCCCTATTCAATAGAAGTTTGGCTAAGGACACTACATCTTTGCCAGATCGCTCGGCGCGTTAGCTGTTGGAATAATGAATTTCGTTGGGTAGCCACGTCACTTAGAGGCAAATCTTTGATCTCTTTTATTCTTTATTTAGCATGGAGCTCCTATATCTACTTCATTTGGGAGGAGAGTAACTCCAGGCAGTTCTGAAACCTCGCTCGAGCGCAGGACTTCGTTTTTGAAAATATACGCCACAGTGTACAGATTGGACTTAAACAGAAAAGTATAGATAGAAGGGATTTTACTAATGTACATCTTTGCTTAGATTGGGGGGGTTACACTCTAAATTGATACTTTTTGTACTTGTTAACAGCTTGCCTGCTTACCTTTGGATAATAAAACACTAATTTTATCTATTTTTAAATATTAATATTAATTTTAAAATTTTTGAATATTTGTAATTAAGTTCCTCTTAAAATTTTAAAATTTATCATCAAGTCTTTAAAATTTTAAAAAATTTAAATTGTACATCTAAACTTTTATAAAAAATTTAAATAAACCACCTCAAACCTAGGTTGCCAAAATCCGCTCATGGTATCACCAACTTATTTTAAAAGGTTTGGTATCATGTAGTTTACTTGCTTGCCAATGGTGGAATAAGACGGAATTAAATCGAAAAAATTTGAACTAATCAAGTTTTAAAGGGAGTTTTTTTTAATAGTCTAAAGGTGGATGCAAGATAGTATATGTTCATATAATTTTTTGACAATGTAGCAGATAAAGTAATTGAACTTGGTCTTTTAAGACGAACATCATCCGTTTTTTACTATAATCACTTGTTGGATTCAAACGAGAGAATAATTTTTTTGGGGGGTTTTGTTAGTTTCTTCTTGTCTACAATCATTTGCTTGACGGGTTTTATTGTAATTTAACTTTTTAATTATTGTTATGTATAATTTTTTACTAAGATTAGAAGTTTTTAATGAGATACATAATAATAATATTTTTTATTAAAAAATAAGTATTTTATATCCAAATATTTTTTAGTCTTTTATAAATTTTATTATGTGTCAAATTTTTAATACTTTTAATTAAATTCTTTCTTAAAAACATTTAAAATCTTAGTTAAACCTCGGAATTTTAAGATTTTCACATTAAAATCTTTAAGATTCGTCATGAAGGTTTTCTCCGATATTCCCTTTATGTGAAAGCGGCCAAGGTAGATCATGACTATTCTCCTTATGTGGACAAAGTCAAGGTTAGTGTGAAAATAGAAAACTTTTGATTTGGGTTATTTTTTTAAAAAAAAAGTGTCTAAAAAGTTATAGACTAATGACAAACCCTAACTCGATAAGACTGTTATATAATAAATTTATATTCAATACACAAACGCTTGAAATAAAAGAAATTTACAATTTTAGTTTTAGGACTTATGGTTTAAATGTTATAGAATTAGGTTTAGGGGTTTAGAATATATGCATTGTTGTTAGAGTTTAAGGTTTAGAGTTTAGGGTAATATGGTTAGAGATTTAGATTCTAACATATAAACTCTAAATTCTATCATCAAACCCTAAATTCTAATCACAAACCATCAATTCTAAACCACTAAGGGATTTATGTTTTAACATATAAACCTAAATTCTAACCACAACCTATCAACTATAAACCACCAAACCCAAACCATAACCTCTAAACCCTAAAACTTAAAACTAAATCATTTGTAAAAACTTTATGTTTTTACTGCATCTGTAATAAATAATTACCCTTATATAATATGATTGAATGTAAGAATACCTTAAAACAATTGAAATAATAACAAAAATAAATGTACATTAAATAAATTGTTGTAACTCGTATATTTTTAAAATAGTTATGACCAGGGAAAGAAGCTATGATGTGATAATTTTTTAGTATAAGAGTCTCTTTTAATTTAAATATTAGTTAGATAAAATTTGTATTTCTTTCAATTTTTTTTAATAGTTATTTTTTTTCAATTTTTAAATTAAAATACTTAATAAATTTTTATTTCTCCGAATGTTTACTTTTATCTTCGTCCCTATTTATAACGTTTTTAATGCATTGAACACTTAAAACAAATAAATCTGAACCTTTAAAGCTTTCGTGAAACTAACATACGACTAGTAATTTCTTTTTTTTTTTAAATCATACTAGTTTTATGATTGACCAGTTTTATGCTTGCTTTGACCACTTCTATAGTTTTATCATTTTATGCTTTCTTTTGTTGCTTAAATCGACAGCTTGAAAAGGATAAGGATAAGCTTATACTTATCCAAACAAATGTAATTATGTGCATAAATATATGGCATGTACTGTGCCAATATGCTGAAATACACCCCAAAAGCCCTGCACTAACAAGATTATACAAAATTGGATTAAAGAATATTTGATTTAAATTAATTAAATAACGATAATTATATAAAAAGATGAAAAACTTCTTATTATGCCGGAGGGAGTAATCATCACGTCCAACATCTTATTGATTTCTCCACCAACAGGCTATTCTTATCCTTAGAAAATGATAAAAACAAAGTTGAAGTGCTAATTGCATCTTTGGGCCAGATTCCAGATCGAATATTGATAAGGGTTAAAATATTTAAATTAAAAAATATAAGAGTTTATTATTTATTTAAACTTAAAATTATAAATAATGCTTAATTTGTTTAATAATTAAATTTATAAGTATTTAAATTGTTATTGATCTAAAAAATTTGAGGATATATGCTCATTCTTCTTTAGTTCAACCTAGATGTGTAAATGAACATAGTGTCGACAAAATGTTAGTGAACTATTCGTTTAACGTTCGTTTATTAAGTTAAATAAACGAGTATGGAAAATTTTTATGTTCGTTTAATAAACGAACGAACACGAACAAAAATGTATTTCGTTCATTTATATTCATGAACAAACTCATTTATTGGATCATTTATAAGCTCATTTACTTGATTTTCCTTTTCCTTTTATCTTTTTTACATTTTAAATATTAGTGAATGTATGGACTAAATTGACCACATGGTAAACTTTTGAGTTCAAATTGTGAAGCCTAATGTGCTTAAAGACTAGTGGAGTAATTCCACCATTTTGGCAGACATATAAAGGAACATGTGGTCATATAAATGAACATGTTCACGAACATTACATGGCTATGTTCACGAGTGTTAAACGAACATGTTTGTGAACGTTAAACAAACGAATATGAATATCATAAGAAAAAAAACATACACAAACATGATATTAAAAATTTAAACGAACCAAACATGAACACCTTCAAATATAAATAAACGAACATGAACATAACATTATTCTTTCAAACTCAGTTCATTTACACCACTAATTTTAACCCCTACTTATTATATACTCTTATATTTTTTTAGTTTGAATAATTATTTTTTACGAGAATCAAATAGTTATTAAACCAAAATTATTGAATAAATAAATTTTATAACAGGGGCCGGGGCACCCTTAGGCCCCAAGGAAGCTCCGCCCCTGATTGCATCACGAAATTAAGATAAAATAATAAAAAATCAATTTTAAAATTAATAATTTTCATAAATATAAAAATTGTTCAATACACAATTTTTTATGTGTTAGAGGTTATTAATTTAGTTTAAGGTTTAGAGGTTTAGTTTATAGGATTTAGGATTTAAGGTTTAGATTAATGTTTTAAGATTAGAAATTTAATTTTTTTAGTTTTTAGAGAGTATGTAACACCCCCTTCATGTATCCGTACACTAGGTACGATTCGGAAATGTTACGAATTCTTTAATAAAAAATAAGGGTAATTTAAAATTTTTAGAAAAACTTCTCAATAGTCACCTATCCTCAAATTTCTCTAGCCCAAGCACGCTTGACTTTATTTAAAACCGACATAAATTATTTATTCGAGTTTCAATCATAAATCAATTATCTTAGCATGCAACTCATCACCTAAGGTTATTCTTAACCTTGAATCTTTCCCGAAACGTCAATTATCTTGAAACCATAACGAACTTTAAAGGCCGATCACAACTCAAATAGGTTTAGCAAGTATACATGCCACTATAATAATCAAACCTCAATTAGGATGTCATTACTGTGATTACCTGTTGAGCTTTCCAATATTGATGCAATGCTCTTCTCACTCTCATCTTGATTTACCTACATGTGCACAATCAAACACTGTCAAAGTACGAACTTAGTGAAGCAGTAAAGAAAATTAATAACAATAATTTAAACTTTATTCAACTTCATGGCTACATTTATATAGCATGATATATGTCAATGCATCAACTTTCACATTGCATTAGTAATTATTTACTATATGTCAATGTCATAAGATTTTCATGCTTGTCCATTTGTCATAATATGCCTTATATGCATAAATGCATCATGATCACTAGATGAGTATACCATCATATTAATCATATATCAACATAATATAAACCGAATATAAATTTCTTACCGATATACTTGTCATTTACTCAGAGAGTTCATATACTCCCTTACATGTTTACCATTTATTGTCCATTAATTTATAGCCCAAAACAAACCTCGAGGACCCTGGGTACGCGAGTCAAATATGCACCGAAGTGCTAATACACATAAGGCTGTGCCCACCATCCGCACATTTATAAGGCAGTGCTAACCATCCGCACATTTATAAGGCAATGCTAACCATCCGTACATTTATAAGGATGTGCTAACCATATACATTAAGTGTCCTTTATATACACTATAGTGCTAAACCGGGTATGCAGCGTGTTGTTGGACTCTATGGCATGCCAACTATACCCTGTCCCTCAATGACTTACTTGGGCATATTTTCCATATTTATTTCATCCATAGCAGTGTATATCAATATAATTTAAATTGGACAGTTCATACTCGAAATAACATTCATAGTATAACATCATATATAACTAGTGATCCGTGCATTTATGTTCAACCTTTGACATATTTAGAACATGTCAAATATATGATCAATGACATAAATATCATGCCAATATATAAACAAGGTAGACTTATCTCAAGTCTTCCTAATAATGTATAAAATATTCATGTATTATGTTATGTATGCATTGCACTCACATTGGCCACTTAACATAATGCCTCACTAGGTTCTAGATCGATCATTTCTTTCATAGAACTTTGAGCCTTCTTTGATTCGGACTTGACTTCATTAATCACATGAATAAAATAAAATATTTGTTAGACTCAAATCTAACATTAACTTAGACATGTTGTCTAATATAATCATTCAAATATAAAATTTCCAAATATTTTCCTTTCTTCCTTGTACTGTTCAAAACTCATTATGGTCTCTAGTGACCAATTTGAACTTCCAATAATTCTTCCGAGCTTGCTAACTAACATTTGAAAACAAAATGTTTCAAATTTCATTTTCTGACAGCTTGCGCTACCTTCAAAGATTTACTTATACAGGGCAGATTACATACTGGATCTTAATTTCCTTTATACTGTAGAAACTAGATTCGATAACAATTCTAACAGTATAAGCCACATAAATTAATAAAATATATAAAAATTATGAAAAATCACTGAATTCACATCATAGACTGTCCAGGCAGAAAACTGCTCTATAATTTTTCTGACATTCATTCGATTAAAAATTCATATCTTTTAACACGGTACTCGGAATCGGTTTTTGTTTGTTGGAAACGAAACTAATCGATATAAAATTCACCATCTAACCCTTTTTATAGAATTTATGGTGAATTTCTAAACTTACGACCATAATTTAAGTTCCAACATAACTTTCCATAAATAGCTTCTAATTTACACAAACTTTCCCTTATTTCTCTACTTGTCAATTTAGTCCTATCACTTTACTCCAAATGACTAAATGAAGCTTGTATTCATAAGTCATCTTTACATCCTTCATCAAAATAGGCTAATTTCTCTTGATTTGTCGAGGTGGTCACCAAAATTCAAATATAAGGATTCAAGCTTCTTAACTTTGCAAATTGGTCCTCCAATCAACATTACTACCTTAATTCCATCATTTTAACTAAAAATCAGATTTACTCCTTCTACATATCCTCTTTGCCGAATAGACCATTCAAGTTCGATAAATTGTCAAAATGGTCACTAATGCGATTAATCATCGGTTTAGCATTCTACTTCATTTTCATGTCTCTAACATCATTAATAATATAAATACACATCAAATTCATAAAAATCAGATCTGGTCTCTTAATTTTGAAGTTTGCCGAAATGGTCCCTATGTATTTAACTTAGGGTTTTGCTTCCAAACAACAAATCAAACTTACTAGATCATTAATCCAACATCACAAACCCTAAGTTGGACTTGAATCCATAAACCCTAATATTCTCTATACAAACCGAAATATGTATGGTTTAAATCCCAACTCAATATCACGATTCCAACATCATACAAGCATGATTCTAACTTAAAATCAACCATGGATTCAAAAAATCATAAAAGCCCCAATTTGTTCATAAACCCTATTTTCTTCCACATATCAAATCTCATCAATCAAGCAAGTATTTTATAAATTATTTACATCAAAAGATAGAGCTCGAAAATTAGAACAACTTTGTAGTGCGAAAGATTACCTAAAAACCGAGATTCGGGGCTTAAATCAAGCTTGGAAAATTTTCCTCTTCTTTCTCCTCTTTCTCCATGGTTTATGGCCGGAAAAGATGAACATTTTTCCATCTTTTCACTATTAAATTACACTTATAACTATTAAATAAATTTTAAATTCATTTAAATAGTGAAATTATCAATTTAGCCTTTAAATCCAATGGCTAATATAATCTCATCTAAAATCAAGGGCCAATATTAAATCCATGTATATTTCATCTTCCAAAAATGTCCTCAACATTTCAAAAATATTTCAAAATTGCCATCATTGCCAAATGACGAATTTGCCCTCCAACTAGTCTTTATTTATTAGTTTGTTTCAAAATTGTCATTCCATTACATTCTAACTAAATTAGTTCCTTCTCAACCGGCCACTATTCCATAAATATCATTTTATGATTTTCCATGGCTTATGGAACAGTCTCTGAAATTTCAATTCAATTCAATTTCCCGATATTCACTAAATACTTCTACTACGATTTTACCTTTACCGAGCTATCGGATCTATTCCGAAAATTCTATATTTCCATAATGTACCTCATGTCATCACCCTTCATCCAATGGCTTGGATTTAATCTTGAGTTAGTAGTTACAAACTTTGCCCTTATAATTTTCCAAAATTACGATCTTGCCATTTTTCATCCAACGAGTCATATTTAACATGGAAAAATCAAATTAAATCCAACGGTTCATATTCTTCCAACACAAAAAATATCTTAGACATGTAAAATGACATAATTAACCTTGCCTTATCATCCTTCAAAGTATCCTAAATATTCGATTCAATCCGATTATCCGAATGTTCTTCCGAACTTTATCGCTTTATAGCCAATAATACAAACTCCGTACGAAAAATCCGGGTAACACGGAAACGTAATTCTTGGGGGTAAACTATTTATTTACAAGGTTAAAATACACAACTTTTGAAAAATACACTTTGGTTCCTGAACTTTTTTAAAGTTTATACTTTAGCTACAAAACTTTCAAAATTTACATTTTGGATACTGACCAAAAATTAAGATATTACAGAGTAAATATGAATGCTTGTATAATTATTTTACATTAATTTAAAATTTTAAAAAATAATATTTAATTGAAAAAAATAGAAACTAACATAAACTATAATTATCATTAGACAAAAAATTGAAACACAAACTCCACCAGTTTTATCAGAGTCGTTTCTCTCATCATTATCTAGAAGAAAATCTGGTTGTAATATAATAAGAAAATAGAGATCTGTATAAGTTTAAATTTTAATATAAAAGTATAATACTTTTATATTTAATAAAAATAAGAAAATAAAATCAATTGACTAAATTATTATTAAACTTCAAACTTCTATGATTTAGATTTTTATCATTTAATCCACGTATAATACATAATTATTGATTGAGTTTTAATTCGATTACTACTTATTTTTGAAAGTTAATTAATTCAAATTATATATAATAAAGTTTTAGAAACAGCCATTGCAACTCTATTTATTCTATTCATATAGTTAAGAATTTAAACCCTGAATATTTATTTAAAAGACTTAATATTTTACTAGATTTAAGAATTTAAAAGATTGTGAATAATTATTAGTAATAAATATTTTTTTGAACAATCAATAATTAGTTGGTCCAGTGAGATGAAACATTATATATCTTAAGCAAGGTCAGAAGTTCGAGCCTTGATATTGTGAATAAAAAAATTAAATTAAACCAATAATAAACTTCCATAATTTCTAATTTAAATTAATTAGTCGATAAATTAAATACGGGTGATTAAACAAAGAAAATATCATATCGAACATAACATGGTGTGACATGGAAATAAAATCGAAGGACCTGGAGAACAGGAAGGCTGAGTTGTCAGTTTGAGGAACCAACGATTGTTTCTTAATCCACACTTTTCTTTCTTTTTCCGCGAAAACTATTCGCTGCTCTCGTTTCTTCTTCTGATTTTCCTTCTTTCTTTTGGTAACGGTAATTCAAAATCCTAGTCTCAGATTATACTTAATTGTATTCCCATATGTCGAATTCCCACGAACCAGTCCACCATACTGACGCGGCACCGCCGGCGAAGGCGCCTAAATCCCCTGCTGACGTGGAGACCGCCACTGCGGGAGTTGGGTTCGGCGTCTCCGCCATTACCAGGCGTTGGAAGAGGGAGGATTTGTTGAAGAAAGGGTCCCTGATCGCCAGAGGATCCGCTTTCTTCCTCTCTTTGCTCTCTTTCATAATCACGGCCACCAACAAGCATGGCGACCGGAAGAATTTTGACAATTACGAAGAATACAGGTCATACAAAACTCCAATCACGCTAAATTCGATCCAAATTTTTGATATATTTATTATGTTTTGTTTTGTGTTTTTGCAGGTATTTGTTGGCAATTGCAATTCTATCGAGTTTGTACACGGGAGTACAAGCGTTGAGACATGTGAATGCGCTTTGGAACGCGAATCAGATATTGGATCAACGTATCTCCGCCATGGTTGACTTTGTTGGGGATCAGGTTGCTTTTTCAATTGCTTTTATCAACTTACATTTTACTTCAAATATCTTCTGTTTGTCTACTAAATAGAAAATTAGAATACGATAGACATTTACTTTCGTTATACCACAAAGTCAAGCGTTTCCTTGATCGTAATTTGATGATTAGAAAAGTAATCCATGGAGTTGACTACAGCAGGGATTTAAATTGCGATTCAAGTCGCGTTTTATGTCTCGCTGTTTTATCGCAGTTGCGGTCATTGCGGACAGTTATTTTTCGCAATAACAGTTTCGGAGGGTGTCACTATCATTATATAGTGCCGCTATTGCGGTAGTGGGCCGCTATTTGAATCCCTATATTACATGTAGGACTAGTTTAGCGTTGCATTTGCAGTTGAAAAATACTTTCTGAGTAGCATCTGTTTCTTGGTTTATGGCGAAGACCCTTTATTTAATGATACTTTTGCTATCAAAAAATGTTTCTAGATAGTCGAAAGTGATGCTAAACTCACCCTAAGTTGATTTTCGATGTTTGTTTCTTCGTTTAATTGTACGCAGGTAGTGTCGTACTTGTTGTTATCATCGGTATCGGCGGCAATTCCGATGACGAACAGGATGAGAGAAGGGCAAGACAACATTTTCACCGATTCCTCGGCTTCGGCTATTAGCATGTCTTTCTTTGCCTTTGTATTGCTGGCTATATCAGCCATGATTTCTGGCTATAAATTGTCTACTCAATCATACATCTGATTACTTATTTTAGGCTTTTTCCCAGTACAGAGCAATTTCCATAGCTCTTTGTTGTATGTATTTATAGTTATGGAAACACACAACCAAAGAAAATGTGAAAAAAGAAAAGAAAGAAGATTTCACTTTGTCAAATCCTGAGTAGTGTTGAAGTTGAAGAATTCTTACAAAGTTGAATAAAACAAATGAGAAATGCACTAATTCTGTGTATTGAGTCACAGAGCCTACAGAATCCAGCAACTATAGAGATTGTTATACCTGAAGTAAAGTTATTTCCCTTTTCAAGACAGGAATCCATCCAAAAATGAATCATCTCTGGGTTCATCCTTGGCAAATACCCAGTCTGAGAATTGTGTTTGGCTCGTGTAGGAGCCGGTCGGCTTTCCCAATCTCGAGAACCCGAAGCCACCATCGTTGTGCTGCAGTATTTCCAAGGTAATCCCCGAGTTCGAGTAACTTATATTGTTAGGCCGACTGGGGACAGCTGAAGGCCTAATAGGCATGGCCATGGGAGCATTGGCAGCAGTTGTCGAAGGCCTATTCATCGCGTAGCCGCTTCCACGTGCGGCTGGAACATCATGGTTGTGCTTCCCTTCGTAAGTCGTTATCACCGCTCTCAAATCATGGGATGCTCGCTCGACATGTTTTCTAACCGAACAACCTATTGTCGTACATTTGTAGTAGCTCCTGCAAAAAAATGATAAACACAACAATTTCAGCTGCAGTTGAATAGAATAGAATACATTCAACTTCCTATTACTGCAAGATCAGGTGAAGAGTAAATGAAATTACCTTGGATTGGGGTTTCCCTTGACTACTTTCTGCCCATATTTCCTCCATCTATACCCATCGTCAAGAATGTCGATATCACTCGTTGTCTGTACCACTATTTTCGGCTCTTTCACGGCTCTACTACCGCAACCGATAATGCCCTCGTTCTCGTTTTCGCCTTTCCTGCAAAAGAGAGCCTATAACCATAAGCAAGAGCAGAGTGCAGACACGTTAATGGTGAGAATCTGTTATTTTTTGTCTGGGCCAAGCTTACCATCTTTTCGAATCGGGTTCATTTTCATTGATGTCATCGCCATTAGTATTACTTATCGACGAAGCTTGGTCGAACTCATCTTCTTCAATGGAACCTGACGTCTCATCCTTCAACAGGAAGGAGCCAATTGATTGATCCGATACCTCCGCGGAGTACGACGACGACAAAGTCCGAGAACCTCTCGTCGATTGAGGCTTGGGATGGTTATGGCCACCCTTGTAAACAATCTCGGTTATCTGTCCGTCGACCAAAGATCTCTCGACTTTCTTCTTCGTCGGACAATTCGGATGCGTGCACTTGTAATAACTCCGTGGATTCTCACTCCCTTTCACTTGCTTCTGCCCATATTTCCTCCAATTATACCCGTCTTCAACCTTCCGGTTGCTCACATACGGAGACGTTTGCTGGTATTGGGAACCCGTATTGGTCAACTCGGGTTGTTGCTTCACGGCCTCACTGAAATCCCACGACGGTTGCTCCTCCACCGAGACCATGTCGGTTGACGGTGCCGGTCTCGGCTGCTGCGGTTCGAGTACTTGGAAAGAGAAATCAAACGACTTGCGATTGGTTCCTTGTTGAGCAAGAGACCCGGTCGTATTCGGAGAAGGAGAATTCTATAACAAAAACACATAAAAAAACAAGAGTTAATTACCCTTTATATATCAAGAAAATAGTGATTTAATGAGAGATAACTAAGAACAAACATACATTAGAAGTGGAGAAAAGAACAGGCGAGTCCAGGAAACCAGTGGGGCTAAAAGCAGAAGAAGGAGAAACAAGAGCTTGGGAGATTGGTAACATTGAAGGAGAAAATGATTTGAAGTTTGGGACTTGAAGCCCCGGCCAGTCGGTGGCGTGGTTAACGTTGTCCATGTTCATGAAAGGAGGCAGAAACGACGGTCGGCCGAGAAACAACTTTAAATTGTACTAGGCTTGAAAAGCTGGAGTGAGGTGTCGTAAGTCTGAATCGACAAAGGATCCACTGTCTTAATTTTCAAGTGCCGGGATGATTTATGGGAGTTCAGATTGAGAATCAGAAGGATGTTGGTTTGTGATTTATATAAGGTCTACTCTCCATCTCCATGCTTCTTCTGAGAAGCTAAAAGCAAAGTTTGACCGTGGAAAAATAATTCCCAGTCAAAGTGTGTGGCTTTGACTGGACTTTCCCATCTGGTATATATGAGCAAACTACGATTTTCATCACTCAACTCGTACTTTTTTTTAATTTTGGTCACTCAACTTTAAAAATTGTCAATATGATTATTGAACTTTCGAATTGCTACTATTTCGAAAGTGAAACTATTTTCGGTCATTTCTTTGTCATGTGACCCTGTTGTTCGTTGTTTATGATTTAATGTCGTATTGATTAAAACATGAACAATTAAAAAATTTAGTGATCAAATTAAAAAAAATTAAAATTAAATAATTAAAATAGAAATATGATCAAAGTTGAGTGATGAAAAATATAATTACCAATGACATGTTACATAATTTATTTAATTATGTATATGATGTTATAATAAAAATGGGCCTAATTTTTTCTCTGCTACTTAGCGCCACAGCTTTCTTGTTTTTGTTTCCACATAGTGTGATCAGTAATTAATTTTAATATTAGTTGTCGATTATTAAATTTATTATTTTTTAATAAAATTTTTTATTTTTGTGGCACGTGTTTCTTCTGCCCTTGTAGCACGCTTTTGCTTTATTTTTTATAGTTCGTTTCATCTGTAATTTTGGTATAATTTTAGCATACCTTAGTGGTCATTTAGTGCTAGTACAGAGATCTTCACTGCACTAATTTTCTGATTATGATTTTATCGGTGGTCATAAAAAGATAGATCTCCACTCGGTTGATAATTGTTTCCTGATGTAATCAAACTTAGGTAGCAGAGCAATCTGCTTGATAGTTTGGTTCGCTCACCACTCTTTTTCACCCCATAAAATGTCTCGTTTGGATAGAGACAAGGAGATTCAGGAAGACTTTTGAATTTTGATGGAATGCTAATTTCTATAAAAGTATTTACTTTTTTTTACACCTTTGAGTTTTTGTATGAGATTTTGGTGGATCAGTCCCATTATTCTTCCTTTTGAATGAGTTATATTTATGATATCTTTCATATTTTTTAAATAAAAATTCAGCTATCATTGTCAAAATAATAATAATGGGTAAATTACTCAAATAATATTGTTTGGAAATTTCTATCAAAAAATGATATTAGTTGAAGAGATGTGCGCCATAGTTTATTTGTTCATTTAAGGATAAAATTATCAAATTAATGAAATTACCTGCAATTGAGTACATTTTTATGTCTGTAACACCGTCGACTTCTCTTGGTACTATAGCAATATTCTTAATTTAGCAAATAATTTCTAATACAACCTATTTCACCGATTATTTTCTCAATATCATTATTTAACTGAGGAAGCCATAAAAAACAAAGACATTAATATTTTGTTCATATTAGATTATATGTAATTATAAATAAAACATATTATTAATATAGGTTTAAATGAAAAATGAATCTCTAAATTATATATATATTTTTTTACTTTTAGCTATCTGATCGAAAAAATTATCTAAACTATTAATTATGTTTACTTTAAGTTTGATAGTTCTCTAAGTAAAAGAAAATATATCTTGGCCAATAAGACGTTGACACGTCACAAAGATTTATTTACAAAAATATAGTTTAAAGACAAAGCAAAAAATAATATAGTTTGGATATTTATTTAATAAAAAATAATATAAATACTTAAAATAACTATAAATAATAGTTTAAGTACTTATTTTAACAAAAATTAATTTAAAAACTAAAAATAAAAATATGATTTAAAGGCTAATTTTTTATTTAAGTCATCTATATATATTATCTTTAAATAGATTTTATTTGCATCATAAAGTTTTAAAAATGAAATTTTAACACCCATGATCTATGAGACTATGACGGCTGGTCTAAACTGCTCAAGCCAAGGCTCTTGGACTAAGCCTTCCCTTTATTAATTACCAGGGTTAATTCCACAAGAGTCCTCAAACCATGACCCAGATTTCAAATTGATACAAACCTCAAAACATTTTAATTAACTCTTTAAAGTATCAATATCATCAACCGGGTCCTTTCGTTAGTTTAACGATTAGCTAAGACATTAAATGCCAACCCAAATTTACGTAAAACACATTTAAAACATACGGTTTAAATTGTAAACACATGTATATATGTCAAACACAGTTTACTGTAATCATGTGTATATATTTGTTCAAAAAAAAATGGTAATACATGCCCAATGTTAAATTATGTTGATATACATTGTCATGGATGAAAAAATATGGAATATATGCCCAAGTATGTCATTAAGGAGTATGGTATAGTTGGCATGCCATAGAGTCCACCAGCACGCTGCATACTCGGTTTATCACTATAGTGTATATAAAGGACACTTACTGCATATGGTGGGCATGACCTTATGTGTATTATGGTGGGCACGACTTTATGTGTATTAGCACTTCAGTGCATATTTGACTCGTGTACCCAGGGTCCTCATAGGTTTATATTTGGGTTATAGTTTATTGGTTAAAAAAATAAACTGGTGAATAAACTTATGAGCTTTTGAAATAAATGGCAAGTATATTAGTAAGCAATTTATATTCGGTTTATATTATATTAATATATGATTAACATGATGGTAATATATATATGGTGATTATGATACATTTATGCATATATGACATATTATGACAAATGGACAAGCATGAAAGTTTTATGACATTGGCATATAGAAAATCATTACTAATGCAATGTGAAAGTTGATGCATTGACATATATCATGTTATATAAGCATAGCCATGAAGTCGAATAAAATTTAAATTATTATTATTAATTTCCTTTATTGTCTTACTAAGTTCGTACTTAGCGTGTGTTTGATTATGCACACGTAGGTGGTTCGAATCTTTGGACGAAGCAAAGAGTTGCATCAAGTTCAGAAATTTTCATCAAGCTGCCGCACTAATGACATCATACTTGAGGTTTTTAATTTATTTTAGTGGCATGTATAAATGGGATAATTTTGTCTATTTTAGTTCAACATTCGATATTTTCCAAACAGTCAAATTTATTTTTTAAAGTAAATGAGCTCCGATTTTGTACATGAGTCTATATAAATAATTTTCAAAGGTTTTAAATTTATAGAATTTTTTTAATAAAAGACATGTTATTGCTCTGTGACATCTCTGACTCATATTCAGTATTCAAATACGGGAATGATGTGTTACAACCACGTGACATGTTCTAATTGGATAACGAATTTTTTTAACGGTAGTTGACTAAAAAACTTTAAATGAATCACGAAATGAAACGTTACACACTTATTTAGCCCAAAATATAATTCAAGCACATATCTAGAAAAAAAGTATAATTTAGACACTTATTTGACTTTTAGACCTAAATTTAATTATAAACACTCATAATGTTAATGTTATGGTACTAATTAGTTCGATTTAAACAACTTTCTAAAACCATATACAATATATATATATATAATGCAAAATTGAAGGACTCAAATTAAACTTGAAAATCGATCTACTAATTACTAAAAATTTCAAGCTATTCAAGATTTCATTTTATAAATCAAACTTTATTTTAAATTTTTTCGTGAGGTTATGAATTAGGAGTGAGTAAAAAAATTAAATTTTTTGAGTCAAGTCCTATTCCCAGTAATATAAGTATTTGACTCGAATGGATTTTCCCAAAAGATCATAGTGCAACAGTGTTCCTGCGTCTAAAGACAACATTAACAGACCATCTGGTGATTGATAAACACATGCCATGTGAAGTTTTTCTTAAACAAACAAACCAACAACAACAAAAAAAAACACTATTTATGGGGGGGGGGATTACAAAAGAAAAGGAAAAGGAAAAGGAAAAAAAAATGTTACAGCATAGGAACATTCAACGAGACTAAACAGCCATGACAACCATATGGACCCTGCACATAAGCAGAACAGACATTACTTTCCATACAAAGGATTAAAATGTTCATCATGCATTAAGTAGTTCATGTTGCTGTGAGATGAGATGCAAAACAACAACAGCAGCAGCAGCAAGAAGGACGGCGACAATCATCTATGATCCAAACACGATGCACTTGCAGCAGTTGCTAAAAGAATATAGGTAAAGTGGGCCTCTCTTTAGCGTAATGAATGCAAAATGCCGGGACCAATTAAACGTGATAAATAAGAATCAAAATGACTTTTCTTCCTAGTTTATCAAAATATTTACAGATGTGAACTTAGATTCCGCTCTGTAGTTTAGCCCCGAGACCACTTAAGCAAGGGAGGAAATACAAGGATAAATACATAAAAGCAGCTCAAAAGGCACTTGAGTTGAGCTTGGCATAAAATAGGGTTCTGTCTGCTCGGCTTTAGCTCAAACATGTTGAGATCTCCAATGCATGAAGTCAAGCTTGAGATCGTATAGGCTTGTTAATAAAGTAAACCTACTTGACCAAGCTTATTAATGAGCCAGACCAGTACATGAAAGAGCTCGGCTTGACTTATCACAACTAAAACCCATCATTCCCCTTTCACTACATCCATAAAAAGAAATGAGAAAGAGCATATAAATTAGCTCATAAAATGAGACAAGTAATTGAGGCTCTTGCCATTCATCTCTAGTCAAGTAAATCACACTAAACGATTCCTATTCGTATCAACCTAGTAAAACTGTCCTATAAGTGGTATAAGGAGAAAAATAACAAGTAATCTGTGGCTAGTTCAAACACAAGAATAAGTGTCACCGAACCACGTAAAAAAACATATCCTAACAGAAGAAAAGGAATTTAAGTTTGTGACAGGAAATGCTTGTCCTTCTGCTACAACAATCCTGGAAATTTTATTTCTATCCAATATTAAGCACAGATTTAGGCGAACTTGTAGCAAATAATATGAAATAACTAGCATGGAAAAGCTCTTGGTTCTATTGAACTAAAGAGTAAAGCCAGCTTGGAATGCACATATCTAGTATCTATGGTAGGAGAGAAACATGCGAGTACATGGGAGAGGGGTAGACAAGAGCGAGGTTTATTTGAAGAGATACTAGGTATGGTTCGTGATAGGACATCAGGTTCTATAAAATGTGTCGATAATCATGTAATAACCAATATTACATAAAAGGACCAGGTACAAGCCTAAGATTATAAAATGTTAAATCCAACATTAGAAGAAAAAAATGCATATTCAGCATTCTGAGGTCAAATCCGGGCCCAAAGTTAGGGATGGAGAACTTAATTGTATAACCAAATTGGCGGACTTAGGACCATTTTTATACAATGTTAAGTGTATTGAAAATGTGAGTTAAGCAAAAGAAGACCAAAGGAGAACAATAAGGCACTCTAAAACTTTGAAATATAGGATTATTCTTATATAATATTCAGAAGAACAGAGCAGAGCACTAAGGCACTCACATCACAGTTCAAAATGTTCAAAATGCAGAGACCAGGGTATGTTAACTCAAGAATCACCCGTGACTTCATCCGAATCGGAATCGCTTGCATTATAACCTGATAAATACTCAGAACAAACAAAGGCAATCAACTATAAATTATCAGTTAACAATTACAAGGTGATGAAGATATTGACATTTACAGAGGTGAACCTGGATGTTTATCGCTGACTTTCCAAACCGAAGTTCGCAGCCTCGATGCCCTGGTCATCCAAATTCTTCCCTATAATCCCAATATACCAAAGTAATGCCAACTTTAATTAGAAGAAACAAAATAAGAAATAAGATAAAATACCCTGTTGGTGCTCTAAGTTAATCTTGGAACCTAACAAATTAAAAACAAAAGCTTCTCTTCACCTAGTAATTAAATTTAAACAGAAAATTGGCAAATTTTCAAAATTCTTTAGTGGAATTTGTACATTCTCCAGAGCAATCAAAACAGCAAAGCATGAACCCTAAACCCCATATAAAGTGAAACAAAAAGAAGAAACCTTTAGGAACCCAATAAGAGGAGAAAGAAAAGAGAATACCTTTTGGGCATCTCGGGCAACCCCATAGCCGCTGTAATACATTTGACCGACAAGAACCTGCATGTTAACGTCCCCGGCTTTGGCTTCCTTGAGACTGTCTTTGAACCAACGCTTGACGCAATCGGATACAACCTCGGAGAGAGGCAGGCGTTGACTGGCGCTGGAGCTCTCCATCTTCTTCTTGGGATTGGGCTTGTCTTCACTTATAATCCGCCGCTGCGGCTGCGTTGGGGGTTTGGCCTTTTTCGCTGTCTTGAAGGCGGTGACTTTTGCGAGATGTTGAAGCTTGTTGGTTGCGCTGGGCAGCGATTTTCCCATAAATTGAATTTAAACCTAAGCAAATAGAAAATTTTGTGAAAAATAGTTGTCCTAATAAAGAAGGCAAAATCAATTGACTTTCTTCATGGGTAGTCACTAAACTTTTTTTTTAATATTATTAAATTTATGGTAATATTTTTTTTAAGAATTATTAAAATTTATTTATATTTTATAGATAAGTTGTTTAAATTCAGTCTTTTAAAAGAATAATAATTTTGGTGTTAAAAATTTATATATTTTAAAAATTTAATTATAATTCAAAATAATAATGTGTAAAAGTTTATATACTTATTGATTTAGACCCACAAATATTAACACAAACCTAACAAGAACATATTAAGCGTTAATTTTATAACTGAATTCAATCCAATAATTAACAAATTGAATTCGAATGTTTTTTTAAATTAAAACCAAGCAAATACTTGGTCAGTAATCCCACCATGAAAAAGAAGAAAAAGGAAAAGGAAAGAAATTTAGAAAGTCCAATTGAAAAGGCGACCAACAAAACTGGAGAGAAATTGAAAATTTGTCATATTGTAGCTTTCTTCTTCCCACTTTCAGCCATGAAATGAAACGAAACAGAAGTGTTTAGTTTCTTCTTTTATAGATTAGATTTAGTTTAGTTTACATATTGAATGAAGAGCCACAACATGTTCTTCCTCCCGCGCATTCCATGTCCGTCTCCTCCTCTCTGTGTATTTCGTTACACCAAACCCAAACCATATCATCCGCCGCAGCTCTCCTTCTCCACTCCCCGCCGCTCCCGCCGTTCCCGCCACCGTTGGACCCACACCCACGACGAAAACACGCATCGCCTTAGCCTTAAACGGACCATCGAATTCGATTCCTCCGCTGACAACCCCAACCTCAAATTGCTTATCCACTTCGACCCAACCTCACCCATCTCCTCCCTCGACCGCTTCGTCTCTTTCGCCAACGATGCTTTCCAAGACCTCATACATTCGGTTCATATCGACACCCAGACCCGCGCTTTTCGACTCTCCTGCCGCAAGTCGACCCTTAAATTCTTCGCCGCCGTCCTCGTTTGTGGGTTCCTCGTTGCCTTCGCTTTCAGGGTTTGCATCAAGCTCAGTTTGGCCATCAGGGCTCGGTTTTTGCCGAAACCCAAGGTTATTGTTCGCCGCGACCGGAGTCTTGGAGGCAGAGAAGTGGTTGTCGGGACAAACAGAGACCAGTTTCATCCTCGTACTAGTTCCAATGCTTTAGACAATCCCTTATCGTTATCCACAACTTCAACTCTTTCCAATAAGACCAGTTATTCACGCCTCCATGTTACTGAGAAATTGCCCAAATGGTGGCCTCAACAGGTTTCTGCTGCGAAAACTGCTTCCGTATTCGATTCCGAATATTACCAGACTCAGGCCAACAGATTAGTGAAAGGTCCATTCTTTGTTACTAATGTTATGAACTAATCTTATTTCATTCAATAGAATTACTGAACTTTTTTCCCTTTGGATTGTAGGTAAACACTAAACACTGCTCCTTTTTTAAATGATATTCTCCTCTTGTTAGACATGCAATTGATGAACTTTTTGTCCAGCAATCGTCGATAATAGATTGGCCGGCAAGGACTTTGCTGAGGAGGATATAATTCAAGTCAGTGCCTTCTTGGCTTATTATTTCTCATCGTGTTATAGTTCGAAAATGTTTGAAAATAGTTAACTAATTCATAGGGAGTTGGAACGCTTGCAGACGTATGATTCATGATTTTGTTTATGCAATGTAGTAGGTTCTTACTTTGTTTTACCCTGTATATTGTGATTGTTTCTTCCTTCTTAATTAGAATGGGGGGTATTAGAGTTCTCTCGAGCTTCGATAAAATTCCCGAATTGGTTCTAATGGATTTAATGTTCTACTAGTGCAATTTCACTTCCTTTGCTGGATTAGCTGATTCTTGAAGAATGTGCTGTCCTTTCTTGTTGGTCTGTATGTGTGAGCAGTTGCGTCAAATATGCAGGACATCTGGTGTGCGTGTCTCGATTGACACAACAAACACACGGGATTCATTGTATCGTGCAGCAGTTGAGTTGGTTTTAAACGTTTGCTGCAGGTATGGAGTTTTTTTCTTCTTCATTTTGCGAAAGTTCTACACTTTTTGTTATGGTCCATGCTGTTTAGATGTTTGATACTTTGTCTTCCAACTTGCTTGAATTTTTTGCATGACTTAGATATTCTTGTGTGTGCTCCTACTGTTTCAGTTTACCGCTAACATGCTTAGAGATTATGCAGGGCATCAAGTCAGTCTACTGACGTTCTGATAGACGGTGAGGATGCTCGACAATTCCTTGCTGGGCTAGCTGAAAATATTGGACTTGACAATATCCGTGCTTCTAGAATGGCATCTGCCGGTGTTGCTGCAAGAACACGTTTTTGTTTTTTGCAAGCTTGGGTAATTTTTCACTCTCTTGTTCTTACACATGCTAGCTTTTGCACATGTTGATGATTTTCTTTCCTACTTCCATCGGAATTTCCGAGTATCGAGATTAATATAGATGCCAAGTGGACCTTGGGAAACCAATAAGATCTTACCTACCCAGAGAAGAAAGAAGCAGTAGCAACTTTATTGTTGAAATTTATCGGTTAGCGCAAATTTACGGTCCTCTTTTTCCAGAAGACTTTTCTATAATCTATCATCTGAATTACGAACACTAGGCCTTGGGAAATTTATATGATATTTTATCAAGTGATGATATTACAGCTTGGTATAGGGTTCTACCCCTCTTTATCATGTTTATATAACTTTAAAGACGAGATTTTGTTTGGTATCTTGATGCTCATTGTGCCATTTGGTTGCAGGCTTTTGAAATGCAAGGCAAACGCACAGAAGCAGTGTCGGAACTGTCCAAGATATGTCTCTTACACAGCATCTTTCCTCCTGGAGAGTCCTCTGTATGTATCTTGTTATTTTCGTTTCGTTTGTGCTGTTTTTTTTTTGTGTACTACTTTGTTAATTTGTTTCCGTCGCCCACAGCCTGAGATGGAAATGGTTGCACGAGGATTGGAGAAAATTTTAAAGGTGGAGCAGAGGGAACTATTGATGACTATGCTGGTAGCGATTTGTAACTGTCGCGAAGAAATTCGTAAAAGTACCGCAGAGGCTCTGGGTTTGATCTATTGACACATTCTTAATTTGTATGCCTTTTTGCTTTGAAATTTATATGGAAACAATAATAAATTCATCAATGTCAACTACTTGCATTGTAAATTAGAGATAGAAATATTCCAAATTAATCAATTCATTTCATTTCATTCATAGATCAATACTATATCATGCTCATTGCAAGGTCAGGCTCCAATCTAGCCCAATGGGCTAACAGCGCCACAGACTCAGGCAAGGCAACTACTACTTAACACATACTATTATATAATTAGACCATTATATTTTCTAGGCTGGGCTTTTCTACAAACAGCTTGTGGGCTGAACAACACCGGAAGAAGTTCCACCGGCGTGCTTACACGAAGCTGCAGCTACCTCGTTCTTGTATGTAAGAGACACCCCTTCCATTCGTATCCCACTGCATGGATGCTTAGAACTGCAATCGAAATTTACGGCAACTTGTGTCGCCGATGTTCCGTGTATGTCTTGGTATGTCACGTCGCTAACTTCAACTCCCGAAACCTGCACAGAATATGGCAGAATATGTCAAATGTTTTATTCATTTGTTTCTCGACAAAGTACGAATAAGGTGGACAAACCTGATCGGGACAGTTTTTGTTGCCGGGGCAGTAATTTTGGTCGATCACGATGGGATTTTGGACGTTCTTCATGGTAACATGTTGGAAAACAATGTTCCTTGCAAATCCATTGCTGGGTTTGGCCCAAGACTTTATCCTCACGCCATTTTGGGTGCCTATGAATGTGGCTGTTTTTACTGTCACATTCTGAACACCAGCCTCGTTTTGGTCCTTCCCCAAGCTGCCAATGCTATATAAGCACAATGTCATATCAGAATGATGTATATGTATATATATATATATTGTTAATGGTGGGTTTTTTTTACCTGATACCGTGACCGGGGCCACATGTGATTTTCTCCATCCAGAGATTAGTTGCACCAGGGCCGATCGAGATGCAGTCATCGCCTGTTTGAATCTTGGAGTTGAGGATGGTGACGCCGCTCGATAGTTGTACATGAATACCATCAGTGTTGGGGCTGTTACCGGAAGCAATGATAGCCACTCCTTGCATTTTCACATTCTGGCAGCCGTTGATTACGATGTGGAACATTTGGCTATTCAGCGATGTTAATCCGACAACGACGATGTTCTTCGATTTACTAAAGTTCAGTGTCTGCAAACGTAATACAGAATGTGGCCAAAAATAAAATAATTAAAAATGGTGTCCTTTATTTGAGACTATAATTGTTTCATATTATCAAAACGTAAGACTAAAGCGGATGACTGGGGAAACTTAAACGTTGGTTTATTAATTAGCCCAACTGAAGTCAGTCAAAAAGTAACGCCAATATATATTTGGTTAAATTATGATTTTGGTCATTTTACTATGCTCAAATTTGGAATTTGGTCTCTTTACTTTAGTTTTTGTATAATTTGATCCACTGTCAACTATTTTCATTAAAAATACTAACACGAATTTATAGTAATTTAACTAAAAAACCAAATTGTTCACAGTTTGGTTTGGATTGACTAATGATCATATTTTATGCCAAATAAAAGAATAAGAACAAAATTCATTTTTTTAGTTTAATAAAGGGACCAAAATCAAAATTAAACCAGCATTTTTTATTTAAACTGATTAAAAACCTTTTCCCTTTCACTCTCAAGCTTGAAGCAACTCACCGTTGCACCGCCGGGGCAACTCTTGCCGGAGTTCTTGCAAGCCCACAAGCCAGTCCCCCTGGCATCGAGTTTCCCGCCCAAAATGGAAACTCCGTCAACATCCTGAAATGCAAACCAACTGTCGGCGTTTCCGATGACCCGATAATCGGCCGGAGCCACGAGTGTCCCGTCGATCCGTATCGAGATAGCCCTGTTCTTGCATTGGCCCTGAAACGTCACACTCCGCAGCAGAAACCTCCCTTTGGGTACGTAGATGCTCGCGGGACTCGTCGAGGCACAAGCCTGAGTCCATGCAGCTAAAAAGGCTTTGGTCGAGTCGGTTGCGCCGTCGGGTTTGGCGCCACAACTCAGCACGTTGAGCTTCAACACGGCGGAAAAAGATGGATGAATGAAGAGAAAGAGAAGTGGGAGAAAAAGGAGGGGACGGCGAGTTGTCATCGTGTTGAGAACGAGGAAGTAAACTGAGTGGTGCAGTAGTAGTGATAATGGGAGTTGAAACGGTTTGAGTCGGAATTTGAGTTTGAGCCGAGACCCGAGTTAGCATCTATTTATATTCGCTTCTCGTAATAATATAATAATAAACTTTGTGTTAAAAGTGTTGTGCTGGATTAGTTAATGATTAGCATATAATTAAGCAAGCTGCGCCGGAAATGGATTTTTAAGACTTTTCTGTTTTAATTAATAAACAGTGATTAATTACAAGGTAGATTTTTATGGGTTGAATCAAATGATGATCATGTTTATGAAGGTAAAAAATCTGTATTCGACGGTTTTAAATCAATCTAACTTAATAAAAATTAATTTTTTTAATAAAATTCGAGTTTTAAATTAAATTTGATTTGAGTTGAAAACTCGTTCTAACTCTATATAACTACTAAATTACTTTGAAGCCTACCTTTTTCATTGGCACTAATGCATGGTTATATTTATGGAATAAAATTGTGATGCATATGTTGTTGCGTAGTTTTTTTAAACTACACAACTATTTTGATTTAGGGTTTAAGGATTTAGTTTATGTTTTACTTTGTACAATTTAAAATTTAGAGTTTATAATTAGAATTTAGTGTTTAAGGTTTAGAGTTAGAGATTTAAATTTTAATTTTTAAAGAGTAAATATGCATACTTGTGTAATTTTTTTTAACAAAATGTGTATCAAAAAATTATTTTATATTTATGTCTCTATAAACATCTTCATTTTCTTGAAAAAACAAATATAGTCTAGTGTGTATTCTAAAAATATAATTTAGTATAAAGGAAAAATAAATAAATTTGCACACACATTTGGACGAAAAATATATTTTGGAACTATATTTTTTAGTTTCTAGATTCGTCGGATTGTGTATATGAGCTATCTAAGAATGAATAAAGTTTTAATTAAGTACAAGCTGATAAAAGGAATGGTGCATGTACGTAGACGTGGTTGCTTGAGGGTTGAAATCATAAGACTAGAGACTTGAAAGATTACTTAAACTAATACTTGCATATTACACAAACAAACATACTACTTAACATTAACAAAGTAATTAATTAATGAATTAATAAAGCAATTAACTAAATTGGGAGAGAAGCAAAGAGGCGGATCGGGATAGTAGCTAACGTTATGTACCAAGAATTCTAATATACGTAATGTGAACACGGTATATGTGCGCTGCGTTTGATCACATGCACATGATATTGATTCTAATCATGCATGTTTTTTTTTTTGACATTTAGAATTTAGATTAGAAAATAGACGATGATTCAACTCCATTTATTTGAAGAGAGATGGCAGTTGGTCATTTTCCGGGAGAAGTATCCTATGTGGTTAATAAATTCTAGGATTCTACAAATGATTTATCCACTGTGGGCTTAATTTTACAGGATGCTCATCGACTTCTTGCTCAGAATGATGGATTCTAGGTTTAATTTATTCGTCGTCAAACTAATCAAGGTGCACATGATTTTGCATCATGGGTATTATCCATAGATGCACCCTTTTGATTTTTTTCTTGAGTACCTTTCATGTATCTCGAATTCTGTAATTCGTGACGCCATTTATGATTAATTTTTTTTAAAAGTAATTGAGCCTCATTAAAAAACTATTTCCTATTGAAAGGGGAAAAGAGTACTCCAACTAAATTATTATTAATTAAAAGAGAGCTTACAAGGTCACTAAAAACCAGTCCATGGAGGCATTAAGTGTAACACCTCCAACCCGAATGTCACAATTTGGGCCTTAAGCCCAAATCAAACCGTAAAATTTATCAAACTGGTTTTAGCCCAAACAAGTTATTTCTAAAAACATTTAAAGTCAACAGTTGAAAATATAGATAAATAATTTAAAACATTACAAAGGAGCTACACTTTAATTTAAAACGTTTAAACATTCGACTTAATTAATACAATTTCAAAAGTAAGAATTACAGACTCGACCACGTAAGGCCCTATGAATACATAGCCCACTAAACACAAGTATCGTACTTTGAAAACCTCCACATGTTAGAATCTCGTACTGATAATGCTCCTTGAACCCACGAACCGACGATTAACCTACGAACGGAAACAACAATTTCGAGCACTGAGCGTAAAAAGCTTAGTGGTACACATCTACTCTACCACACTTCATGCTAATCATAAATATAAGCATGCAAGCTAGTACGAGAAATAAGAAGAGATATATAAACATGTGGCGTTACCACTAGTCGCCTAAACACTTGTTCTCAATATAGCAAAATATCATGCATTGCCCACAAGGACCAACCATACTCGGGATCTCACCAGATCATTCAAGCAAAAGCACACAAGTCATACCATAAACCTGGAGTAACGTCCGCATCCACATAGCATCAGGATCGTACACTCTTGAGTGAGTCCCGCTTCCACACAGCATCGGGATCTTACACTCCGAGTGAGGCTCGCATCCACACAACATCAAGATCCTACACCCATGCCCGAGATCTCTCATCAAGCATCATCGAATGAGGCCATCGTCCATATAGTATCGAGATCATACATTCAAAAATCTTCAACCATGGTGTTGCAACACTCTTTCTCCTACTAGGTATCCAGATCTCATTAATCAAAGATGATTCAACTATCTAGGTGTCCATATCAGCACATAGCAAGGACACGTCTACCACACAGCACACAACATCAATTGATCCTCTAAGGATCCATACGATTGCTATTACCATCAAGTCACCCAATTAAGTTTACCAACTTATTAATATATTATAGAAGTGCACATTAATCATCCTCATTAATTATCTTATTAAACCATATTATCTCATTTATATCCCACGTCAATTTCTATCTTTTATTAGCATTATAATTTATCTCGTTCAGTGGGTACCAGTACTCAAACACAAGTATCGATACGATACCCCTAAGTACTAGTACTCATATGCATGTCGATACTAAAATAGCTTACTGAAAATCCTTAATTTCTACAAGTACTGATACGGGTTGACCTGACCGATACGACACACCAATCGCGTATTGATACGACCCACGCTCGTACCGATACCTTATTCACAGGTTCGTACCATTTCCTCGAATTATGATAATACCACACTTTGTTTGATTTCTAAAGCTTATTAAAGTCATTAGAGTTGGTTTACTAATGCATTCACCCAATTAATATTAGTTATCGACTTCATAATCATTATTTGAATATTTATCAATATTATTATCTCTTAAATATAATTTCCATTAATTCACGTCAATCATTCGGACTAGCATACAAGGCATTGCAATTATCAATCAATTCAACCAATCATCAAATAATTATACGAGTCAAATCATATCCTTAAGCATCATCATGCATCTTACATATATTGAATCTTATACTACCGATCTCCAAACATGCATATCCTTCGTCTACCTATTTTGCTAACACTAACTCGCAAAGCAATCATATTTTTGATGCTCATAAAGTAATAGGAGTTTGAGGTGTACTAACCTTAAGTCGTTATCGCTAAAATCCTCATCCGAGCTTTCTAAATATTTCACTTGATTCGATATCTAATCTTAAATAGTCATCGTATATCAATTAATACCATAAGTATCACTTAATCACATACTTTAATAAACTTGAAAGGTCAAAAGCCTAAAAATAGCTTACTAGGTTCGAATTTGACAAAACAGACCACATCAATAGACCCGGAACATCGAGAAACCCCCATGTAAGGTCCCCTGAAAAAATCAATGATCGGTCAACGGCCAGTCAACGCTGATTAATGATCGATCAAAGCCTTGTCGATCATGTGCGGCAAGGTGCATGGTAAGCTCGGTGTACCGTAAGAATGGAATCCTATATAGGCAGATGCTGTTGGGAAACGCTGGTACACCCCATGGCACAATAGAAAAATTATCTGGCGTATTCCGCCAGTGATCCATGTACGAGGAACGAATCCGGGGTGAAAAGGGATGAAACGTTACCTTAAATAAATCTAAAAAACCTCAGGGAGTTAGGAGAATCCAATTCTTCTAGCACGATATCGAATCCAAGTCGTCACAACAACGTTCGGACCTCTATGCAGTCCACCCGAATGAAATGAACAATATTTTACTTCTCTAACTGTTAGAGAGATTTTTTGCAAAAGGCATATCTCGGCTGCTAGACCTTATGCCTTTATATAGCACTCAAAAACATAATTCTAATTAAATTCGGTTTCATTAAATATACAATATATTTAACCAAATATAATTAAATATGTAGAATCTAATTCTACTTTAATTAGGTTTCTTTAGATATATATATATATATATATTAATAGTATTTGATAATTATAATAATTATCTAGTATTAAAATATATATATATAATATTATCTATAATTACAATAATTATAATAATTTCAATTTTTACTTATTACGTGTACAACAAGTTCGTACACATGCTATCTAGTCGATATTTGTTCGTTTCAATCATAGGGTGTGACCCTTGTAGGTTCATGTAACGTTAGCAGTAATATCTAGAACAATTCTAATATTAGAAGCAATGAGTGGCATCTAGCAATGCATCATTGCTATCTAAGTTACAGGAAGTCGTGGTTCGACATAACCTTTTTTTCGTGATTAACTCTTTTCATGTATTACATCCCTTTGTCCTTATATCTAGATCGGACACAAGTCATGAAATAGTCACACTTGTATAGTTTATCTAATATTTTTTGATATCTTGAGTAGACTACTATAAACGAATAACTATGATATCTCATATCAATTTATTCAAGCATAGCCATGCATTTTCTAGTCTCACTCAATCAAGTGGCCTATGATATTATTCCTATTATGTAGGAGGGACAAATCCTATCTTGATCAATATATTCCGCTACATAGATTGCGACATATCCAATATTAATCTTTATAGTGTAGTCAGTTACGACACATGTTTGACCGCATCAAAATATGTCACCCACAATGTTGAAATAATGATGATCTCAAGTCTGAGATTATACATGTAGTTATCAGTATGAGAAATGTTGTGACTGTTACATAATAATCCAAGAAACATGCTCATAGCGAGTCAATCCAATATATCGTTCTCTAACACATACTTATGTATTGATTTTGACATCTTCATGTCAATGACAACACTTTGTCATCAATCAACTACATATTAGTCTTAATATATTATTGTTGTTCATGCCCACAATAATACTCGACTAAGGACATTCAAGAATAACTATATTATTCTAAAGACCTTATTATAATTCAGTTTATTTATAAATGCATATAATAAGACTGGAAAATAATAATGGCTTTATATTAATAAACATGATAAAATAAGTATGTCTTTTACAACCATCTCATGATTGGTCTTTGGGCATACTCCAACAGATGCATGAAGGCTATGGTGCACCCCAAAGAGTGATATGTGCACCCGTCCTCTGCTGCTGCGCACGCCCACTCATAGGGGCAGCGCGTGGGGCCTTCTCTAGTCGTTGAACGATGATGACGAGCTCCAGTCTCTCTGTTCTGATGTCGGTGAACGTAATAGTGTCCTCCGTTTTACGGTTTGGCTACTAGAAGTATCTTTATGTACCCCAATTAAGTTTTCCATAATTATGGAAGAATTAGTGCCTTCATTTATACCTTCAATGGAAGATCCCCTGAACTCTTAGGGTCAAGGTAGATCATCCTGAACTCCCCCTCCATTTCTCTAATCCGGCAACAATCCTGAAGGAAAATTTTCGGTGACAAACCCTTCATTGTTATTTTCTGATTTTTCAGATTGTGATTCCTCCTAAACATCTGCAAATTTCTCCTCTATATGCCCACGATCTAAATTCACCTTTTCCTTATTAATACTTCCCAACTTCATTTTAATACTGTACGTAATACCCATGGATGACACCTTGATTATTTCCAGTATATTTGAAGGACTTTCTACCCTTATAATAGTCCTAGAAATGTCTAATCGGTCTTTATTCGACGTGCCTTCCTCAACACAAACCAAAGTACCCCACCAGTTGCCCAATACAGTGAAGAAACTATCATGCTAGCAGAGTAATAGAACCCCATATAATAGAACTGAGCAGAAATATTGAGGGATCCCATTCAATAGTAAGGGACCAATATGATCGAACCAATAACTTAGTGTTTCTCTATTGTTTCTCCAAGTCTCATTCATTTCTAGAACTGACTTGAAAACTATCATATATGAATCACAGTCAACACCCTATTTGACTACTTTAACGTCAATATCATCACTTAAAAAGGCCCTTTGTACAAATTCATACTCGAACAAATTTTTGATAACTCCAACCATGCAACGCTTTTGTAACACCTGTTAAGTTAAAAAATGGATGAATGAAAATAAAATAAAAGGTAGAGTTGCAGGTTGTAGGATTTGAACCCGTGACCTATGGCCAGTAAATCGTGCACATACTTCGGCTGGGGTAATTTTGCCCGTGACCTAAGGTATTCTCTTAGGATGGTACCCTCGCCTAATGGCCAGGGTTAACGCCCATATTCGGATCCTCAGCTACGGCTAGAGTAACTTTGCCCGTTTTTTGGTTTCCATACTTCGGCTGAGGTAATTCCGCCCGTGACCTAATGTATCCCCTTAGGATGGTACCTTTGCCCAATGGGCTTGGGTTAATGCATGTATGTGATACTGTCCTGGGGGACTGTATCTTGGAGTTTGTTTGGAGGGTAGATAGGTTGCATGAAAACTATGGTTGCACTTATAACTTGTTTTATGAAATATTATATGTTTTTCTGAATTATATTTATATACACTATTTTACTGGCACTATTAGAGCACACTGAGCTTCCAAGGTCACACCCCAAATCTTTTCTCTTTCAGATTTTGGATAGGCTTCCAGACTTGGCACTTGGAGGATCGACACATTTGATATACATCAGTTATTGTAATGTTTCTATCTTCCGGATTGTTCTATTATGGTGACATGAGCCTATATTTTGTTACTTTATATTTTATACTCGATGATGTTGCCATATATGGCTTGTGATGTACTTTTATATTTGGATATGGTTTATTTTGGCTAACTTAAATCATTTATGATTGAATCTCTTATATTTCGACTTTGATTTTCAATTCATTAAATAGTTTTATAAAAAGATTTTTGGTAACAAATGTGATCTTCTAGATTTGGATACACAAAGACCGGTCTAGGGGTTATATTTAGTTGGTATCAGAGCTTTTAGTTTTACAAACCTCGGACTGTGAATGAGTTTTAAATAAAACATTTTTGTAAAAGGTTTTGCAAATATGTTTTTAAAGGCCATGTCACCAAGTTCTATTTGTTTATCTGTGTACAATTCTCCAGTACCAGTTCTGACCCTAAATGTTACCTTTTGTAGTGATTTTTTTGGTATAAGTACCTGTAGAGGTTGTCAACCTGCCTGTGGTCGAGGCTGAGCTGCTAAGTTTGCCGACCCGATAGATGAACCGACGAGTGATCCTTCAGTTCCAGTATATCCTCTCGCCCCTGGTAGTTCTGATGCACCGACTGATTTACCACCTGCTACCAGTATAGATATGACGACTCCAGTCAGAGGACCGACAGTTTCTGGACCTACACCTATAGTAGGAATTGCTTATGAGACCCTGAGTAGATAGTTGTTCCAGTTGATTCATGGTGCAATGAGAACAACGGGCATTATACCGAAAGTTCTTATCTCTCAGAATCTTATTGCTAATAGGGTCAGGACCTTTTCTGGATCCCTTGGTGGGCACCGATGGAGGTAGATAGTTGGCTTCGTGATATCGAAGAGCGTATGGACCAGTTGGGTTTAGAGCCAGCCAAGAAATATTAGAGAGTTGTATCTATGTTGGATGGAAATGCCCACACCTGGTGGGAATCAGTTGTGAGCAGTGTGCCTTCTGAGCTGTTGACATGAGATTTCTTTAAGGAAAGGTTTATGAATCGCTTTTTGGGTGAGCGGTTCTTGAGAGAGATGTGCCAGGCCTTTAAAGACTTGGTGCAAGGTTCTATGACCGTGGCTGAGTATGAGTTGCAGTTTCTGAATCTGTTGAGATATGGCACAAGTATTATATCTATCGAGAAAGACAAATGTAATAAGTTTTTAGAGGGACTTCGTATTGGGATTCGTGATCGTATTGCTACCCATCATGATGAGGTATTTGAAGACTTAGTGAATTGGGCCAAGACTGCAGAAGAGATGGAAATTTTAGCAGCCAGACAGAGTGGCATAGATCAAGATAGAGATAGAGATCGGGGATAAGACCGAGATCGATCTAGGAGACATTTTGGTCAGAGTAAGTCTCGTGCATGCCCAGATAAGAGGGCTCGTACTATTATTTATTAAAGATGTGAATCGAGTTTCAGGCCTGCGATACCTCATAATTTAGCCCTTAGTCGGGGTGGTTCTTCAGGGTTCTCTCTGGTACCACTATGTGAGCATTGTGGTAAATTACATCGAGAAGAATGTAGAAAGCTATCGGGAGCTTGCTTGAGATGTGGGTCTACTAAACATTTTTCGAGAGATTGTCCGCATCCACCCCTACATACAAAGTATTGACTGAGACCCCTATTCGTTTTTAGACTTGGCCCGTTTGCGGGCATCTGTCCAAACACATGCCTCGGTCATTATCGAGTAAAGGTTCGAGATCTACTACTAGATCGATAGTAGAGGCCGAGCACACCCAGTGGAGGACCAGTCTTGCCTAAGGCTAGACAGCCTATTTTGGTCTATGCCACCATACGTCGTGATGATCGAGACGAGCCTGATGTTATTGCAGGTACATTTACCATATTTTTTGTTCCATATTTTGCATTGCTTGACAACGGCTCTACCCATATCTATATATCAAAATATGTGTCCCGAGATCTTTAGATTTCAATTGAGACCACTGAGAATACAATTACTGTTATGAGTCTGGTGGGTCAGTCAGTAATCATGAATAAGATTTTCAGACGATGTCCTCTTGAAGTTTAAGAGGAAACTTTTCCAGTTGACTTTATGGAGTTACCGTTAGAGGAGTTTGACCTGATTCTTGGTATGGATTGGTTGACTGAACACCGGGTTAATTTGGATTGTGAGTCTAATAGAGTGATTTTGAAGACTTCTGATGATCGGGAGGTTATTCTGGTTGGTGAGAGACGTGGGTATCTGTCGAATGTGGTATCTACTTTGACTGTTGACAGAATGATCCAGAAGGGTTACAAGACCTTTATTGCTTGTATTTTGAATGCTAAGGGATCTCTGTCGAAGATTGAGGAAATACTTACAGTGAAGAAGTTTCCTGATGTGTTTTCCGAGGAGTTGTCAGTTTACCACGGATAGAGACGTAAATTCAAAATTGAGACTTATCCGGGATCAGCACTAGTTTCCATGAACCCATATTGTATGGCTCTAAGAAGCTTAAGAAGCTAAAGATTCGATTGCAAGAGCTCCTCGATCGAGGTTTCATTCGACCTAGCTCTTCCCCTTGGGAGTATCATTTTGTTTGTCAAGAAGAAAGATGGTTCACTTGATTTATGCATTGATTCTTGAAAGTTGAACAAGTTGACCGTAAATAATAAATATCCCCTACCGGGATTGATGACTTGTTTGATCAGTTTAGGGAGCCTCTGTTTTCTCAAAGATTGATATTTGATCTGGGTATTATCAGCTAAAGATAGAGGGTTTGATGTTGTGAAGATAGCTATTCACACGGATACGGGCATTCTGAGTTCCTAGTGATGCCATTTGGTTTGACCAATGCTTCTGCAGCCTTTATGGAATTTATGAACCGTGTATTTTGGCCCTATTTGGATCAGTTTGTTGTAGTATTCATTGATGATATTCTAGTCTATTCTTGGGCTGAGACAGAGCATGCAGTGCACTTGAGGATTATTCTGCGGACTCTCGAGAGCATCGATTGTATGCTAAATTGAGCAAGTGTGAATTTTGGCTCAGTAAAGTGACTTTTCTCGGTCATGTGGTTTTAGCTCGAGGTATTCAGGTCGATTCGAGTAAGATTAAAACCATTGTGAGTTGGAAGCAGCCTAAGAATGTAACCGAGATTCGCAGTTTCTTGGGCTTAGCTGGGTATTACAGACGCTTTGTCAAGGTTTTTTCTATCATTGCTATCCCTTTAACTTAACGGTTTGAGGAAGAAACCCTTCATCTGGGCTGATGCACAACATGAGAGTTTTGAGAAATTGAAAACAGCGTTGACTCAGGCTCTAATTTTGACTCAACCTGAGTCAGGAAAGGATTTTACAGTTTATAGTGATATTTTATGTTTCAGGCTTGGTTGTGTTCTGATGCAAGATGGGAAGGTGATCGCTTACGCGTCACGCCAATTGAGACCGCACGAGTGTAATTATCCCATGCATGATCTCAAGTTTGCCGCTGTAGTTTTTGCCTTAAAGATTTGGAGACACTATCTCTATAGAGATAAGTGCTACATCTATACAGATCATAAAAGCCTGAAGTATCTTCTTACTCAAAAGGAGCTTAATTTGAGACAACGTCGTTGGCTAGAGCTTCTTAAATATTATGATTGTGAGATTGAGTACCATCCGAAAAAAGCTAACGTAGTTACTGATGCTTTGAGCCGTAAGACTATTTCGGACCTGAGATCTCTTTTTACCAAGATGAGTATTTATGATGATGGCAGTTTATTGGCTGAATTACAGGTTAAGCCGACCTTGGCCGAGGAGATCAAGGCCAAGCAACTTCTGGACAGTTCCCTACTTCCTGTCATACAACAGGTTGAGCAAGGATTTACATTTGTTTATACTTTTGATCAGGACGGGATTCTGTGCTTCAAGGGTCGTTATTATGTGTCTGGCGACGCCGAGTTGAAGCAAACTATTCTCAGTGAGACCCATAGTATCCTTTACGCTATGCATCCCGGTGGGGATAAGATGCGCCAGAATTTGAGGCAGAGGTACCGTTAGGTTGGTATGAAGAAGAATATCTCGGATTATGTGGCTAGATGTCTGACTTATCAACAGGTTAAGGCAGAACATCAGCATCCTTCTGGTCTCTTGCAGCTTATCAGGATTTCTGAGTAGAAATGGGAACGAATCACGATGGACTTTGTTATTGGATTGCCTCTGACTCCTAAAAAGGATTCGATTTGGGTTATTGTGGTATGCTCATTTTATTCCTGTTAGAGTTACCTATTCCCTGGAGAAGCTCGTCAGGTTGTATATTTCTGAGATTGTCAGACTACACAGTGTACCTTTGTCTATTATTTCTGATTGAGACCTGAGGTTTACCTCCCGATTTTGGCAGACCTTGCAGGAGGCCTTGGGTACACGTCTAAATTTCAGTACATCTTTTCATCTATAGACATATGGTCAATCTAAGAGGGTAATCCATATTCTTGAGGATATGTTGCGGGGTTTTGTGATCGACTTCCGTGGTAGTTGGGAAGACTTCTTGCCCTTGGCCGAGTTTGCTTATAATAATAGTTACCAGGGAAGCATTCGTATGGCACTGTATGAGGCTTTGTATGGTCGTAAATGTCATACTCCCATTTGCTGGACAGAGTTGTATGATAAAAAGACCTTGAGCCCCGAGTTGGTTTAAGAGACTGAGGAGACCGTCAGATTGATCCGTGATCACCTGAAAGAGGCTTTTGATAGACAAAAGGCGTATGCTATCGGAGGAAAAAAGATATCGAGTTCAAGGTTGGTGATCAAGTCTTTTTAAAAGTATCTCTATGGAAGAAAGTTCTAAGATTTAGGCACAAAGGCAAGTTGAGTCCGAGATTCATCAGGCCTTACTGTATTTTGAAGAGAGTTAGATCTGTTGCTTATCAGCTTGAGTTGCCTCCTCAGCTTAGTCGTATCCATGATATATTTCATGTGTCAATGTTGAGGCAGTACCACCCGGATTCGAGTCATGTTATTCAGGTTCAAGACGTTGAGCTGAGACTAGATTTGTCTTATGATGAAGAGCCTGTGTAGATTTTTGATTTTGATGATAGAGTTTTGAGGAACAGATACATCCCTATGGTTAAGGTCCAGTAGAGTAATCGTAGTCCTGCAAAGGCCACTTAGGAAATCGAGGAATCTATGAGAGAGCAGTTTCCGCATCTGTTTAAACCAGGTAAATTTCGAGGAAGAAATTTCTTTTAGGGGAGAGTTGTAACACCTGTTAAGTTAAAAAATGGATGAATGAAAATAAAATAAAATGGATGAGTTACAGTTCATGGGATTTGAACCCGTGACTTGTAGCCAGTAAATCGTGCACTCAGCCATCTGAGCTAAATAGCTCTTAGTGTTGGGTCTTTCAAAATTTAATTTGAATAGTGATGAGCTGGGTTAACCAAAAATAATTAAAACCTGTTGACCCTTCTTTTTCCCCATTTGTTCGAACCAAAATACCCAAAATCCCTAGATAATTCTCTCACCTACCCCGTTCAGTCACCGTCCTCCCGTTGTCTACCGCCGCACTGTGACCGTCACCACCCCCCTTCCATCTAAATTGCCTCTCTCTCTCGACCAAAACCCCTAAGGTCACTCGCGCTGTCGCCTCATCGCTCGGCGGCAAATTGGGATCGAAGTTACGACGAACTTAGGGCTAAACCGTTTAAAATCCTCATGTTTTTTGGCTACCCCCTATTGACCGTTCAAGAAACAGCCACCAGTTTTGAGCTCACAGCGTTGAGGTGCGCAGAACCCAGCCCACCGGTTATAGATCTGACATTCGAAGGACCTTCACCGGCGTTTAAGCCATTTTGGTAAGAACAGTAAGTTACGGGCTGGTTTTTAGTGTGTTTTGGCATGATTATGGATTTTAGAGGTGTTATTGGTTATTTTTGGCCAAAAACGTGCATTTTGAGCCATTTTTCGGCTGGTTTTGGCAGTGCGTGGAGTACACGCACCGTCAGGGGTGATTTTCGGCAGCCTTAGACGGCAGCCTTGGATGGTAGCCCTTGAACCGGACCGGTTCAATGGTGAACGGCCTATCCAGACCCAGTTTAGTCACCGACCCGACCCGTAATCGACTCGAGTCAACCTAGTCTGAGTCAACCCGGCCCGAGTTAACTCAGGTCAGTTGACTTTGACCCATTTGACTTTGACTCGTTGACCGTTTACTGTTGATCGATGATGTCAGCATGACGTCAGTGTTGACTTTGACTACTGACGTCAGCGTTGACTTTGACCAAAAAGTCAAATTTTTAAAAATCCCTATTTTACGTTTTTTGACGTTCTGAGTCCGTTTTGTGAAATTCTAACCCGAAGGCCTCCAAATTGACCTTAAATCTGAACATGCATAAGTATTTAAATCATTCTATTTAAGAGCAAAGATTTGGATTATGGATTTTGACATAAAATATTATTTGTTTAAGGTACCCAAGATACGTTCAATTGCTCGTCACCAAATTTTGATTCATCCCGACCTTGCTCGACCGCTGATCCCATCGTGACCCATATGGACCCTTAACATAGTATTTATCCCGGTATAAATATAATTTCTTTAGTAACCCAAATATTTGTCGACATAGGTTCCAAAGACCGCAGCAGAAAGCGTGGTCTTGGTGCCCATAAAATTGAACATTGGCTTTTGAGGTGTGTTCCTTGTGTGCTACAAGACTGCTTTTGCATATTGATTTACATGCTATATATTTTTTATCAAACTGATCATGTCGCATGCCATTCGAGATTGAATTTGCATAAGCATAACATGTTTTCTCAAAATAAACATGATTATACTTTTGTATGTTTGAAGAATTTCCTAGTACCCGATATGATAAGCATGCTCTGTGGTTATTGTATATTATTTCCCTCTTGTGATACTATTTAGACGGACTAGTTGGGGTGCTTGGGTTTTGATATGAAGTGTTAAAAGGTTCAGCCCGATCCGATAGGGTAATTATGCCCGTATAAGGTTCTCATGCTTGGCCGAGTAATTACGCCCGTGACCTAAAGTATTTCCTTAGGATGGTACCCTCGTCTAATGGCGGGTTAAAGCCCATATTCGGATCCTCGCCATGGCTAGAGTTACTCGCCCATTTTCGGTTCCCATAATTCAGTGGGGTAATTCCGCTCGTGACCTAAGGTATTTTCTTAGGATGGTACCATCGCCCAATGGCCGGGTTAACGCCCATATTCGGATCCTCATTTCACGGCTAGAGTAGCTTTGACCGCTTTTTTGGTTCCCATGCTTGGTGGGGTAATTCCGCCCGTGACCTAAAGTATCCCCTTAGGATGGTACCTTTGCCCAATGGGCTTGGGTTAATGCATGTATGTGATACTGTCCTGGGGGACTGTGTCTTGGAGTTTTTTTGGAGGGTAGATAGGTTGCATGAAAACTATGGTTGCACTTATAACTTGTTTTATGAAATATTAAATGTTTTTTTGAATTATATTTATATACACTATTTTACTGGCACTATTAGAGCACACTGAGCTTCCAAGGTCACACCCCAAATCTTTTCTCTTTCAGATTTTGGATAGGCTTCCAGACTTGGCACTTGGAGGATCGACACATTTGATATACATCAGTTATTGTAATGTTTCTATCTTCCGGATTGTTCTATTATGGTGACATGAGCCTATATTTTGTTACTTTATATTTTATACTCGATGATGTTGCCATATATGGCTTGTGATGTACTTTTATATTTGGATATGGTTTATTTTGGCTAACTTAAATCATTTATGATTGAATCTCTTATATTTCGACTTTGATTTTCAATTCATTAAATAGTTTTATAAAAAGATTTTTGGTAACAAATGTGATCTTCTAGATTTGGATACACAAAGACCGGTCTAGGGGTTATATTTAGTTGGTATCAGAGCTTTTAGTTTTACAAACCTCGGACTGTGAATGAGTTTTAAATAAAACATTTTTGTAAAAGGTTTTGCAAATATGTTTTTAAAGGCCATGTCACCAAGTTCTATTTGTTTATCTGTGTACAATTCTCCAGTACCAGTTCTGACCCTAAATGTTACCTTTTGTAGTGATTTTTTTGGTATAAGTACCTGTAGAGGTTGTCAACCTGCCTGTGGTCGAGGCTGAGCTGCTAAGTTTGCCGACCCGATAGATGAACCGACGAGTGATCCTTCAGTTCCAGTATATCCTCTCGCCGCTGGTAGTTCTGATGCACCGACTGATTTACCACCTGCTACCAGTATAGATATGACGACTCCAGTCAGAGGACCGACAGTTTCTGGACCTACACCTATAGTAGGAATTGCTTATGAGACCACGAGTAGATAGTTGTTCCAGTTGATTCATGGTGCAATGAGAACAACGGGCATTATACCAAAAGTTCTTATCTCTCGTAATCTTATTGCTAATAGGGTCGTCGACCTTTTCGGATCCCTTGGTGGGCACCGATGGAGGTAGATAGTTGGCTTCGTGATATCAAGAGCGTATGGACCGATTGGGTTTAGAGCCAGCCAAGAAATATTAGAGAGTTGTATCTATGTTGGATGGAAATGCCCACACCTGGTGGGAATCAGTTGTGAGCAGTGTGCCTTCTGAGCTGTTGACATGAGATTTCTTTAAGGAAAGGTTTATGAATCGCTTTTTGGGTGAGCGGTTCTTGAGAGAGATGTGCCAGGCCTTTAAAGACTTGGTGCAAGGTTCTATGACCGTGGCTGAGTATGAGTTGCGTTTACAATCATGTTGAGATATGGCACAAGTATTATATCTATCGAGAAAGACAAATGTAATAAGTTTTTAGAGGACTTCGTATTGGGATTCGTGATCGTATTGCTACCCATCATGATGAGGTATTTGAAGACTTAGTGAATTGGGCCAAGACTGCAGAAGAGATGGAAATTTTAGCAGCCAGACAGAGTGGCATAGATCAAGATAGAGATAGAGATCGGGGATAAGACCGAGATCGATCTAGGAGACATTTTGGTCAGAGTAAGTCTCGTGCATGCCCAGATAAGAGGGCTCGTACTATTATTTATTAAAGATGTGAATCGAGTTTCAGGCCTGCGATACCTCATAATTTAGCCCTTAGTCGGGGTGGTTCTTCAGGGTTCTCTCTGGTACCACTATGTGAGCATTGTGGTAAATTACATCGAGAAGAATGTAGAAAGCTATCGGGAGCTTGCTTCAGATGTGGGTCTACTAAACATTTTTCGAGAGATTGTCCGCATCCACCCCCTACATACAAAGTATTGACTGAGACCCCTATTCGTTTTTAGACTTCGGCCCGTTTGCAGGCATCTGTCCAAACACATGCCTCAGGTCATTATCAGAGTAAAGGTTCGAGATCTACTACTAGATCTGATAGTAGAGGCCGAGCACACCAGAGTGGAGGACCAGTCTTGCCTAAGGCTAGACAGCCTATTTTGGTCTATGCCACCATACGTCGTGATGATCGAGACGAGCCTGATGTTATTGCAGGTACATTTACCATATTTTTTGTTCCATATTTTGCATTGCTTGACAACGGCTCTACCCATATCTATATATCAAAATATGTGTCCCGAGATCTTTAGATTTCAATTGAGACCACTGAGAATACAATTACTGTTATGAGTCTGGTGGGTCAGTCAGTAATCATGAATAAGATTTTCAGACGATGTCCTCTTGAAGTTTAAGAGGAAACTTTTCCAGTTGACTTTATGGAGTTACCGTTAGAGGAGTTTGACCTGATTCTTGGTATGGATTGGTTGACTGAACACCGGGTTAATTTGGATTGTGAGTCTAATAGAGTGATTTTGAAGACTTCTGATGATCGGGAGGTTATTCTGGTTGGTGAGAGACGTGGGTATCTGTCGAATGTGGTATCTACTTTGACTGTTGACAGAATGATCCAGAAGGGTTACAAGACCTTTATTGCTTGTATTTTGAATGCTAAGGGATCTCTGTCGAAGATTGAGGAAATACTTACAGTGAAGAAGTTTCCTGATGTGTTTTCCGAGGAGTTGTCTGGTTTACCACCAGATAGAGACGTAGAATTCAAAATTGAGACTTATCCGGGATCAGCACTAGTTTCCATGAACCCATATTGTATGGCTCCTAAGAAGCTTAAGAAGCTAAAGATTCAGTTGCAAGAGCTCCTCGATCGAGGTTTCATTCGACCTAGCTCTTCCCCTTGGGGAGTATCATTTTTGTTTGTCAAGAAGAAAGATGGTTCACTTCGGTTATGCATTGATTACTGAAAGTTGAACAAGTTGACCGTAAATAATAAATATCCCCTACCCAGGATTGATGACTTGTTTGATCAGTTTAGGGGAGCCTCTGTTTTCTCAAAGATTGATATTTGATCTGGGTATTATCAGCTAAAGATAGAGGGGTTTGATGTTGTGAAGATAGCTATTCACACCAGATACGGGCATTACGAGTTCCTAGTGATGCCATTTGGTTTGACCAATGCTTCTGCAGCCTTTATGGAATTTATGAACCGTGTATTTTGGCCCTATTTGGATCAGTTTGTTGTAGTATTCATTGATGATATTCTAGTCTATTCTTGGACTGAGACAGAGCATGCAGTGCACTTGAGGATTATTCTGCGGACTCTCAGAGAGCATCGATTGTATGCTAAATTGAGCAAGTGTGAATTTTGGCTCAGTAAAGTGACTTTTCTCGGTCATGTGGTTTTAGCTCGAGGTATTCAGGTCGATTCGAGTAAGATTAAAACCATTGTGAGTTGGAAGCAGCCTAAGAATGTAACCGAGATTCGCAGTTTCTTGGGCTTAGCTGGGTATTACAGACGCTTTGTCAAGGTTTTTTCTATCATTGCTATCCCTTTAACGAAGCTGTTGAGGAAGAAACCCTTCATCTGGACTGATGCACAACATGAGAGTTTTGAGAAATTGAAAACAGCGTTGACTCAGGCTCTAATTTTGACTCAACCTGAGTCAGGAAAGGATTTTACAGTTTATAGTGATATTTTATGTTTCAGGCTTGGTTGTGTTCTGATGCAAGATGGGAAGGTGATCGCTTACGCGTCACGCCAATTGAGACCGCACGAGTGTAATTATCCCATGCATGATCTCAAGTTTGCCGCTGTAGTTTTTGCCTTAAAGATTTGGAGACACTATCTCTATAGAGATAAGTGCTACATCTATACAGATCATAAAAGCCTGAAGTATCTTCTTACTCAAAAGGAGCTTAATTTGAGACAACGTCGTTGGCTAGAGCTTCTTAAATATTATGATTGTGAGATTGAGTACCATCCGAAAAAAGCTAACGTAGTTACTGATGCTTTGAGCCGTAAGACTATTTCGGACCTGAGATCTCTTTTTACCAAGATGAGTATTTATGATGATGGCAGTTTATTGGCTGAATTACAGGTTAAGCCGACCTTGGCCGAGGAGATCAAGGCCAAGCAACTTCGATAGTTCCTACTTCTGTCCATACAACAAAGTTGAGCAAGGATTTACATTTGTTTATACTTTTGATCAGGACGGGATTCTGTGCTTCAAGGGTCGTTATTATGTGTCTGGCGACGCCGAGTTGAAGCAAACTATTCTCAGTGAGACCCATAGTATCCTTTACGCTATGCATCCCGGTGGGGATAAGATGCGCGTAATTTGAGGCAGAGGGTACCGTTAGGTTGGTATGAAGAAGAATATCTCGGATTATGTGGCTAGATGTCCGACTTATCAACGAGTTAAGGCGGAACATCAGCATCCTTCTGGTCTCTTGCAGCTTATCAGGATTTCTGAGTAGAAATGGGAACGAATCACGATGGACTTTGTTATTGGATTGCCTCTGACTCCTAAAAAGGATTCGATTTGGGTTATTGTGGTATGCTCATTTTATTCCTGTTAGAGTTACCTATTCCCTGGAGAAGCTCGTCAAAGTTGTATATTTCTGAGATTGTCAGACTACACAGTGTACCTTTGTCTATTATTTCTGATTGAGACCTGAGGTTTACCTCCCGATTTTGGCAGACCTTGCAGGAGGCCTTGGGTACACGTCTAAATTTCAGTACATCTTTTCATCTATAGACATATGGTCAATCTAAGAGGGTAATCCATATTCTTGAGGATATGTTGCGGGGTTTTGTGATCGACTTCCGTGGTAGTTGGGAAGACTTCTTGCCCTTGGCCGAGTTTGCTTATAATAATAGTTACCAGGGAAGCATTCGTATGGCACTGTATGAGGCTTTGTATGGTCGTAAATGTCATACTCCCATTTGCTGGACAGAGTTGTATGATAAAAAGACCTTGAGCCCCGAGTTGGTTTAAGAGACTGAGGAGACCGTCAGATTGATCCGTGATCACCTGAAAGAGGCTTTTGATAGACAAAAGGCGTATGCTATCGGAGGAAAAAAGATATCGAGTTCAAGGTTGGTGATCAAGTCTTTTTAAAAGTATCTCTATGGAAGAAAGTTCTAAGATTTAGGCACAAAGGCAAGTTGAGTCCGAGATTCATCAGGCCTTACTGTATTTTGAAGAGAGTTAGATCTGTTGCTTATCGGCTTGAGTTGCCTCCTCGACTTAGTCGTATCCATGATATATTTCATGTGTCAATGTTGAGGCAAAGTACCACCCGGATTCGAGTCATGTTATTCAGGTTCAAGACGTTGAGCTGAGACTAGATTTGTCTTATGATGAAGAGCCTGTGTAGATTTTTGATTTTGATGATAGAGTTTTGAGGAATAGATACATCCCTATGGTTAAGGTCCAAAGAGAGTAATCGTAGTCCCGCAAAGGCCACTTAGGAAATCGAGAATCTATGAGAGAGCAGCTTCGATCTGTTTAAAAACCAGTATTTTCGAGGAAGAAATTTCTTTTAGGGGAGAGTTGTAACACCTGTTAAGTTAAAAAATGGATGAATGAAAATAAAATAAAATGGATGAGTTACAGTTCATGGGATTTGAACCCGTGACTTGTAGCCAGTAAATCGTGCACTCAGCCATCTGAGCTAAATAGCTCTTAGTGTTGGGTCTTTCAAAATTTAATTTGAATAGTGATGAGCTGGGTTAACCAAAAATAATTAAAACCTGTTGACCCTTCTTTTTCCCCATTTGTTCGAACCAAAATACCCAAAATCCCTAGATAATTCTCTCACCTACCCCGTTCAGTCACCGTCCTCCCGTTGTCTACCGCCGCACTGTGACCGTCACCACCCCTTCCATCTAAATTGCCTCTCCTCTCTGACCAAAACCCCTAAGGTCACTCGCGCTGTCGCCTCATCGCTCGCTGGCAAATTGGGATCGAAGTTACGACGAACTTAGGGCTAAACCGTTTAAAATCCTCATGTTTTTTGGCTACCCCCTATTGACCGTTCAAGAAACAGCCACCAGTTTTGAGCTCACAGCGTTGAGGTGCGCAGAACCCAGCCCACCGGTTATAGATCTGACATTCGAAGGACCTTCACCGGCGTTTAAGCCATTTTGGTAAGAACAGTAAGTTACGGGCTGGTTTTTAGTGTGTTTTGGCATGATTATGGATTTTAGAGGTGTTATTGGTTATTTTTGGCCAAAAACGTGCATTTTGAGCCATTTTTCGGCTGGTTTTGGCAGTGCGTGGAGTACACGCACCGTCAGGGGTGATTTTCGGCAGCCTTAGACGGCAGCCTTGGATGGTAGCCCTTGAACCGGACCGGTTCAATGGTGAACGGCCTATCCAGACCCAGTTTAGTCACCGACCCGACCCGTAATCGACTCGAGTCAACCTAGTCTGAGTCAACCCGGCCCGAGTTAACTCAGGTCAGTTGACTTTGACCCATTTGACTTTGACTCGTTGACCGTTTACTGTTGATCGATGATGTCAGCATGACGTCAGTGTTGACTTTGACTACTGACGTCAGCGTTGACTTTGACCAAAAAGTCAAATTTTTAAAAATCCCTATTTTACGTTTTTTGACGTTCTGAGTCCGTTTTGTGAAATTCTAACCCGAAGGCCTCCAAATTGACCTTAAATCTGAACATGCATAAGTATTTAAATCATTCTATTTAAGAGCAAAGATTTGGATTATGGATTTTGACATAAAATATTATTTGTTTAAGGTACCCAAGATACGTTCAATTGCTCGTCAGCTCAGCCCAGTTCATCCCGACCTGCTCAGCCGCGTGATCCCATCGTGACCCATATGGACCCTTAACATAGTATTTATCCCGGTATAAATATAATTTCTTTAGTAACCCAAATATTTGTCGACATAGGTTCCAGCACCGCAGCAGAGCGTGGTCTTGGTGCCCAGTAAATTCAGACATTGGCTTTTGAGGTGTGTTCCTTGTGTGCTACAAGACTGTTTTGCATATTGATTTACATGCTATATATTTTTTATCAAACTGATCATGTGCGCATGCCATTCGAGATTGAATTTGCATAAGCATAACATGTTTTCTGAAAATAAACATGATTATACTGTATGTTTGAAGAATTTCCTAGTACCCGATATGATAAGCATGCTCTGTGGTTACTGTATATTATTTCCTACTGTGATACTATTTAGACGGACTAGTTGGGGTGCTTGGGTTTTGATATGAAGTGTTAAAAGGTTCAGCCCTGATCCGACTGGTAATTATGCCCGTATAAGGTTCTCATGCTTCGGCTGGAGTAATTCTGCCCGTGACCTAAAGTATTTCCTTAGGATGGTACCCTCGTCTAATGGCCAGGGTTAAAGCCCATATTCGGATCCTCAGTTATGGCTAGAGTTACTCTGCCCATTTTCGGTTCCCATAATTCAGCTGGGGTAATTCCGCTCGTGACCTAAGGTATTTTCTTAGGATGGTACCATCGCCCAATGGCCAGGGTTAACGCCCATATTCGGATCCTCAGCTACGGCTAGAGTAGCTTTGACCGTTTTTTATTCCCATGCTTCGGCTGGGGTAATTCCGCCCGTGACCTAAAGTATCCCCTTAGGATGGTACCTTTGCCCAATGGGCTTGGGTTAATGCATGTATGTGATACTGTCCTGAGGGACTGTGTCTTGGAGTTTTTTTTGGAGGGTAGATAGGTTGCATGAAAACTATGGTTGCACTTATAACTTGTTTTATGAAATATTAAATGTTTTTTTGAATTATATTTATATACACTATTTTACTGGTACTATTGGAGCACACTGAGCTTCTAAGCTCACACCCTAAATCTTTTCCCTTTCAGATTTTGGATAGGCTTCCAGACTTGGCACTTGGATGATCGACACATTTGATATACATCAGTTATTGTAATGTTTCTATCTTCCGGATTGTTCTATTATGGTGACATGAGCCTATATTTTGTTACTTTATATTTTATACTTGATGATGTTGCCATATATGGCTTGTGATGTACTTTCATATTTTGGATATGGTTTATTTGTCTATCTTAAATTGTTTATGAATGAATCTCTTATCTTTTGACTTTGATTTTCAATTCATTAAATAGTTTTATAAAAGATTTTTGGTAACAAATGTGATCTCTTAGATTTGGAAATGCGTAGACCGGTCTAGGGGGTTACAGCTTAGCTATTCAGTAAATCTAACAATTTTTTTCTAGTTTCTTCATCTCTCGTCTCATTATCCAGGCGGTTTGTATTCCCATTGTCTTTCTCCACATTCCTAGGGTTGCTTAACAAAGCTTCCCGATATGTTCTTGGTATATTCCCATTCCTCATCACATTCTCAGTAGCCTTTGAGTCAACCCCAAACCTAGCTCCATCTATAACAACCCAGGTTTTGAAACTCAAGGGTCGGGTTAACTTGAGGCATGGGCTTCTTGTTTGGGTTGAGATATTGGGCCCTGAGAGCCTTGTTGGTCTTGAAAGAAATGTTTTGGGCTTGGGTTATTGGTTTGTTTATGGGCTAGGTGAAAGTAAGAGGGGCAAATGGGTAAAAGCATAATTAAGACAAGGGAAAGCTGGTGGGGGTTTAATTTTCTGCAGAAAATAGGAGATTATGATATCATTCTTGTCCCCTTGTATCAAAGTATTCTCCATAGATTATGGAAGTTTTACACCTTTTTGGGACTGTTGGGTGAAGGTAAATGTATAGATGAGATTAACAGTAGAAAATGTGAAAACTATCACTCGAGGGAAAAATAAGAAAATAATTTTGGCCATTTATTACCATCATCCAATGGTAAAAAAAACGTGTAAAAGTAATTGAGTTTTACGTAATATAAGTGGATCATAACTCATATATATATATATATATATATATATATATATATATATATATATATATATATATATATATATCACTTACATAGAATGTAAAACCCATAGTTTTACAATTTTTTTGGATCGTTGGATGGGAGAAATGAATGACTGAGATTAACTCCTTACTTTTTTCCAAATGATAATCTACAGATAACCTACTGTTAATCTCAGCCATCCGTTTCACCCATCAACGATCCAACAAACGTGTAAAACATAAAAACTCTTACACTGTGTAAACGGATCTTATCCCATATATATATTCCCTTAAAAAACTCCATTTATTTGAATTAATATGGATTTATTCGGTTGGTTATATATCTATTAATATTTAAGTTACTAAGGCATATATGGACCTATAGATATTAGTGAAATCATAGATTAATAAGTAGATTAGGTTACGGACAGAGCTATTAAAATTTAAAGGTATGGAAGGGCCATGTCCTTTTTTTAACGATGATTTAGAGTTATGCCGATAGTAAAAGATGATGATATTCTTTTTAGGTGACTCGAATTTGAGTGGTGTAATCTGCACGATGTGTTATCTTTTCAAAATGTTAAGAATAAAGAACAAATATTATCATGTAATTATACCGTAATATTAAAAAATAGCCTCTGCTTGTTTGAATACTTATTATTTTTTAACCACTGATATTCAACTTATTGGCTGACTAATCTGGATTGGGTACTGCATAAGCCCATTATGGGAGCGACCCTCCCAACCCAATTTTCTCCATTCACAACGTTAAGACTCGGACTCTTGACATTGCTTAAAGGATCTAGTGTATTATCCTATTAGGTCAATTGATTGTTGATAGTTTGAGTACTTATTAAATTAAATTTTATCCCTCTAAAATTTTGGACTAAATATTTTTAAATTCATATTAATTTTGAAGTTAAATAATTCTATAATTATCATCGTCTAATACTAATTCTGTCTCAGATTAAATTCATTAGCTAAGTAATTATATCATTATTTTTCTTTGGTGATTTTTTTTATGAAAAGTAATTATATCTTCATTGTTTTCACCTTTGAAGAATATATCATTAATTAAATACAAAGTATGATTGGAGTGGTCCACACATTTGAATAATATGTATAGTATTAGTGTATTACTATATTTTCATATTTGGGCTTTAAGATTGGTGGCGGAAATTAGTATTACTATTGCTTTGTAACGTGCATGGGAGCGTGAGAAAAGAACGGAGAGAAAATCGGCACTTCTTAAGTTAATTAATTAACCTTAAATCATTCCTCGCCATTTGTTTTCAACATTAACTTCGCCCCGATTTTACGAACTAATAACCGGTTAGTCTAACAGAAAAAATGAGTTAAATTTTATAAGTAAAATTAAGGTTTAAATTTTAAAATCGCGAATGAAGTTAATTGGATTAAAAATGTTATTTTCAGAATAAACATATGTAATATCATAGATTAGGGTGAAATTGACCTCACTTAAAAGTACCAACTATATGAAAATATTAAAATTGTATCAAAGTTTTTCATAGGAAATATTAAAATTGATCACACTTAATTTATTGGGGCATGTGGTCAACAATACTTATTGTAGTGGTATAGAAATTCTTCATACCTCAAGAGACGGGGTTATGATCAAATATTAAGATTACTGACTAATTAAATATTTAAATCTACAAAATTAGATAAACAAATGCCTTTTTTTAACTAGCACTTAAACTACAAAATGACATTATACCAAAAAATTTGAAAGGCTACTCAAGAGGGGCGAAACATAAGAAAGCCTCAAGAGAGCCTTGGCCCCAATCATTTTTAAAATTCATAACAAGTCCTTTAGTTCTTTTGAAATATATAATTTGACATTCTCGGATTTTTAAAATTCATATTAAAAGTTAATGTTTTAATATTTTAATTAAATTTTCTAAAAATTTAATTTGACTCTTTAAATTTTTTTGTATAATGATAACTTATAAGCTATAAATTTAAATATAAACTAAGCCATGTGGCTTGTTCCCAAATTTAAGTTTAAATATTAATAAATTTTTGTATTTTTAAAGTTTAGTAATTTAGCCCCTCCTGATGTTCTATTATGACTTCATCTCTGTGCAATAGTCGATCATAATTAATTGGCCAATAAATTATATATACGTAATTATAACAAAAAAATATACTAAATTTAACACTTCCTACATTAAAAAACTTTTCTAAATTGAACCCAACAAGTGGTCCCAGTGAAAAAAAGGATGATGTTCACTCTAGGAGACTCGGATTCAATTGCTTTGTCTGCAAGGTGTGTACATTGTCAAAGGGTTAAGAATATGTATGAACAGATATTACCTTATAATCACTTTTATACTATAAAAAAACTTTTTTAAATATAACCCAACAAGTGGTCCCAGTGAAAAAACGAATGATGTTCATCATAGGAGACTCGGATTCAATTGTTTTGTCTGCAAGGTATGTACATTGTCAAAGAGTTAAGAATATATATATGAACAGATACTACCTTATAATCACTTTTATACTAAAAAAAAAAAACTTTTCTAAATATGTGGCATTGGCCGTTTATAGTTTATAGTTGATAGTGGGCGGACGTATCATGTTGTACAATAAATCATCACAGCCTAAAACAGAAAGGCAAATTATTATCGAATGTCAATGGTATTGTGGAATGTACCTTTGCTCAGAATTAATTAATTAATTAATTAATTTACTCAACAAGAACATGCATGCATGATCTTATTAATTTACTAATATTTTTAGCCACAAAAGTAAAAATATTTAAACTAAATCAACAAGTTTTCCTTGTTGATCAGTTAAGAAAGAAAGATTAATTATAATAAACCTCAAAATTAGTCAAAGCAGTGATCGGGTGATCATTCATGTGGTACGCCGCATGCAGTGCAGTTTTCCCATGTTCGAAACCATTATCCATGTTTTTAAATTAGAAACCCTTGTTACATTTTTAATCAAATCATATCGAATTGATAAAATATATAGGTAACGAGGATTATTTCTGTTACTATATAAATTTTATTAACTGTCATGTTAGTAATTTTGTTAACGGTTGATGATCGGTGATTTGAATGAAATTAATTTGACAATTTAGTGACCTTAGGATAGTTTACCCTTATTGTTTAGGTTAAACTAACTCAAAGACCACTAAACTATTGACCTAATTCTATTTTACCATTGAGCTATGAATTTTATCAATTAGACCACTAAATGTAAAAATAATTTCAACGGAATTGATGACATGATAGTTTAAGCAAACTTTTGGTGAAATTGAGGATATAAAATCAAATTGATAGAATGTGTAAGTAATAAGTACTAAATGTGTAGTTAAACAAATTTGCTTAAACTGCCATATCATCAATTCTAAAAAATTAACGATCAGTGACTTGATTGAAATTATTTTAACCGTTTAATGATCTAATTGACAAAATTCAAATCAAAATAATAGTTTAATAGTCTTGAAGGTAGTTTATCCTCAATTATATATATATATTTTAGGGGTGCGCAAAAATATTTGATTTGTTTATCCGTTTATCTAATCCAATTTTTTTTGATCGGATACGGATCACAATATTTTAAGTTTTGGATTATCCGAAAATTTAAAATTTTATGGATATGAATCTTGTTATATTTAGCAATTTGATGCTTTTTATATCAGAAAATTTGAAAGGTCGAAATTTTAATATATGTGAATCTTGTTATATTTGACAAATTGTTGCTTATTATATTCAAAATAATCCGAAATTTTCATAGATACGATCATCAAATTCAAAAAAAATACTTAAACAAATTTATATATTCGAATAACCGATACGTATCTCTGTTTTACCGATCCAAAATTTCATATAGTCGATTTTCTCGATCGGATCTGATCCGATATAGAAAATACACACCTCTAATTAATGAATCAAATATTAATTTAATCTATTATTACTATTAACAAAAGTGTTAATAACCAAAATCTAGAAGTGGCATCTAGCCTATTTGGGTAGGTTCGGATTTTTCAGGTTCTATTTCAAGGTCAGGTTAGTACGGGTTTATTTTTCGTTAGATATAATTGTATTATTATTATTTTTTTGAACAAAAGATATAATTGTATTTGCACCATATAAGTGTTTATAATTATATCTCAATATTAATTATTAGTTTATTATTTTTTTGGTAATATGTATGTTCGGATTACGGTCTATGTTCGGCGTACGAGCTGTCCTCCCACCTCAATAATTTTTTTTCACCTTTGCCCCTTATATATATATATATATATATATATATATATAAAAAATGGTTTATTTATGAATCTACTCCCCACTTTCAAACATTTATGTTTTGTCCCAAACCCCAAATCATGACTCCGACCCTGTCAACAATGTCATCTCCAAGGTTTGAACTCGTGTCTTCTTCTTGAAAGTGCAATGTGTCTTAACAATGCACCCCAACACTTGGTAATTTACTATTATTTTAATTGAACTTTGTTTTAGTTTAAATTATAGTAATAATTTAAATTATATTTTTATTAAAAATTGTTTAACCCAACTCATAAAAAGTTTAAAACAAAAATTGATTAAATAATTAATAAATTAAATTAGATAGTATGAACTAAATACTTTTAAATTCAAAACCTCCATGATAGTTTTATATTTTATACTTTTATTATATAACCTATAAAATTTAACAATATATATCTTAGGTTTTATTTATATAATCATGTTTGGTAATTAGCAGATAGCTGATAGTTAATAGCGGATTATATTAGCTTATAGTTGATAGTTGATTGCATTAGCTGATTTGACTAACATATTGTATTAGCTAATTGTATAAAAGTGTTTGGTAAAATTAACTTATTAGGATATTTGTTTTGATATAATAATAAAAAAATATTTTTGGACTAAATTGAAAAGATTTCAAAAAATGTTTTTAAGTCTAAACAACTTGAAAATAAGTTTGAAAAGTTTTTGAGAGGTTTTAGAAGTGTTTTAAAGTAGCCAAACTTATGTTTTCAGCACGTTCGTACCGATACGGTTATACCTCGTATCGATACAGATAAGGGTTTTTGCTACAGGAAAATTTTAGAACCGAAAAACCGTACCGGTACGCCCCTAGGCATACCGATACGCTTATACGCGTACCGATCCTGGTTTCAACTACCCCCAATGGTTATTTCCCAACGGCTATTTGAATTACAGGTCGTACTGATACGGTCCCTAGCGTTCCGATATAGCGTATCGAAACAGGCCAAGGCGTACCGATACGCGTAGCCAGAAATGAGCATAACGGCTAGTACCAGTACCGATAGACCTACCCGCGTACCGATATGGAAGGCTACAGAACTACATTTATTGCGAGAAATAGAGTCTCCAACTGCTCCAATTCAATCCCAACGGTCTCCAACGACTAGGATCTCAATTGGGAGTATAAAAGGGACCTTCAAGCTTCAGCAACAACTAATGATCTTCAAGTCAACAACTAATGATCTTCAAGTCAACAACATTATGATGCAAAAATTGTCTTAGTGTTTAAATTTCCCTTTCTTGTATAGACAACACTTGTGAGCTTAAATTGTCAATGTATGCTCAAGTGTTTTAGTGGGTGAGTGCTCTAGAGTGCAAACAAACACCTTTAGAGAGGGATTTCAGTTTGCTATCAATTCTCTTGTTTAAGAGTGTTCCCAAAGCTCGGTTTGTGAGCTTTGGATGCTAAGCTTTTTGAGTGAGTCTAGATTGTAAAAGGTTGCCTCCTAAGCCTTGAAAAGGGGAAGAATTCTTAGTGAATTGGTTGAAATCCTTAGTGGGGAAGCTAAGGTAGTGGATGTAGGCTTTGGTTAGAAAGCCAAACCACTTTAAATCCTAGTGTAAATTTTCTATCTTTTTGCTTCCACCACCAACACCCAAATTACAACTTCTCTACCACTTGGCAACACAAACGGTTGAAGGAATTCAAGCCCAATATAACTGATAGCTGATAGTTGTTTGATTATCTAAACATGCAAAATAACATATAAGGACATGATTATATTTGATACTTGTTTGAATAGTTTATTAGTTATCAATATTTTGTATATTAATTGGATTATGAAAATTAATTTTTTAATATAACATTACTAAGCATATTTGAAGGATGTATATATTAATTTATTATTTATATAATTATTTTTAATACAATTTAATTCATTATTAAATTTAAATACAGATATAAATATGTAAGAATAAAAAGAAAAAAATATTAGTTTACAAATGTCACAAATGTAAATAAGTGAGTGTGAAGAATTAAAATAGAAAAGTTTAAATTTAAGTTATTTAGAGATTTTTGATAATTGTTAAGGTTAAAAGAAGCATTTATAACTCTTATGTCAAACCCTCTAATTTAAAAAAGCTCTTATTAGTAGCTTTTTCAAAATTAGAGTTTTCACCCCAATCTGCTATTCTAATCCGCTATTTATCAACATCAAAATTAGTAGATTTGACCGGTCAAACCTCTAATTTTAGCTCAAACCGCTATTTATCAAACATGAACATTGATTAAGGTTTGTTGTTTTTATTAATTATCTATTGTTTTTACTTCTTAGATTACTTTTATCTTTTCCATTATTTTTTTATAATTAAAGTATTTTTTAAAAATACAATATATCTTACCACTCCGTTCAACATTATATTTTTTTAATTTTATAATTTCTCTAGTTTGTTTTTATCAACATTTGTAGTCCTTGACTTTGGTTAATAATTTTTCATATTTAAATGATATGAATTAAATCATCCAATATAAACTTATGTTGAAATGAAATAATAAAACAAAGAACTCAAAAATAGATACTAAATCTGAATTCAGATATACATTAATCTCATTTTTTTAAATTTATACCCGCTGATATTCATTTGGTCACCTCTACCAAAATCCAATATCCATAACTACATAATTTGTAACTTCTTTTCAAGTTTACTATAAGCATCAGTATATTATCAATTGATACTTCTAATACACCATTTTTAATGATGTAGAATTTTTCATTTTGAAAAGATTTTTAAACTTTTTTTTGTATTATCATTAAACACGAACAATTTTCTATTTTAGAATAATAATTTAAATAAAACTAAATTTGAAATACTATTAAAATTTAGATTATCAAAATAAAATCTTATTGAAAAAATAATGTCAAAAAATTTCCCTAAGTTTGATTGAATAGTCATTTTGTCTCATATTCTTTTTTAAAGCAATTTAACCTTCAACGTTTCATTTTGGGTCAAAATAGTCCCTCTACGGATGAAAATTGTTAGACAATTGATGGTAAACAACTTGAATAACTTGACAAAATACACGTCACCAGAAAAATAATTTTTTATTTTATGTAATTTTATAAATTTATTTTTGACTGATGTGACATTCTTTCAAATCAACACCTATGTTTATATAACATTGTCATGTCAACGTATACTGCTATGTAGAATTGTCACGTCATTTCAAGCCATTTATCATTGGTTGACTAACAGATTTCATTTACAGATGGGTCATTTTGACTCAAGATGAAACGTTAAGGATTAAATTGCCTAAAAAATAGGGGCAGAAATGTCTATTCAATCAAATGTTACGGGCATTTTTTGGCTTTATGACTTAAAAATTCATTGATGTATTGTAGAATAATAATCTATTATTAATAAAAGATGGAGATAGTAAAAATGTTAAATGAAATTGATTTGTATTAGAGATCATGACAATGTCAAAATCCAAAACCCTCAGTTTCCCCCTAATATATGGGTACAAAATTACATCGAATCCCATTTCATATAAATTAAGCTCTTCCGAAATCACAGAAAAAACAGAGAAAAAGTAAAGATTAAATAAATTTTCAAAAATTAACAGATATTTAGTAAATATTTAATTTAAATTAAAAAATAAAATTTAATTTGACAAGTATTCGGAATATCAAAGACTAAATTTACCTTTAATCAAAGATATGGAGGACGAGCTATTACCGTTTCCTTAGTAGCTCCGATCCTGAAAAAGAAAAAGCATTTATGGAACATTGTAAAATTGGTAAAATATTTCGAGATGGGAAATATGAAATTCCATAATTAAACAAATTACCCCACTGACAAAGCTTACACGGTCTTAAAAGGACATTCACGAATCACGATTCTTTGTTTGTTTGTTTAATGAGACATTCATAATTGTTACACTTTACTGCTATGGGGGCTAAAAATATTTTATCCAAAGGGATACACAACACAACCATTCTCATCATCAGTCCATCAACCTCTCCATAACCAGTTTGAGAACAGCAGGTGCATCGACTGTGACCGCCACCTTCACCGACGGTTGATCGGTCCACTCCGTGACTTCAGCAAACCTGGTCGAATGAGGAACATCATCCATCATCACAGAATTTGAAGGCTAAAACTGCATCTTCTATACATTCAATCTATTTATATAGAAGACTCGAACGAAGGATTTCATATAGACTTGGTTTTGTTCACTTTGTATTACTTTATCCTACAGCTTATTGCATTTTCATACATCCTAAGGAAGGGATTAATAAGAGAATTCAAAAACCAACAGGTAAATTGTTAGAGCAAAACTCGACTAGAAAAAATTAAATTTTTCGTCTCAACGCGACGCAAAAAAACTCGATTCCTACTTTCATAAACTCGACTTGAAAAAATTTCAAATAAAGTTTGAATTATAAAATGAAACTTGAATAACTCGAATAACTCAAAATTTCTAGTAATTAATGGATCAGTTTTCAAGTTCGAGTTGAGTCCTTCAGCTCCACTTGATATATGTATATTAGATATGAAAAATATGAAGAAATATATATGCTTATCGTATATGGTTATGGAAAGCAGTTTAAATTGAAACCAATTAGTATCATAACATTATAAATGTTTACAATTAAATTTGAACACAAACTCGAACAACTCGACTCAAATTGAGTTGAATATCATAAACTGGGCTCGAAAAAAATTTAAATAAAATTTGAGTTATAAAATAAGACTCGTCCACTAGCCTAACTCAATTTTTTTTGACTTGATCGAATGCTCACCTCTAGACAGAGCTGCAGCTATGATACTGTAAAGGTTACTATTTCTCTGCAACTAAGTGAGACTCAAATAGGCCCTTTATTAAGTTACTGTAAAGGTCACTATTAGCTGCTTCAATTAAATATTCTAGTAACTAATTAGATAAAGAGGCTCTGAACTTATAACAATGCAACAAAATCAAACTAGATCATACAAAGCTCGGTTAGTCTCCTCGGGTTCGATACTTTTGATAACACACACACTATCTAACCTTTTGTGCTTGTTGTATAATATTGTTAGTCCTTTTGTGATGCCATTTGTTTGAACTCGGACAGCACCCTCCGTATAAGTGAAAAGTGAAGGATTAATGGCTGCAAGCAAGGCTGTTGGATCATGAAGGTACACACCTGCAGAATGGTTGTGAATAAATTAAAAGGTCATGCTCTGCTGAAATCACTTGACCATTACCGGAAGACAGAGCGACAGACCTTTCGTGCTGTATGCTTCCAGATGATAATTGAAGTACACCCCTAGTATCTTGCACAAGAACTGAGCAAACTTTCCAGGTGAACTAGCCAATTTGTCCCGGTCAGCATCTAAAATATGTCAAATTTGATGAAAAACTAGTGGAAACTGTAAAGCAAGATTATAAAGATGAAGGAAAGATGTTCCAAGACTAGAAATATAAGGTATTCACATGGATATATTAGTTAATAAAATGGCACTCTTCAACAGAACATTGACAAAAATTGAGGAATGGCCAATATGAGTACCAGTCAAAACAACTTGATGAGTAACATTTATCCCCACAGCCAAAACATCTGCTCCACTTGTGAATACAATATCTGCAGCATCTGGATCACCAATGATCTGTCATTCAATTCAGAATTTGGAACAAGACGTAAGACAATGTATGCAATCATGACACTAGCATACAACAAGATTGAAATGTCAAAAATTGGAATAAGAACAAAGAAGTTTATATTCAGACATTTTCATTTTATGAGCACACCTTCAATTGTTGAAATCGTACAAACGCCTAACATCTAAAGAAGACAAGTTAGATCGGGTAGAAAGAGGTTAAAAGGGCTAAGAACTGCATATACTCTTCCCACAGTTGCTATTTTTTATGCAAATCAGAAAGGTTTAAATATACTGTAAAAAACAGTCTGATGAATTGTAGGAGACAGCAAATAGATACCAAGCCTTCGAGACACTTACATTGGCCTCTGCTGCTGGATTCGCATTGCCATTTACTGCAAAAGCGCCACCAAGAAGAACAATTTGCCCAATGTTTTTAGCAAATGATGGATCTTGTTGAATTGCCTGCTCAACACAGAATCATTATGAAATATTATGGATATCATTTACAAAGAAAAACACGACAGGATAGTAGCAAATGATCAAGTATCAGACCAGTGCTATATTTGTTAGCGGTCCTAATGCCACCACAGTGACCTTCCCAGGATAAAGGTTTGCTTGCTCAATAAGAAAATCAGGAGCTGACATGTCACTAGGCTTTCCTTGTGGTGGAGGGAATTTTTGGTTGCCAAGCCCATCCGCGCCATGGACAAAATCAACAACAGAAAGTTTTGAACCTTTCTGGGTGTAAAACTATTTATCAGTTAAGTAGAATGCACTACCACAAAAGCTATTGAAAACATAGATAACATACATACATACATACATACATACATACATACATACATATGTGTGTGTGTGGCATCCAAACTGCAAAAGTGGGATAACATTCATGATTCATCATGTCATTCAAGTTGTCTTTATAATCAAAATAGTAAAAAAAAAAAAGTACTGCATCCATTTGTACAGGAACTAACAATTAAATTCAGAAAGCTTTATGTGCTATGCTGCGCGTACACAGCTAAATAAACATCATAGTCACTCTCAAATCTCAATCACCAGCCATGAATCTTATCGATCTTACCCCTTCCAACAACAACATATTCGAAACTTAATTTTCTTTATCAATATTTGTTAATGAAAATTTAAATCCACGAAATTATAATTTAGTCTTAGTTGAAGCTGCATAAAAGCTTGGAATAAGATTAATAAATTGGTAGCACTTGCAAATATAATATTGGTCCTGTTAAAACTTCCAACTGTCTAGTTTAATATAATAGTTGAAACTTGACAGTATTAAATTGGAAGGGTATAATATTCTTAAATATAGAAATAACATCAGGTATGGAGAATACTTGCCAATAGAAGCAAAAACCATTTCATATGATGTTATCTCAGATTCTAGGTTCAGCTGAAGCAGAGAGAAGGTTAAGGATAATGGATTATGGACTAAATTATTAAATAATCTAACGGATGGCCACAAAAGTGTGGATTCGGATATTTGTAGATATTCAACTTGCTTTTTCCGGTTCAAATAACATTTGAATTTGGATATTTTTAATTATTATAATTTATAAGTAGCAGATTTAGAGAGGATCTGATGCACATTATCAAAATTTGCTTTACTTCTGTGGATTCGGATTCGAATATTTGGACTTACTAAATGTGGACTTTTAGTGGATTTGAGAATAATCGGATTAAAACGGGGATCGTAAACGGATTTGGATTTTAGATTGATTTGCAGATCTGGATTCAAATTTATTATTATTCAACTAAGAACTTTTAGGGGATCGTGGGATATGAAAGGCGAACAAACTAAAGACAGGCAAGTATTCGTATAGAGAGATCAAGGATAATAGAACATACAGTGATGGTAACATGCGAGCCTTCCGCCACGGGGATATCAGTCCTGTCTGCAACCTCTAACTAGGAGACGATCACTCCAGCAGAGCAATCCACATCAAATCAATGCCAATCAATTATGAAAGAACGATAAATCAGAGTAGAAAGAATCAAAAGTTACCAAATGTAAGGCGTTTCTAGTGGCCAAAGTAGTATAGACATTGCCATAAATAGTGGTGAGACCGATGACCTCCACTTCAGGAGATCGCAGTGCTAGAAATATAGCCATGGCATCATCTGCAACAACCGATCGAATCACAAAGAACGAAGATCAACATAAATTAATCTCAGAATCATTTACAGCAGCAGCGAAGGAAGGATATATTATAACAGTAGAATTGAAATAGATTCAGATAAAAAAGTCAGAAATCTAAAAAATAAACAGATCAGATCGTTGAATTTGAAATAGTTCTACTTCTGATCGAGTGATGAGACGTAATTACCGATGCCAGGATCAGTGTCTATGATGATCTTCTTCGCTCCTTCTGCTGCTGCTGCCATTGAATTTCAGAGATTTTCTTTTCTCCTTTAGTTGTTCGATCAGACAAGAGAGATTGAAAAGAAAGTAAAGACGAGAGAATAGGAAATAAAAATAAAAAATGCCGTAAGCTTGGAAACGTGGGAAGGTTGGGATTGAGCTCTTCTTTAACAGAACTTGTTTGGGAATTGGGACAAATTTCATACATAGTCACTGTACTTTACTTTTGTTACGAAGTAAGTCCCTCAATTTTTAATTTGATTCTTATATGAATCTCATCAACAAGCAATGCTGATGAACAGTTTAGTGGTTCATCACATGTATACAAGGGTTGAGGGTATACATTCACTCAAACTTTATCGAAAAAAATATTTAGTACTTGAAAAAAAACACATTTAATTGAACAATTGAATTTAAAAACTGAATTAATTGAACAAAATCGTTTTTATTGTTATTGTGCTGACATAGTGTTAATGAAGTTGATGTGATGGTACATGCGTAATTGATTACTTAAGTTTTGTTTGTCATTGTTGTGTTCAAATGCCCGTTAGGATAGAAGTTGAATTTTCTAACTGTGGGCAAATGGCCTTTAAGGAGTTAAATCTGATTCTGCGATGCTCATTCAGGCCAAACTCTTGGTTGTTTAACAAGAGAATCACTGCTAAAAGTGATTTTAGCTTGCTAAATGCAACTAAAAATAGGGCCTTAAATGACAAATGAATTTAATTATTTTTTTAGTTCGAAGTTTATTTAATTTTTAAGAAAAACTACTAAAATTTACAAATTTTTAAACAATTATAAATATTTAAAAATATCAAAATATTTAAAAAATAAAAAGTTATATATATATATATATATGAAAAGAAAAAGAACAAAAATTATGAAAGTTGAATTTTTTTATAAAGTTTAAAATATTTGAAAAGTATTTAAAATATTAAAAGTTAAAAATTAAATATATATATATATACATATATTAAAAACTATCTAAAAAATGAGTGACTATTTAAGTAGTTTACTTATCTCATGTTTTGTAAATAGTGATTTGAGCCAAAATTAGAGGTTTTGGCTAATATTATATGTTTGACTAGTCAAATTTACTAATTTGGATGCTTGATGATTAGCGGATTGAAATAACGGATTGTGGTTAAACCTCTAAATTTTAAATAAGATGCTAATGAGAGCTTTTTGAAATTAAAAGTTTTGACATAAGAGTTATAAAGACTGTTTTACCCTTAATAATTATTAAAAATCTCCAAATAACCTAAATTTTAACTTTTTTATTTTAATTCTTCACTCTTACGTATTTACGTTGTGACATTTATAAACTATTTTTTTTATTCTCACACATTTATATTTGTATTTAAATTTAATAATTAATTAAATAGTATTAAAAATAATTATATAAATAATAAATTAATATATAGATCCTTCAAATATGCTTAATGATGTATATTAAAAAATATTTTTTATAATCAAATTAATTAAATAATTATCGATTATAATCATGTCTTTATATGTCATTTTGTTTGTTTAAATAATCAGACAGCTATCAACTATCAGTTAATTTTACCAAATACTTTTATATAATTAGCTAATACAAATCCGCTAATATAATCCGCTATTAGCTAGCTATCAGCTATCCGCTAATTGCCAAATAGAGCATTAGTTTTTATGGGTATTTTTTAGTGCTTATCTTTTTCAAATTAGCTTTTCAAAATTATCTTGTTTTTCTAAGACATTGGAGGCTCCCATGGCTGCATTGCTCTTAGTAAGTTAATTTAAATAGTTTATTTTCCGTTGATTGAGTTTAGTTTGTTTGAGTATATTGTTAGTATAATTAATAAAATTATATAATATTTATTATACTTAAGCGTTTAATACCCTCCGATTTATAAGCGATAAAAGCTTGAGAATATAAATATAATATCAAAAGGTAAAAAAAATAGTTTACTTCCCAAAATGAAGCATTAATTATGAAATTATTGGTATATATTCTGTATTATTAGTAATATACATGTTAAATCTATAGAATATGTTATATCTAGGGGTGTGCAAAAATATTCAATCCGACCGATCTAATCAGTTTATTTATTGATTTGATCTGATTTTCATTTTTCGATAGATATATGATCCGATTTTATTTTCGGATGAGATATCTTATTCGATTTTTATTTTTCGAATCAAATATGGATCATAATATTTCAAGTTTCAGATTATCCGAAAATTCAAAATAATCGAAAATTTAAAATTTCATGGATATGAATCTTGTTATATTTAGCAATTTGATGAATTATATCCAAAAATTTGAAAAGCCGAAATTTCTATAGATACGAAACTTGTTATATTTCACAATTTGTTGCTTGTTATATTCGAAAGCCTAAAATTTTCATAAATAAGACCACCAAATCCGAAAAAAATAATTATACCAAATTATATATTCGAATAATCAGATATCCAAATATTCGATCAGAATATCCAAATAATCGGATATCCATTTTCCTGGATCGCATACGGACTATTACTTTACCGGTTCGAAATTTTAGATATCTGTTTTTTCGGATATGATCCGATTGGATATCCAAAAATACGCATCTCTTATCCATACAAAATATTTTTTTGAACAATTCCTACCTAAAAAAATAGGAAGGAAAATTTGCTCCTTACACCTACAAAGTAAAATGAGAAGTGTGGCAATTTTGGACTGATATTAGTGGAGAAATACACTAATCCAACAAATTTTTCGAGATGATAAGGACATAATGACATGTATTATATGCAGCAAACTAAAGAATATATAATAGAGTTTGGAATTTCGAGAGTTAATTGAAGAAGATGAGCACTAATAAAATTACCTATAAAAAATTGAAGTGGTTGAAGTTAAAAAATAATAATAGTTAGAATTTTAACATTCGTAAAATAATTTAAAAAAAATCAAATCGTATATATTATTATTTTAATATTATATTTTGATACATAATGTGTGTGAAAAATATTATACCATATTTCTTTAAAATTTAAAATCTAATTTTATTTTATTTTACACGGAATCAAAATGTAGCTATCTGACCAACCTTTGCTTTTGAATCTTCCTTGAATTTTAAAGGAGTAGACTTTTGTGAACATTTGCTCCAATTGCTCCCAACAATGTCCCCAATTTAATAGAATGTGTATATGCGTTTTTTTTTTTTGACAAGTGTATTTGCGTTATTATACCAAGTAAAACTTAGTTCATTTCATCATTCCATTAACACAATAACATGGGTGACTGAAAATTAAAATTTCAAAAAGTTAGATGATCAAAATAAAATGTTTTTAAGTTGGGTGATCAAAATAGAACTAAACTTAAAGTTTCTGACCAATCTTGTGCTTTACCCAAAATTTTTGTTCAAATAAAATCAGCAAACTGACACGTGCCATTTCCCTCAAGGATTTTGACTCGGCGGAGCCACCGGAGAGAAAGGAGAAACAGAACAAACTCGTTCCTCGTGACATTGGCATTGATAATTTCTTCATTTCTTTTTTTTTCTTTTTTTTTCTGGGAGAAAATCGAAGAGAGATGGAAGATATAGATCGAAAACGAATCCCAAAACCTAATCTCTGAGACGTTACGTTATGAACCTAATCCATTACGCTTCACGGATTTGTATCAACCGATCTGACCGGTTTTTATTTGTTTATTTTCTCGATTCTACGGTCAGTAGTGAAGGAGAAGGCAGGGGGGTGGATCAAGTGACCGGACGGTGGAGGATCGGAGAGGATGCCGTCAACGGGAGACCTAGACCGTCAAACCGAGCAGCTGATGAAGTGTAAGCCGCTTTCGGAGGCGGAGGTGAAGGTGTTATGCGAGCAGGCACGAGAGATACTGGTGGAGGAATGGAACGTTCAGCCGGTGAAGTGTCCGGTAACGGTATGTGGAGATATTCACGGACAGTTTTATGATCTAATAGAGCTGTTCCGGATAGGAGGCAACACGCCGGATACTAATTATCTCTTTATGGGAGATTATGTAGGTCAGTTTGTTTCTTTGCTTTATTTGATTCATTATTTTTTGCTTAAACGTTTTCCTGATTATTTGAAATTTGATGTGATTTTGAAATATTTGTAAGGCTGTGTTTCATTTATTATTATTTTTGTGTTATAATTTTGTGAAGAATTTTGGTCTCTGTTGTGCTTTGTTATTTTTCATCATATTCACGTTTTTTCTATGTAAAATTTTGTGGATGAATTAATGGAGTTTTATATAATCAGATTTGTAGGTACAGATCTTTCCTGGCTTTGCTAAAAAAATAGGAGGCATTGGTTACCCTCAATTCTTCATCTGTTGATAGATTGGTGGATTATTATGCTTAAATTGTATGGTATCAAACCCAGTGGTTCTATGTTCTATCTTCATGCTACTGAGTTTTCTGCAAATTTACCGTTTATTGTCCCTCATTATATGCTTAAATTGCTAATTTGGGGTAGTGTCTATGCTTCCCGAGCTTCATCTAGACCGTGACACCAAAATTCTTGTTGGTGCCAAGTTAGGAGGTGCCGATATTGTCCAGGGATGTTGCTATGGATAAGAAATATAAGCCATTATGAGTGTCAATTACTATATGAATTAAATTGTAGAACCTAGCCTAAGCTTTTCGATGGTTGATCGTGTGAGCCGTGAGGTATGGATAGAAATCAGTTCATTTTTATAGTGCTTTCTATTAGTCAAATAATATTACAGCTGTTTGCAAATTTTTATAATTTGAATGGACTGAGATGTTCTTTTAACCTTTGCTGCATTTGAGCAGATCGTGGATACTACTCAGTTGAGACTGTCACACTCTTAGTGGCCTTGAAAGTCCGTTATAGAGAGAGAATCACAATTCTAAGAGGAAATCACGAGAGCCGGCAGATAACCCAAGTGTAAGATCTTTTCACCTTGTTTTCCTCATATCTTTTAATAATGTTATAACATATAGTCATATACAATGACAAAGAAAACAACCTTTAAGCTTTGCTTGGAATAGTGAAAAGGTGTAAATGAAAAAAAATTTGTTGCTCCAATGGTTAAGTTACAAGATTGGAAAGGTGTTGCAAAACTTAATCATTGGTAAAAAAAATTGTACCACATAAGGTCTTCATTCTTCCTTTCAAATACCAGCTGATCACCTCATTCCTATTTGGCCTTCGTTGAATTGAGTGACTTAAAAGATTCTATGCATTATGAAGAGCAATCTAATGTTAAACACAGATGAACTTATGCATTCTTTCTACTAATAAAATTTTCAAATTCTGTTCCCTGTTTTAATTAAATGGGTTCAGACTTCATTTTACCAATTTCTCCTGTTTTTTGAATTGACACTCCCTTAAGGAAAATCCTTGCTTTATGTTTGCTGCATGCATGTAAACTCTTCATTTCGGAAGTAGTTGTGAGATCTGTCCGTTCTAAGCTGAAGATGTGATCCTATCTGCCCCATGAGGAAAGATGACAAATAGTACCCACAAATCACTTGCAGATATCTTTCCATGTGAAATAGTTAGGATGAGTATCCGACTTTCTTAACGTTAAAATCACACTAACTAAAGCCTTGAAAAGATCTGTTGCTGGCATGCCATGCCTGAAGTAACGCATACTAGAGATGAAGATGTCAAATTTGACATTTGCCAGTAGTTACAAGCATAAAGTGACTAATGAAAACGGAAATCACATTGTCATTTCAATTATAAAGAAAATTTTAAAATCGCTGGAGTTTGTTTATTGATGTTTAGAACTTGCTTACATTGTATGATGAGGTGGTATATGGGTTGCCATTTTATTGTTTTTCCAAAGGTTTTATTTTTCCCTCCTTTCAGGTATGGTTTTTATGATGAATGCTTGAGAAAATATGGAAATGCCAATGTGTGGAAGCATTTTACAGACCTGTTTGATTATTTACCGGTCACAGCTCTTATCGAGAGTCAGGTTTGAATTCAACTTAAGCTGACTGTTTAAGTTATTATCATGATGGCTTCTGAAAACCATAGAATTTTCATATCACAGATCTTTTGTTTGCATGGAGGACTTTCACCGTCTTTGGACACATTAGACAATATTCGAGCTTTGGACCGTATACAGGAGGTATGTATATGAGTGATTCTCTCAACTTTCCTTAGTCACCTTGATCCATTTTAAATTTGCCAATGTACTTTGAATCTTACACGACCAATAGTTGAGAAAATGGTCAACAATTCAAATCCAAATATTAAAATTTATCAGTTTTGTTCGGGTCTATGGTACCACTGAAATTTGAGGTTAAGTTGCCTCAGATCTTTGATGCATTATTTCAAAACTTTATGATGTTTATTCAGAATCTGGTTATTTTGTTTTTGTAATCTGGTATTCTATGGGTCTATTCATGATAGGTTCCCCATGAAGGACCAATGTGTGATCTCTTGTGGTCTGATCCTGATGACCGATGCGGTTGGGGTATATCTCCACGTGGTGCCGGTTATACGTTTGGACAAGATATCGCTGCTCAGTTCAACCATACCAATGGTCTCAGTCTGATCTCACGAGCCCATCAGCTCGTCATGGAAGGATACAACTGGTGTCAGGTGTGAAACCAAACCGAAACGGTTTAAGACTTGTTTTCTAACATGTTTTACCGTTATTCAAGTACATTGGTTACTTATTATGTGCTTTCCTTTAGGAGAAGAACGTGGTCACCGTCTTCAGCGCTCCAAATTATTGTTATCGATGTGGGAACTTGGCTGCAATTTTAGAGGTTGGGGAGAATATGGACCAGAATTTTCTTCAATTCGATCCAGCAGCCCGGCAAATCGAGCCCGACGCCACACGCAAGACTCCTGATTATTTCTTGTAATTATACTTATAATATATATATATATATATGCTAGTTGTTAATGTTCCCAAGAATCAAAGAGCAGTACCGATAAAGGCAATCACAGGAGACGAAAGCAGCAAATAACTTGTTAATCTTGTTTAGTGTTGAAAAAATCAGACTATTCAATTTGATCAGTTCACTTAGAATTTGTCGGTTGCTCGATCAATACATCTCTATTGAATTTGTTTTATACAATACCTAAATTGTTTATAATCTTTCAAATTCTATTAAATTAGTGCCAATTTGGGCATTTGAACCCACTACCTCTGATTGTTTTAATAAATATTACAACAATATGTATATAAAAGATCATCAATAAATGGAATGTATTTTTAGTAAAACATTTGCATGATTATAAATAATTATTATTTTTATAATTATTTATATCCGATTTATTGATAGATTAATTCAAATTAAATATTATTGATGTGATTTTCTTAGTCGAATTTGCTTTATTTACAACAATAAAATTTAAATTTTGAAATTTTTAAAAGAGTATCTTATCGTATTAGACTAACTGATATTTAATTATTTTTTATTATTTAAATAAATATTTTGAATGGATTATAATAGATATTTTTTAATATTAAAATTATAATTTATAATAAATCACGAAATTTAGGTGAGATAATAAAGATCCCTTTTCTCTTTAAAAAAATGAAGATATCTTTTACCTTAATCAGTACTTCCATATGTTTTTACGACTTGCTTTATCTTTTCTACTGGAATATCGCCCCAACCAGTAAAATACTGAAATTTCTTCTCGGTCTTTGCCTTTCAATAATGTTTTGATGCTACGAATAAACCTGTACGTTGGGATTTATTTTAATCTGCGAGGGTTGAGATAAATGTTGAACATAGCTTTTTTCGATATATAAATGAATCTTTGGTGAGGAATCGGTTTAAGTTTCATACAGGATGAACAAAAGATACATTTGGAGTGCTCATATTGGCTGCACTTTCCATTCTCAAAGCACTTCTTGAGGTATCATTCACTTTATCAGTTTCTAATTTTGTATATTTTGCTAAGATGCCGGTCTATGTTATTTAAAATGGGGTGTGAATGTCAGTGTGGATATACTTCTAAGTTTTGTAATATAGTTGAAAAATCCTTGATCACATTCTCGTATTTTTTGTTGGACAGATACACATACTTCAAGAAAAATAAAAAAGTTTGAACAACATATTAATTGATGTAAGACTAAAGCACGAATACAACAGTAGATTGTCATTTTTATTAAATATCTAGTATTACATGGGCGGATTTTGGTAACCGAATTTGATGGACGTACTTAAATTTTTAAAATATTTGAATGTTTAAATTAATTTTTTTTAAAAAAATTGAAGTGCTTAATTTATTTTTAAAAAAAACTTTATACAGATGTGCTGCTATTTCCTCTTATAAATTTGACTAGGAAAGTGCAAAAGTGACAATCATGTATACTTTTTTACACTAACATTATTAAATTAATGATCATAGTAAAAGAAGAACATGTTTATGCAACACAACAATGGAGATGTTAGGTACTAAAACCGACCACTCTTTTAAATCAATACACAGAAAAAAAATGTCATTTTAACCCTATCACATTAACGAAAATGGTCCCATATCACCACCCTATTAATGTATTAACAGTTGAATGATATAATTAAAAGACTTAATATTAAAATAAGTATCTAAATTATCTCGTTTTCTCTTTTAGCTGTCTAATTTTTTTGTCTTTTTTAAGTGTTTAAACTTTTTTTCTCTGAGACACATATTTTGACCAATAAAAATTAGGGTAAACTACACTAGTGACCACCGAACTATTTGGGCGTACCTATTTTGACCACCGAACTATCGAACTCGTCAATCAGACCACCAAACTTATTAAATTGACATATTTTGACCACCGCCGTTAAAAAACTAACATAGGGGTGACGTGGCAGTTAAGAAAATTTTGTAAAATTGCACATTTAGTCCTTATTATTTACTTAGTAAATCAATTTGATCATAATTTTAATTTATTTAAATGACGACAAGTGTCCCAACCAAATGACGACACGTGTCCCATTTATTTTTAAGTTTTAATTTATTTAATTAATAAATTTAACCAACCGACCATATGTCACCATATGATAGGCCGTGAACAATGAGAGGAAATAAAATTAAAGGGAATTACACCTGTGGGGAATTAAACCCACGTCAATAGCATGGAAAGGTAATGCTCCAGCCACTAAGCCAAGTTCACTAATATGATATGAGATACTAACATATTTATTAAATGATTACTTTGTTGGTGAAAACTAAAGAAGGGAATTAATGGGATTCGAACTCGAGACAAATTGTACGAAACTAAAATACTAAACCACTAAATAAACCTTATAACGTAAGAAAATGTTCGAATATTTTTTTCATATTTAAATTAAATCAAACTTAGATCACTTGGGATGTGTATAATCACACAAATATTCGATTTAATTTAAATCTAAAAATTATTAAATATTTAATTTTAAAAAATATTTGATTTCAAAGAAAAGAAATTCGATTTAAAAAATTCGAATATTTTTTCTATTTCATATTTAAATTCAATCAAATATTTTAATAAATATTCGAATTAATTTAAATATTAAATCGAATAAATATTTTAATAAATATTTAATTAATTCAAATTTTTATTAAAATATTAAATCAAATATTTAAATATTTAAATTAAATCGAATATTTATTAAAATTAATTCGATTTAATATTTTAATAAATATTTGATTTAATTTAAGTATGAAAAAGAAAAAATATTTGAATTTTTAAATATGAAAAAGAAAAAATATTCGATTTAATATTTTAATAAATATTTGATATTCGATTTAAATATTAAATCAAATTAATTTTTTAATAAATATTCGATTTAACATTTTAATAAATATTCGAATTAATTTAAATATGAAAAAGAAAAAATATTCGAATTTTTTAAATCAGATTTCTTTTCTTTGAAATCGAATATTTTTTAAAATCGAATATTTAATAATTTTTATATTTAAATTAAATCGAATGTTTGTGTGATTATACACATCTCAAGTGATCTAAGTTCGATTTAATTTAAATATGAAAAAATATTCGAACATTTTCCTATGTTATAAGGTTTATTTAGTGGTTTAGTATTTTAGTTTTGTACAATTAGTCCCGAGTTCGAATCCCGTTAATTCCCCTCTTTAGTTTTCACCTACAAAGTAATCATTTAATAAAATATGTTAGTATCTCATATCATATTAGTGAACTTGGCTCGGTGGTTGGAGCATTACCCTTCCATGCTATTGGCGTGGGTTTAATTCCTCTCAGGTGTAATTCCCTTCAATTTTATTTCCTCTCATTGTTCACGGCCAATCAAATGGTCACACGTGTCACCATCTGGTTGGTTGATTAAATCTATTAATTAAATAAATTAAAACTTAAAAATAAATAGGACACATGTCGTCATTTAAATAAATTAAAATTATGATCAAATTGAATTAATAAGTAAATAACAGAGACTAAATGTGCAATTTTATAAATTTTTCTTAACTGCCACGTCACCACTCCATCACCCCCTCTGTTAGTTTTTTAACGGCGGTGGTCAAAGTTTTTTTAATAAGTTTGGTGGTCTGATTGACTAGTTCGATAGTTCGGTGGTCAAAATAGGTACGCTCAAATAGTTCGATGGTCACTGGTGTAGTTAACCCTAAAAATTAGACACTTAAAAGTGACAAAAAATTTAGGCATCTAAAAATATATATAAAAAAGATAATTTAGGTATTTATTTTGATATTAAGCCGGATTAAAATACAAACATAACAATGAAGTGATTGAAAGTTCAATAAGGTGGTCAATACACCCCAAACTTATAGGGGTAGATTATACCATTCTCCAGTCAATTTTCTTCTCATTTTTACTTTGGTCACTGAAATTTAAATTTTTATAATTTAATCACTCAACTTTCGAATTGCTCTTATTTTTTGTCACTATAGGATGGCATGATTTATTTTCTTAATATTTTAATGTCATGTCATATTTAAAATAAAAAATAAAATATTTAAATCACAATCTCAATCTTTAATCTATAAACCCTAATCCTCAATCTATAAACCACAAACTCTAATCCCCAATCTACAAACCAGATGCGAAATTGTCCATTCAAAGCCTTTTGAAATATCTTCTTAAATCTCTCTTTTTTGAAACCATCATTCATGATGGCTATTCAATGTTGAATCCCTAAATTTGAATGAAGACAACATAAACAAGATATATACATATATTAAAAAAAGGGGAGAATGAAAAAAAAAACTAATCTGATTACTTAACTATTTGTCTGGTTTTATGTGGAAAGTTTTCAACTTTACAATGAAGCATACTTCAGTTGTCTTAAATATTACTCTCGGGGTGGTTTCCCAGAAACCCTAAATTTGAATGACGACAACATAAACAAGATATATACATATATTAAAAAAGGGGGGAAATGAAAAAAAAAACTAATCTGATTACTTAACTATTTGTCTGGTTTTATGTGGAAAGTTTTCAACTTTACAATGAAGCATACTTCAGTTGTCTTAAATATTACTCTCGGGGTGGTTTCCCAGAAACCCTAAATTTGAATGACGACAACATAAACAAGATATATACATATATTAAAAAAGGGGGGAAATGAAAAAAAAAACTAATCTGATTACTTAACTATTTGTCTGGTTTTATGTGGAAAGTTTTCAGCTTTACAAAGAAGCATACTTCAGTTGTCTTAAATATTACTCTCGGGGTGGTTTCCCAGAAAGCTGATAGTGAAGCCACAGTCCGCGAGGACTCACAAGAAATAGCTAATGAATTCGGTATTACTGAAACGATTGTTTTCTGATGATAGAGTTATGACTCAAATTATCTTTTTGGATGGCCCGACTGTTAATAAAAAAAGTAGCGGTAAAAGTGGAGGCTCATCAATCCATGTGAAATTTCAGGGGTAGATGTGATAGATTGGGGGTGTTCAATTAAAATTTTCAAATTTTTTGAAGGTCTAATCAAAATTTTTGAGGATTTTATGAGAAATTTTAAAAAATATGTTAAGCAGTCTAATTAAAATTTCCAAAAAGAAATTAGGAAACTTTGATGAAAGTTTTAACAATTTGATAGAGCTTAATTAAAAATATTCAAAATAAATTAAAAAATAATGAAAGTTTCAACAAATTTGAGGGGGTTTAATTAAAATTTTTAAAAATTTTGAGGGGTGTAATTTAATTTTTTCAAACTTAGGGGTGCCAAGGCTTCCCTAGGCACAACTGAAGAACTGCCTTTATGGAACTCTACTTCACTATTTGGATATACGTTGAAGAGTATAAAACTCAGTTTGGATAAAATTACTTTTATGAAAGTTTCCTTTTTAACTAAGTAACATATTCTTGTAAATAGATAATACGGATTACATTAAAATCATCAGTTATAATCTCTTTCAACGTAATAAATTTTTCTCTTCTTTTATATGTAGTTTTCCCTTCTAAGTTTCTCCACGCAAATATTAATGTTTAATTTATTTTTTGAGTTTGCAATTATTATTTATTTTCATTATCGTACCCATAATTATAACACACCAGATGTGCTAATTTTCGTTAAAGCTTTGAAGGGACAAAAAGTTTTGATTGGACAATTTTGACTATCGGAGATTAGGGTTTGTAGAGTTTATAGACTATGCATTGGAATCAAGGTTTAAATATTTATTCTTTTTATTTTTTCAATTTAAATCTAACATGGCATTTAAATAGTAATAAAATATGTTAAAATATTAATAAAATAAAACATGTTATCTTAGAGTGACTAAAATAAAAATAATTCAAAATTTGAGATATTAAATTAATAAATTATAAATTTCAATGATTGAAATAAAAGCAAAAAAAACCATCAATGTAATTTACCCAAATTATATAGTAAGTCTACATTGAATAATATTTTAGCATTAATCTACAGATAATTAATTATTAGCACTTACTAAAGTAGACTTAATAGTTAAATAAATACTCAAACAATGTCATTTTCTCTAGATAGGTGCTTGAACTATATTTTGGACTAAATAGGTCCAAATATTTTATTTCGGAACCCATTTAAGGTTTTTCTGTAACATGCTTTATTTTTTTGTTATCCTATAAAATTCGAACACGTGGCATGATTTTTCATTTTTTGAAATTAAAATCCGAAAATGAGAAAAATAAAAAAATATTAATTAACCCAACAATATTTAATCTCTAAAAACCACCAAACTCTAACCATAAGTCCTTAAATTTCTCCACTTCGACCATTGATTCAAACACCACCGACCACTCTTATCTTCATCAGATCTCATCTACTGAAAACTCTATCATTTCGTCGATAAAAATCGACGAATGAACTGTCGATTGCATCATCGATGAACACCCAACAATAAAAAAAATTGATTGGGTTCCGATCGACGACTAAAGGGCGAAAAATATCGAACGGTGAGGTACCTGACACTTGGGCAGTGAACAGTGAACCACCGACGTGTGAGGGATATCGGACGGTAAGGGAGATGCGATTTGGGAGTTTGATTGAAAGAAATTAAACTATGAGGGTTTTAAGGGAATTTGGATTTTTAAAAAAATTAGGAATTAAAGATATAAAAGATCATGTATCATGTTTTGACTGGTGACAAAATTTATTTAACAACCATTGACGATTTTTTTTTAAATAAATATAAAATAAAACGTTAAGCACTTATTTAATTTAAAATAAAATTCAAATATTTATCTAAATATATGTATATATATTAGGCAATTATTTAACTGTTAAGCTTACTAAAGTCTTAGATTTCGGAGTGATGAAATCATGAATGGTGAGTAAAGAGGGTGGCGGTGATTGAGTGAAACACTGACACCGAGGTAAAGATTTTGTGGTCTCTGTGAATCTGCAACTTTTAGTTTTACCGATGAGGGCTATCGTCAGCTATTTTGGCAAAATCCACCTCGATAACGTTGCCGATTATTTTGTATATATTTTATTGTAATTAAATTAAGTAATTATTAGGTAAAATACACCACAAATCATTTAATTAGAGGTTTAATAATAAATATATTAGTTTTTTTTGTTAAAAAAATAATTTAGTTGTTTAATTATAATTTTGTAACAATCAAGTTACTCTGACGTTAAAATTTAAAGAGATGTATTTGTATAATAATAATTATAGTCTCTAAAATTTATATATTATATTAATTTGGTCTTATAAATAACTCAATAAATTTAATTTTATATTTAAAATTTTTATTAATAGAGTGATTATATTTACTAACAGAAGACATTAAGATTATAATGACTTTGTTTTATTAGTTTGTCAGTTGTTTAATAGTAAAATGTTATGTGTATGTTGAGTTATTACATATGTCGTCGATAGGAAAGTAGTACAAGGTACGTCAAGTGGTCAATGGTGTGAAAGTAAGGTGCGGTGTCAAAGATTTTTATATATAAATGATTAAATTTATAGAATTAATTTTGAATTATGAATAAATTAATAGAGTATATAAGTTTTAGGGATTAAATTATTATTATATCATGAATGTTTTAATTTTAATGGCACAGTGACATGTTTGTCAAAAATTGAATGTCTGATTTTTTTTAAAAAAAGACATTTGTTGCAAAATTTTAATTGGATGACTAAATTATTAGTTTAAAAAGGCTTAACTATAATATAGGTGCCCAAATTTTGCCACTTCTTCGCAATATGTGTCTAAAATATTTATTGACTAAAATAGGTGCCTAACATTTCATTTTTGTTCGTTTTAAAGTCAATATGTTAAAATTTCATAACCCAATTATAGCTTGACACGTAGCTTTTATTTTTTTATTTTAAAAAAACAAACTGAAAATAAAATAAATTAAAAATCTCCCAAATTTTTTAAAAATTACAAAATAGTCCCAAATCCCTAAAACCTCAAACCCCAAATTGACATCATTATTATTGCCGATAGTCACACCGGACTCCACTACCATTGTCGCCTGAGTCTCTCGCCTATTTCCCCAACCACCCATCGTCGGTAATCGGAGGGATGTGCGTCAATCGGACGATGAACGACGAACGCAAAAAGTTTCAACCATTCAAAGTTCGATTGGCACGCCTCCCACCGGTAACCTGCAATTGGATGGTTGGGAAAAATAAGCGTGGGACTTTGACGACGGCGGTAGTAAGGTCGGTCCGGTGAGGCTATCGACAACGATAATGACGTCAATTTTAGAATTTGGGTGTGGATTTGAGGCTGTTTTGAAAATTTTGAGAAGTTTTAGATTTTTTTTAAAATTATTCTTTTCAACTTTTTGAAAACAAATTAACAAAATAAAAAAATATGTGTCAAATTCTGATTGTGTGTTAGCTTTTTAATGATATTACCTTAAAATAGTAACAGAATAAAAATTTAAGCACATATTTCAGATGAAAAGAAATATTAAATATCTATTTTAGACAAAAAATATTTTAAGTATTTATTATAAAAAATATATAATTTGATCACTTATTTTGTAGTTAAAGCCTTTAAAAATGACCTATAATTGACTTTATTGTTTGAATATTCCCTTTTAGGATATTATTTGGAAATCCACCTCCCTTTGAACAACATTTGAAAAAATACCCCTCATTTAGCCACGTAGATCAAACTCGCATTTAGTCAAATACGAGTTTCATATTGAGTAGATAGATAAAAAAATTAATTTATCAAAATTTGTTAAATACGAGTTTAACCTACGTAGGATAAATGTGAGTATTTTTTCAAATATTGTTTAAATGAGATGGATTTCCAATTTTTATCCGAAAATAGAATATTCATCCAATAAAGCCCCTATAATTATTATTTAAATATTTTTCTATATATTTGCACGTTAAAATTAATTTTGCGGACAAGGGACCGAAGAAATAGGGAAAGGTAGGTCCACCAAAAACCACCTGCCAGTTCAGAGTTTTGCCCACACGCTTGCCTAACCAGATGGGGCCACGTGACGCATTATTCCTTTATTACTCCAGAATACGATGCCTTGTAATTAGCTCTACGCAGGCTGCGCCTACCAACCAACAACTGCCACGCCCCCACTCCTCTAATTCTCTCTTCATTTTGAAAATGAAATCCATCAAACCTCGGTTGGATTTGTATTTTTGTTATTGATTGTGGTTCGAATATATTTAAATATAATTGACTTTTTTATTTTCAAAAAATATATAATTTAACTATTAAACGAAGATGAATATTTAATATTTTGTCAGTATAATTTTGTATGTAAATATGTCTAATTAAACTTTATAATATAAATTTTATCTTTAACCCCTAAATCTAAAAAATTATAAGCAATAACACCTAAATTTTAGACTCTAAATTTAAACCCTACATTTAAAACCATCAGCTAAATCATAGATCCTTAAAGTTAAACTTCTAAATCCTGAATTAAACTCGTTTATAAAAAATAAATTCTCCACCCGTCGATGCATAAAATATTTTCATACAAACAATATTAAAATTTGATGCACCGTTAGTGAAAATTATTTTTCACAAACGGACTTTTAAAGCTGGCATGAATCCTTTTTAAGAGTTTTAAACACTAACTCCTAAATTCTAAACCATAAACTACGCACTTTAAAACATAAAATTTATTCTCAAATTTTAAAATCTAACAACAAACACTAAAATCTTAACTCAAAATTTTAAACCTTAAAAGCTAAATATTTGTGGAAAACAAAATTTTCACCGTGAATATATAAAATATTTTCATCTACAATTTTACCTTTTTATTATGATACTTATTTTGGCCATGGCCACTCTCCATTGCGAACGTAAAAAGATATTTTATAAGAACAACTAAAGGACCAAAAATAGGTTTTAACGAAATATATAAAAAATCAAATGGGTATTCATGAAAAAAAATAAATTTCATTGTGTCTTGTATTTAATTTAAAAAATAATTTAATCATTTTTAAAGAAAAAAATTATTATGTGGTCCCGACTCACCACGTCAATCATGGCCTCATCCACTAAAAATCAGTCGACTAATTTTTTCTTTAATGCAATTTATTTTCAAAATTGAATCTTTATTTTTTTGTCATGTAAATATAAAGTGAGTGGTCACATATAAGTTAATTATGAATGGATTAGTAACATAAAAAATTAATTGGTTATTTTTTAGTGAATGAGATTATAAATAATGGTGAGTTGTGTCCATATAATAAGTTATCCTGTTAAGGACATTTATTATTGATCAAGTTGATAGTTATTATAGCCCATTTTGTCTGGGCCCGGTGCCCAGTACCTATCCAAAAACCCATTGTCCCCCAAATACAAAGCCCAACTTTTATTACACAAACTCATACTCAGATCTAACCTAAACCCATTTACACCAAATAACTTAAAAAAATAAAAAACCCTAACCCTATTATACATTCTGCAGCCGCCGCCCCAACTCTCCAATTGCCTCGCGCGTGGCCGCCACGTGCGGCTCTTCAAATACGCTTGGCCGCCACGAGCGCCATTAGTGGTCACTTCCACCCCCATCCATCTGACCGGCCTCTCTGCTCCACCGCCCAGGGTCACTCCGAATCTGTAAAAATTAAAAGAAAATCAGTAGTGATAATGGCTTGTAAAATCAAAACGCAAGTGGATAACATTTCTGGGTATTTATAAACCCTAAAACCATTGTAATTTTTTTACGAATGAAGTTTGAATGCAAAAAAGCTGTTCGAATCTTCAACAAATTTAACCGAGCAAAGGTAACAAAAGCCCCTTGTTTCTATTCTTTCCTTAAAAAACAAAAACAAAAACAATGTTAAAATAAAAAAAACATTCGAACAAAACCTAGATCTATGGGTTTGGGGAAGGATTTTGAAAGAACTAACTTAAAAATCGAGTGTAGAGTTAAAAGATACGTACCTTGAGAAAATTTGGGCGTCTCCGGCGATCGGGGACGGCGACGCTTTGTCGCCGGCCGGTGGTGGACCATGGCGGTTGACTGGCCGGCATCCAGACCGGTGAGAGGAGAGTTGAGAGGATATGAACTCTTTTTTCTAAAGCTGAAAAATGATTTTTTTGTGTAAAAAACACTTATATAGGGGTGTTAAACGACGTCGTTTTGGGCGTCTGAACCCCAGCCCCAAAACGACGTCGTTTTAAGCTTCAACCCAGATATCCAACCCGACCCGCTCCAGGATCCGCGCATCAAAATAAAGGGTAAAAATTGCTCTTTCAGTCATTCCTATGGTAAAATAACACTTTTGGTCCCTGGAAGTTTTTAATCTTTGCGATCTCGTCCTTAAAACAAATTTAATCTTCTTTTTAAGTGGTAAAATTACTCACTAGACCCTTCAGTTCTTAGCGTGTTTTTGTTTCGGGCTTGCCGCATGGTAAAATTCCATTTTTAATCTCTGATGGTTTCGACAGTTTTATAATATAGCCCTAAAATCAAATCTTAATCATGCTTAATGGATAATTGCGAATCTGGTCACTCTTATTCCGTCTTTTTTTAGTTCCGCTTTTATTTTTGTTATTATTTTAGTCCTTTATTTATTCTATTTTTTGTTGTATTTCTTATTGGTGTATTCATTATATGTAATGTATAGTATATTACCATGTATAATATGTGTATATACATGTATATTTATATAACATATATAAGGTATTATTTATGTATTTATGTATATATATATAATGTAGTATTTATATGTATATATTACGTAGTATTTTATATGTATAAAATATTATGTATATATATAATAGTATTTATGTATATATATTATGTAGTGATTTATTTGTTTTTTATATTTTTATTATTTACATTAATTTTATATTATTTGGCATTTCGCGTAAATATACTATTTTGCCCCCATTATCCTAATATTTCTATTAGGAGTGTCATCCCGGCCTCCGGGTGATATCTCCTCTGAATGTCGTGGATACAAAGACCGGTTTTGGATTTATCACACGTATTTAACTATTTTTTACCTTGCCCTTTCTTAATTATTATTATTTATTTATTTATTTTTATTATCGTATTCTGCCTCATTATTTCGATATGTCTACTAGAAGTGTCATCCCGGTCTCCGGCTGGCATCTCCTTTGAATATCGTGAATACCAAGGCAGATTCAAACTCTTGTTTGTTTCTTGGAAATTAATTATTAAATTAAATTGATTTTTTTATTTTCTTTAAATAAATATAATGCAAACTTTTAGGTACCAATTTTAGGCGTAGTGGGGGTGCTAACCCTTCCCCACTCGTAACCAACTCCCGAACCTATCTCTGGTTATCGTTTCGGTGTTCGACCTACCAAAAGTGGCCGGTGGCGACACCACCCTGTGTTTTAAAATTTTAACGGTAGTCTATTGGGAGTGTCATCCCGTTTTTCGAGTGTCATCTCCTTTGATGCCGCCAAATATTTCAAATTATTTCTTTAAAAGAAAAAAAGGGTCGCAACAGCTTGGCGACTCCGCTGGGGACTTATTTTGTTTTCAAAAACAAAAGAGGAGTTAGGCATTAGTCATGGTTCGCATTGTAATTATTATGGAAAATTCAAATTCAATTTAATTTAATTTAATTTTGAATTTTCAATGTTTGTTTGACATAAACTGTCATCATACATTAGAGTTAGAACCCTTAAGTGGGAGTGAGTACTTCGCTTTGTGGGGTTTTCACCTCCGTATGGTATAAGGGTCGTATTCCCCCGAATCGATGTCCCGACGACAGTTCGGGTACCCTTACTTTAGATCCAAACCGCATATAGTGAACCGTAGTATCCACCCTTTAACCACGCCGTTACTCTGCCCGTTTAGGAATAACCCTTTTTAGGTTTTGCATTGACTTTTTTTATTATTTATATTCCCTGTACATTTCATTTTTTCCATAATTCATTTCATTTTATTTATTTGACTATTCTGCTACACTGACTCATTTTCTCTATTGTTCATTTTTTTCTTGTATCCGCATTGCATATCATATCATACATAGGCGTTGATTCAAGAGAAACCCAGTTTAGAAGGCGTTCAATATAGAAGGGGGTTCTGTAATGACAAAAGCGATAACGCTACGGTTTGGGGATGGTCCGAGCATATGCAGATGGAAAAGGGAGACAGCCTGGCAGCATGACATGTATCAGAGAATACCGGGCCAACGTTGATAGTTTCTTAGTAGAATAACCTTCATGAGCTGAGAGAAATATGACAGCATTGGGATCCGAGTATGAGACAGAGCTTCCAACAAGAGTTTGGTGACATATCCATCTTGTTAGATGTTCAGAACGACATGTACTTGTTCAGGGCCTTAGCACAATTTTGGAACCCATGGTATAATTGTTTCACTTTCGGGAAGGTAGACATGACTCCAACCATCGAGGAATATTCTGCTTTACTTCGCTGTCCGAAAATCAATGAAGATAAAATCTACATCAAGCCTAAGGATACACTGTCTTTCACGGAGAATTTGATTAGCATTACCGGGATGAGTAAATAATGGTTTCAAGGGAAGATTCCAAGGAAAGGAAAGATCGATTGCATACATTGGGCACACATTCGAGGCCTAATTCACAACATCCTGATATACCGAAAAGAGGTACCTATTTACTTTTGGTATTTACGGTATGGTCATCTTTCTAAAAGTCGTGGGACACATAGATTATGCCAAGGCAGATCTGTTCGAAAAGTTAAAAAAAAGGGATCAACTCGGCTCTGGCCATTCTAGCAGAAACTTTTCGTCACTAAGCGCATGCAGGAAAATGGGCAAGGGCAGATTCTTGGGATGTGTTTCGTTGTTAGAAATCTGGATCCAGAGTCACCTATGGGATTTAAAATATTCTCACCGGATGTGCCTCACCACCTTTTATCCTATAAAGACCTTTTTAGAAGAGTACAAAGTTGAGACCATGACCGAAGACCAATGGATGGCCGACTTTCAAGACCTACAAGATGACACAGTCAGATGGAAGATACCATGGCTAATATTGAGTAGCTTTCTCTATCGTTGTGGAGAATATGATTGGGTGCCTCTACTAGGGATCTGGGGAGGAAGTGGATATTGTCTCTTACTCGTGTCACACCAATATGGTTCAGTGCAGTTTATCCCTGCCAGTTATGGGTTAAATACGCCAGGTTTCGACTATGAAGGAAATGGCTACAAAACGCAAGTTCAAAAGATAAGCCGTTCTTGGAGGCGTATGTATATGGTCGAGGTCTACAAAGGTGATGCACCTCTCACCTCCGGGTATGAGCAGTAGAGACTTGGTCAGGTTAATGATGCCGTTCCTCGTACGAATCCAGGAGCTGTCCGGGCTATGAGAGAACATATAGAAGACGCTTTTTCAGACTTGGAAAAAGCTAAAAGAGCCCATCAAAAAGAGGTACGAGCCTTGGAAAAGTGCATTGCTGACCTTGAAGCAGCAAATTACCTGGCCTCTGTAGATGTGGAGAAGTACGAGCGGCAAGGGAAAAACCTTCTGAAACAAAAGAAAATCCTTGAAGCTGGTCATAAAGACTTGAGGGAAGAGTGGCTGGAACTGAAATAGAACCTGAAGAAAAGTGGTCTGGGCACTACCGCCAAAGATTTGACCACTAAGCTACTAAAGGAAATGAATAGAGCAGATAGCTATGTGCAGAGATATGAAGCTGGTCAGGAATAAGTAGACAAAAAGACGAGGGAGCTAGAAGCCATTACTCAAGAATTAGCCGCCAGTTAGGCTCAAAACCAGGGACTGAAAACTCAGAACGAGGAATTTGAAGCCCAAATTCTACAGTTGGAAGGACTTCTACATGAATATCACAACCAAGACAACGTTGCTGCATTAAGCCTTGGGCAAGAAGAAAATGAGTTGTTAAGGGCTAAAGTGACTAAACTCGAGGGTGCTCTCCATGACTGCAATGAGAGGCTTGAGTCTTTAGAAGAAGCATTGCAGGAGGATAATCGTTGAATAGTATATGTGCTACAACAGGCCCGTAAGCTAATCCAAGATCAGCATAGAGCAATAACAGACATTATGGTGCAAGCGCAAGGGGTAGCCCGATACATCCAAGGCTTGGCCAGAGAAGCACACGAGCTAGGTGCACGCGTCAATCTGGAATCAGAGATGGGATCCCGGGTGTATGCTCTGCTTCAAGAAGTAGAAGTCTTAGGGATGGAAGCTAGTCTCTATCTGTAAACGCGTTATGTAGAAGTCTTAGGGATGGAAGCTAGTTGCTATCTGTAAACGCATTATCTTCACTTTTTGTAATCAGACTTCTTCATCTAATGAAAGTCTTTCTAAGGACTACTTATGAATCAACACCTATATGTGCATTCATTCTTGCATAATAGCATCATTGATTTTTGTTTTCATTTTAGCATTGTTTACACCTTCTATTTTGTAAATTAATACATCCATTGCATTAAAAACATTGCTAATAAAGAGAAGATATTTACCTCAGAGTGAGATAGCAGAAAAGACAAGGGAATAACCTCACCAGTACAACTTCAAAATTATAGACAACTTAGTGGCTAGAGTAGAGAAGCATGAGGAACTTCAAGGACGTCTGATCGGGATCCAGAGAGAAATGATGATGCACGTGAAAGAATCTTAAGAGGAATTTAGAGAGAAACTGAATGAGTTGAAGAGTATGATGACTTCTGCAATTAAAGGAAAATGTTTGGCAGAAAATCATTCAGCCGAGATGGAAATAGAAAACACCAGTGAGAATTAGGGGTTTTACTCTGTGAAAGAAGGAATTGTACCTAAAAAAGAACAAGCCGTCATCAACCAGTTTGAGGTGGCTTACACAGTCTTGAAATGCCCTCTGATCTTCTGTTGGATAAGATCCACGATTCTGTCATGAAAATCCTATCCCAGACAATGAAGAAATATTCAAATGAGATGAACTTACAGAGCAGAGAAGGTCTAGAAAAAAACAACGAGGCAATGATGTCAGCTACCCCAATGACTGAATTAACACATCCTCTAACCCAAAATCAAAATTTGGTGCATACTGCTTCAGAATCTCTTCAGTTGTCGGCTAACCATGATTTCAGTTCTCAAAATAAAGAACAGAAGCTGAATGACCCTCAATGCAGCCTTATCCTTCTTACCTACCAGGATTTGTTTTTAAAATTGCTAGAAGCTCGTCTAATTGCTTCTTGTTTTTTCAAGCCCCAATCACCTCCGTATTTGAGATGGTCCAAAGAGAATGACCATTGTGACTTCCATACCGGTATTCAAGGCCATTCTATTGAAAATTGTAACAGTTTCAAAAGAAAGGTGCAATGACTTTTAGATTTAGGGGTATTGAAGTTTGAGCCCACAAATCATGGTCTAAAAATCAACTTGCCAAACACGATCAACATTGTAAAATCAGGGGAAGATCAGGTCATGCAAAAGAACAAGATCAATGAAGTAGACCTGCATGTACCGAATGAAAATATAATCAATTGTCAAGATTACAATTCATATGTAGAAAATGTTGTTCTGGACCCACTTGAGAGACCCAAAGCAGTTATAGAAGATCCCAAACAAGCAATGGCACATGGAAACAAGGATGTTTTCCAGAGGGGTAAATTTTGGGAAAAAAGAGTAAGGAATGCCGAAATGCATGACGAGGACGCCAAAAAGAGTAGCAAGAGAATAAAGACATTAATTCCGGTGTCATACTCTGATCTATTACCCTTGTTAGTTCAAAACAAACTCTTAATGCTACCTCCCCTAAGACGATACTTGTATCCTAATATGCGTGGTGTCAGGGTTTCGTGTGAATATCATCGCGGTGACTTTAGTCATACAACGGAAGATTGTGTGTTTCTCAAAGGCAAGATCTATGAACTTCTTGAGGAATGCATGCTCACTTTTGAAGATGGAAAACCTAAGTTCAAAGGATCAATATACGCTAGAGAGTCAAAATCTTTGGTAACCAATGTGAATCAAAACTAGGTCTCTCAGAATATATCCCAAATCTGAATTTGTTACATTCATCCAGTTCACCTACCAATGATCCGATCAGAGTCAAAGGCCATCAAGATGTCAAAGGCAAAAAGAAAAAAAGTGCAGTTGAAAAGGAAATATTTCAGATCACGTTGGCCAAAGGACAATATCCAAAGATGAGAGAGAAAAAGTTATTTAGGGTTTTCAATGCAACCATTTCGGTTTTACTCCCCTATTTGATGCCAATGGAGGATACGTTAGATCTATATCTTTTTCACGATTCAAGCAGTACTTGTGATTTCCATATGGGGGCACCAGGGCACCGTACCAACGGATGCTGGATTTTGAAGCATAAAATAGTGAAGTTGACTTATGAAGGGAAACTGACGTGCGATATGGTAAAGCAATGGAAGCAAGAGAGAAGAGAGAGAAATGTATTGAAGGGATAAAAGTAAATAAAATTCTGCTCAAGACAGACTGAAGTTCTGCTTTTTGTCTTATCCATGTTTTGACTACGGCTTGCAAGGGCGTCTCTACAGTTAGGGTTTCCTTTTTGAAGTAATGCATCGAATCAACTTTGCTATCCTTGGCCCGAATGTAGTAAAGATCTTTTTGTAAAGGGCTATGTCATGTTTGGTAATTTTTATTCTAATGAAGAATGTATTTTGCTTAACATAGAATGGCCTTGAAAGCATGTATATGTATATCTCTTATTGCCTTTGTAGGTCTCTAGATATCAATTGCAAAATGTGACATTGAGATCATTTGAATATTGTGATAACAATAAGGTCTAATTTCTCCCATAATAGACTATGGTCAGCAAAGCAAGATTACTACTCCTTTGATGAAGTTCGATGATGAAAAAGCTCCAAAGTTAACCATGTAGAGTTGCTTGAAATTGAAATTCTAAGCGTGGTCTTCTATGCACCAATGGATCAAAATATAAGGAAATAATGATAAAATATTAAAAGAAAAAACCACTCATTTGCTTGAAAGCCTGGTAATAGGCATAATGAAAGCCTGATAATAGGCATAATTAAAGCCTGGTAATAGGCGTGTTTAAGCCTGGTAATATGCATGTTCAAAGCTTGGTAATAGGCATGTTTATAAAGAAAATTCAAAAAAGCACACACATGCACCTAGAATTATATTCTTAGAATGACATTTTTGCACTCTAATGGTTAAACAAGTCCATTTTCTTGGATGAAGCAAAAGTGAGAATTGAAAAGGGAATTTAAGAGAATTTTACGACTTTAAATCGCCATAATATTCAAAGTCTTCACAAACACAAGCTATGCTTGGAATGATCACCGAAAGGTTAAATCTGGGACGCTTTTGCACTTGATATTCAGAACTCCTATTTTTTATATATTTTAATTTTGGTTTCAAGGTCCTGTATGCTAATCCAAAAGAACACCCTTTCTTGGAATGACAATCAACAAAATTGACATTTTAAGCAGAAAGATTTTCTTGTATTACTTTAAGAGTAAGCTTCAGGATACGAGGTTGTGAATACAAATGATTGACCTAACACAGAGGAATAACCCGTTAATAATTACAGCGAGAGTGGTGACAAGAGTATATATGCCAGACAGTTTGGAGATTTAAAACAAGTTTCTCCCATTTAGAAAAATAAAGAATGAACCATTGACGAGAACAATATCTTTGAACACAAGGAAAGTTTACGAATTTGAGGCATTTGCTCACCATAAGGATAAAAGATGAAAGAAGACTGTATGTCATGGGTCAGTGCCAACAAATCAATTGTGGCCAAGACTGAATAGGGAGAAGTACCAGAGAAGTAATAAAAGAGCATGACAAGAAAACAGTTGAGGGCAATGATGAGTGAAAGAATGGTAGGGGTCCCTATAATAGCATATGGACTAAAGGAGAATGTTCGCAGAAATAAGAAATGACTATGGATTAAAAGCGTGTTGATGGGGCATATTAAAGATAAATACCTAACTGATAAAAAAAGATTGAAGAGTATGCAACAAAGGAATAAAACGAAGAAGAAATCTGAGGATGACCTTTCAAGGACCAGAAGTTAAAAAAATGTTTCATATCATATAGATAGGCATCCCTAAGATTAGGATCATGCTAACTCACATTATTCAAGTTTTTTGTCTGTTTTCTTGACAGACGATTCAAGAATTAGAAGAAGATCAGATTTTTATGCTTCGCAGCGGAAGAAGCAACTCTCAACAAAGATTCAAGAATTTTTCGTACTCAAACATTTGTGATTTGATTCCTATGACGGTCAGAAACCGGGGCATCCTTCTAGACTTTTCAAGCTTCACTTTTCATGGAAGCAACGTAAACATTTTGGCAATCTTGTGACGAGATACCTTTTCATGCCTATGACGATCAGAAATCGGGGTATAATCTTTCAATCTTCAGATTTTATGGAAGCAGTGAAAATCATGTGGTAGTTTCGAAGCAAGTTACGCTTTGATGTCAAGACGGTAAGAACCCGGAGCATTTTTTTCGATTTTCCAGTCTTTGGCTTTCATGGAAGCGGTGAAAATTATGAGGCAATCTCAAAGTGAGTTACTCTTTTGTGCCTATGATGGTCAAAAACCGGGGCACACTATCTAGGGATTTTTCAAGCTTTAGCTTCTAGGGAAGTAGCAAGATATACTTTCACACCTATGACGGTCAAAAATCGCGGTATGACTTTTTCAGTCTCCAGCTTCTTAGGAAGTAGGGGAAACACGTGCTTCTGGTACTAACACTACTCGGGCATAAGAATAAACTGTCATATTTCTCAGAATTTCAAGACAAAGATTTCTATATAAGAAGGACTCCCAACTCGAAGATTCTACCTGCAGAAGGTTCTATATAGGAGGAACCTAAAGTTTCAAGACTCGAAGGTGAAAAGTTCTATATATGAAGGACTTACAACCTGAAGATCTCTCTAGAAACTTACAGGATTTTCGGCGAAAGAAGAGGAAACAGTTCTATATAGGAAGAGCTTGTGACCTCGGACTCTCAACTCGAAGATTCCATCCGGGGAAGGTTCTATATAGGAGGAACCTAAAGTTTCAAGACTTGAAGGTGAAAAGTTCTATATAGGAAGGACTTGCAACCTGAAGATCTCTCTAGAAACTTACAGGATTTTAGGAGAATGAAGAGAAAATAGTTCTATATAGGAAGAGCTTGTGACCTCGAACTCCCAACTCGAAGATTCCACCTGCAGAAGGTTCTATATAGGAGGAACCTAAAGTTTCAAGACTCGAAGGTGAAAAGTTCTATATAGGAATGACTCGCAACCTGAAGATCTCTTCAAAAACTTGCAGGATTTTAGGCGAAGGAAGAAGAAACAGTTCTATATAGGAAGAGCTTGTGACCTCGAACTCCCAACTCAAAGATTTTGCAGAGCACTCTAGTTTGAAGATTTACCTCTAAAAGCGGTCAAGCGGATCAACCGAAGATAAAGGGAGCGAGCAGTGGTCAGAGAAGAACCCTTAGCCTACCCGGACCAAAATGGTCACTATATTGTCTTTGCTCTATCCCTGTTACACAACAATGAGCAAAGATGGGCAGCTGTTGTAGCCCATTTTGTCCGGGCCCGGTGCCCAGTACCTATCCAAAAACCCATTGTCCCCTAAATACAAAGCCCAACTTTTATTACCCAAACCCATGCTCAGATCCAACCTAAACCCATTTACACCAAATAACTTAAAAAATAAAAAAAACCATAACCCTATTATACATTCTGCAATCGCCGCCCCAACTCTCCAATTGCTTCGCGCGTGGCCGCCACGCGCGGCTCTTCAAATACGCGTGGCCGCAACACGCGCCATTAGTGGTCACTTCCACCACCCATCAATCTGACCGGCTGCTCTGCTCCACCGCCTAGGGTCACTTCGGATATGTAAAAATTAAAATAAAATCAGTAGTGATAATGGCCTGTAAAATCAAAACGCAAGTGGATGATATTTCTGGGTATTTATAAACCCTAAAACTGTTGTAATTTTTTTACGAATGAAGTTTGAATGCAAAAAAGTTGTTCAAATCTTCAACAAAATTAATCGAACAAAGGTAACAAAAGCCCCTCGTTTCTATTCTTTCCCTAAAAAAAACAAAAACAAAAAATAGTGTTCAAATAAAAAAAACATTCGAACAAAACCTAGATCTACGAGTTTGGGGAAGGATTTTGGAAAAACTAACTTAAAAATCGAGTTTAGAGTTAAAAGATACGTACCTTGGGAAAATTTGGGCGTCTCCGGCGACTGGAGACGGCGGTGGACCATGGCGGCTGACCGGCCGACATCCAGATTAGTGAGGGGAGAGTTGAGAGGATATGAACCCTTTTTTATTTTCAAAGCTGAAAAATGATTTTTTTGGTATAAAAAACACTTATATAGGGGTGTTAAACGACGTCGTTTTGGGCGTCTGAACCCCAACCCTAAAACGACGTCGTTTTGGGCTTAAACCCGGATATCCAACTCGACCCGTTCCAGGATCCACGCATAAAAATAAAGGGGTAAATTGCTCTTTTAGTCATTCCTCATGGTAAAATAACACTTTTGGTCCCTGGAAGTTTTTAATCTTTGCGACCCCGTCCTTAAAACAGATTTAATCTTCTTTTTAAGTGGTAAAATTACTCACTAGGTCCCTTAGCTCTTAGCGTGTTTTTGTTTCGGGCTTGCCGCATGGTAAAATTCCATTTTTAATCCCTGATGGTTTCGACAGTTTTATAATATGGCCCTAAAATCAAGTCTTAATCATGCTTAATGGATAATTGCAAATCTGGTCTCTCTCATTCCATCTTTTTTAGTTCCGCTTTTATTTTTTTATTTTTTTAGTCCTTTATTTATTCTGTTTTTTGTTGTATTTCTTATTGGTGTATTCATTATATGTAATGTATAGTATATTACCATGTATAATATGTGTATATACATGTATATTTATATAACATATATAAGGTATTATTTATGTATATATATAATGTAGTATTTATATGTACATATTACGTAGTATTTTATATGTATAAAATATTATGTATATATAATAGTATTTATGTATATATATTATGTAGTGGTTTATTTTTTTATATATTTTTATTATTTACATTAATTTTATATTATTTGGTATTTTGCGTAAATATACTATTTTGTCCCCATTATCCCGATATTTCTATCAGGAGTGTCATCCCGGCCTCCGGGTGACATCTCCTCTGAATGTCGTGGATACAAATGCCGGATTTTGATTTATCACACGTATTTAACTATTTTTTTACCTTACCCTTTCTTACTTTTATTTATTTATTTATTTTATTATCGTATTATGCCTCATTATTTCAATATGTCTACTAGAAGTGTCATCCCAGCCTCCGAGTGGAATCTCCTTTGAATATCGTGAATACCAAGGCGGATTCAAACTCTTGTTCGTTTATTGGAAATTAATTATTAAATTAAATTGAATTTTTTTGTTTTCCTTAAATAAATATAACGCGAACTTTTAGGTACCAATTTTGGGCGTAGTGGGGTGTTAACCCTTCCCCACTCGTAACCAACTCCCAAACCTATATCTAGTTATCTTTTCTGTCCCGCCTACCAAAAGTGGCCGGTGGCGACTCCACCCTGTGTTTTAAAAATTTAACGGTAGTCTATTGGGAGTGTCAACCCGTTTTTCGGGTGTCATCTCCTTTGATACCGCAAAACATTTCAAATCATTTCTTCAAAAGAAAAAAAAGGGTCGCAACAATAGTTAAATTAAAAATAAACTAATAAGATAACAACACATGAGACATTTTATAATATAATTTTAAAAAATTATATAAATGTAAAAAAATCTTAAAATATTAAAAAATTTAATCCATAAAACCAAAAAGAATGAAGAAACTTAAAAACATTTTTAGTTTTTTCTTAATTTTTTTATGGTTTTCTGATATTTTTATGTTCTTGTCTTTAAAAAGATCTTAATTTTCTTTTATTTTTTTTATCATAATGTCATGTTTTGTGGGGTCATGGTATTTTTTCTAGCAGTAATGCAGTGGGAAAAAAAGGCAATAGTCCTAATGATATTACACAAGACAAACTAAGAAAAAACAGCATTGGGGTCAAACTGAAAATTAAACTAAAGTACTGGACTGAAATAACTCTTAGGACTTATTCATTCAATGCATCTATATTTCCAAAACAACAAAGAAAATTGTATTTAAATACTTTATATTTTTAAGGTAAAAACAAAAGGATAAAATATTCAAATGGTCGTTAAACTATGTTGAAATGGATTGTTGGCCACCAAACTTTTGGAAGTTATAAAGTAGTTATTAAATTTCTCATTCAGTTACAAAATGGTCCTTACTAGTGATAACTTTTCGATAAATGTTGATAAGTTTAAGAACCATTGTGTAACATTGGATAAAAACATTAGGGTAAACTATCTATTTGGAAACCCACCTATTCTCATATTTTTGTTTTGATCACCCATTTTTTTTAGCAAAATGATACCTAATTTTACGTTTTTTTTAAATTTGGTATTTGTTGTTAAAAATTAACTACAAAATTGACATGACATTTTTTATGAAGAGTAAAAAAAGAAAATAATAATAATAATAATAAATGCCACATCATTTTTGTCGTTAATTTTTAACGTCGAATGTACCAAAATAGAAACAAAACGTAATGTTTGGCATCATATTGCTAAAACAATTAGTTGGGTGACCAGAACAAAAACTCGTGAATATGTGGGTTACCAAATAGGCAATTTACCCCCCAAAATAATGACAATCTTGTAAATAAAACTAAAGTATAATGACACTTGTAACTTCCAAAAGTTGAGTGAACATAAAGACCATTTCAGCATAATGTAGTGAGACCATTTGGTGTAATTTACCCAAAACAAAATAAAGAAGAAAAAAGAGAGAATATTTAAGAGTAAAACTTTGAAACACAAGCTGTGTAATTTTACACAAGCTTGTATATTTACACTATAAAAACTCAAATCCTAAATTCCTAACTCTAACTCTAAAAAGCTAAACTCTAAACCTTAAAACATATATACTAAATTCTAAACACTAACCTTAAATTCTAAATCTTACAACCTAAACTTTAAACCCTATACTAAAACCCTAACCCCTAAAACTAAAACCCTAACATCTAAAACTAAAAAGTACTGTGTATCAATTTTTTTTTATTCCATATTTTAATGAATGAAAAATGGTGATTTTTAATTGCCGTTGTTAAATGATATTGATTCCCGTTTGTTTAATTTCCTTTTCTCTCTAAAAGACTCCGCCTCCTCTCTCTTTTTCTTTATGCATTAATGTAAAGAATTCCACCTGCCATTTCTGAAGATGATGATTTCATAGGGAGGTGAATTGATCCGCTGAGAAAAAGAAAGAAAAGGGATCATTTCCGAAGATGGGTACTTGTGTTTCTCGACCCGAAGGCTGCATTGGTTCAAGATTGAGGTCTTCGAAGAAGAAGAACCGTAAAAGAAGGAAACCCTTCAAGAAAAGGGCCCTTTCCAGGCTTTCCGAGGCTTAATCTGATAATGTTGATCGTTACTTTTCCTTCACCAACCCAACTTTTCAAGGTCTTGTCTTCCGTTTTCTCCATTACCAAAAGTTGGTGCTTCTTTTTCCCCCCTCTCAATGTGCTTATGGATTTCAAATTTGCTAGCTTTTTTTGGTACTTTCTATCTTTGCAATATGATTAGGTTGATTCCTTTGATGGGTTTTTTAGTTGCATGGGAAGGTTTTTGGTGATTAATTTTTTTTATGGTGTTAGGAATTGCATGTCTTTATTATAGGTCATGGACTTTGAGATAGCAGCTTTTTCTTTTTGAAAAAGGTGAATTTTTTGTTGTGAAATGGGTATTTGTGGGACTTAAGTCTTTAGATCATTAATTGGCATCTATTTTTTTCTTCAAAGCATATAGTTTCCGAGCTAATCCCAACATTGGGATTTTGATACAGATTGATGTTCTTTGTGTTTGTTGATAATCAGAGGGAATGAGGATTGATAAAGGGGGATTTTGACCACAACCGAAATTTGGAAGTAGAATTCATTTGGAGCTTAATTCCCTTGTGTGCCAGTACCACATAGTGTATTAATTTTTCTCAACTCCTGGATTATGTGGTTTGATCCAGTAAAGGGTGCTACTCGGTGCACATTGCTCCTTGCAAAAGTTGTTTGCTATGCACACTCTTCCCCTTCATTTTGTTGAGAGGCTGTTTCCGCACTCGAACAAGTAACCTTCAGGTTGCAAAGCAGAAACCTTTCCCTTGCTAACAAGGATCACCATCATGTAGTTTGATCCGTTAAAGATTGGGATTTAAATATGTAGCTGATGTATTTGAGTTGGTTGGGGTTTGATTTGAGTTGGAGCTAGCTGCTGCAGTGATCTCATTGTTGGTCTCAAGATTGAAATGGTTCTTTCTAAGATCATTGTTTCAATCTTTTATAAGCACTGAGCTAGTTTTGAACTGTTTTAATCTATGGCCAAAGTTGGTATGAAGATTTGATAAAGTTCAATTTTTTTGTCCCGTAAACGAGGGTAAACGATAGGCTTATCAAGACAATTGGTGGTACTATTTCTATTTTATATCGACCTTTTGAATTAACATCATGGGTGTTATGGCTTATATTTCGTGAGGTAAGGTTTAAATATTAGTGTTAGAAGCTTAATGCATAGCCTGCTATACATCACTCGAAGAGAAAGAAACTTCTAGGAGTTCAAGATGGAAAATTTTCACAATGGAATAAAGAAAACAAAGTAAAGATTGGACGCTATTTTCCTTCCCGTCTCCATCTACTTTTCTTCAGTGCTTTATTTTATTCCAGGTTCTGTATCATTACATCATTTCTCTCATGGTATGCTGCATCATTCTCATTGGTATCGTCTTAAAAAAATCATACTCCTTTTTTCCCCTTGTATGTTATTGGAATTCTGTTTTCTAGACTTTGGGAGATGCCTATGCATATAAAATCTACAGTTTTTGGTGCATGCTTTATCTACAATACATCTTTAATTTCACAATCTGGAGTCCTACTCGTTCAAGCTTAATGAATGTTGATCCATATTTGTTAAGAGTAGGAACAAAACAATGGCGTAGAATTTAATCTATATGGATGTCTTTGGATTAGTTTTCAAAATTGGTTAAAATTTAGAAGAATGTTTCCTTTGGTCAATTGATATATTACAGTGGTTCTTCATTATTCACTTTCTGTGGTTTATCTCTTTTTTCTTCCTGTAGTTATTTCTTAATGTTATATTCCGTAATATTAGTAACTTACAAACTATCTTTTTCACATTTTCTTTCTCCGGATTCTCGTTTTTATGTATTAAGATTTAAAATATGGCATTTGCTAAGTTGGCACGTGGGAGCCAAAATAGTGTTCTAGAACATCCCTCCCAAACCCATTTTTGATGGAATCATGATAGGGTAATAACCTTTCTTTTATATATTGGGGAAATAATTATCCATGTTTTTTATTATTATTTTATTTGTTCACTTTGTATGTTTAAATGTGGTCTTCTTCACAGAATTTCAGCTAGAACAGTTTTATTCAATTACAGCCGCAGCAGAATTGTTGATGTTTCAAGTTATGTTTGAATATGGTTATTATAGAATTTATGGTAGAACATGTTTTCTTTTAGTTATAGCTGAATAGCTAATTTTTCAATGATGCCACCTGGGCAGGAAGCCAAGAGTTGTGGTTTGATCCAGTTGCAGGATTTGACACCGACTGCGACGAGGAATTTGAAAGTGTTCAGGAGGGTATGATAGAGATATTTCTCGGAAATTTCTTATATAAGTAAACTCTCTTTTTTCTTAAAGATTATATGACATAGGCACCATTAACTATATACGCATCTATACAGATATGTTATCTTTAAATGGTCTTGATGGTGTATCTCGATCCAGTGTTTCATCTCTAAGAGATGCTAATTGTGGATAAAATTCTTCTTTAGTTGATCAGACGCAGAAACCAGGAGATTTATCAACTGGTAATTCTGCACGTAACTCTACTAATGAAGCAAAGCAACTCGTGTTCCTTGATGATATTGCCTCTGCCGATCAAGGTTACGGAAAGGAGGTCGGATTGTTGTATGACTGTGGCATTCTTCCCGGCTATTGTCTACATTGTCTAGCATCTACTGTTCCATCTGATGAAAAGAGAAGATCGCTGAGCTCTAGCCCGCCAAGTGCAAGGAAAAAGACTGCCTTAAAACTTTCATTCAAATGAAGAGAAGGCCATCCCAATTCTGCTCCACGTGAGTATCCATTGGATGGAAATTAGTTTAACTATCTTATCACAAGACTGCTGGATCCATGTAAAATGGTTTTCAGTGAACCGTGGACGAGTTTTGATGATGCATCCCCTCTGATTAGATTTGTTTCCTGTTAACATTTGGCACATCTTGTGGAAGCAGCAATGTTACCAAAGAAATAAGACTTTTCCTGTTAGAAAATTTCCTTTTTCTATTTTTTTTTTTTTTGTATTAACTCAGTTTCTTCGAAGATGATTCTTCAGAGACCAAAGCAGGGTCTCAAGTACCTTTTCTCCCTACAGAAAAGAAAATGTTTGATTGTTGGTCTCATATTGAGCCATGTACTTTCAAGGTTCGATCAGGAAATTATTTTAGGTATGTAAAACTTTCCCTGGTTCAGTACCTTAATATATATGTAAATATTTATTCACATGGAATATTACTGATCTTTATGAAGCAATAGTATGCATGAGACTTAAAAGTGAATAGATTTAGATTTTAGACTTCACACAGGTGGATCTTGTATTACTCTGACTCTTTCTCACTTAACTAGGTAACTATTTGTTTAATTGGCAGGGATAAGAAGAAGGATTTTGCTCCTAACCATGCTGCATATTACCCTTTTGGAGTTGATGTTTTCTTATCTCCACGAAAAATAGATCACATAGCTAGATTTGTTGAACTACCTGTTGTTAGCCATTCAGGGAAACTACCATCTATCCTTATTGTAAATGTTCAGGTATCGCGTACAACTGCCCGTTCTGAATGAATTAAGTTTTCATTACCTTTTGTTCTATTTTCCTTTGGGATGGAGTACTGCATAATGGTCTATCACATGAAAACATCATCTTGATTCTTGTGCCTTCCATCTCATTCTAAAATGGTGCTACATTTTACGGCATGCCACATGAGAAGAAAACTTCTAACTACTAAAACAGTTCCCCCCCTCTCAATTTAATGCTAACGATTAGTGGCTATGCAGGTTCCCTTGTATCCTCCTGCACTTTTTCATAGTGAAATTGATGGGGAAGGGATGAGTTTTGTTCTGTACTTTAAGCTTTCCGACCGATACTTGAAGGAGCTTCCATCTCATTTTCTAGAAAACATCAGGGTAAAGCGGATACTTGCTAACTTTTAAATGTAATATTTCCTTTCTAATTGTCAACAAACATTTCCCTAGTAATTATGCTGATATGAACATAAATTCTATTAGAATTAGAATAGTAATCTCCGCTCATAATATTTCAATCATTTCCTTAATTATCACTCGATAAGGTTTTACTTTTTACGAATTTTACTTTTCCAATGTGCTTATTTATATGAAGTGTTTGTCTAATTTGTCCATGTTCCTTCATATTTTTGTATTTAGGTGTTGTCTTCATGTATTTGCCACTATTTATCTACAACCAAGTTAAATTCATTTAATCTATATTTGTTTTCTTTAAAACAGAGGTTCATTGATGACGAATTTGAAAAGGTTAAAGGATTCCCCGTAGATACAATTGTCCCTTTTCGTGAAAGGTTGAAAATATTAGGCCTCGTTGCCAATGTGGAAGATCTTCATATGAGTGCTGCAGAGAGGAAGCTTATGCAGGCATATAACGAAAAGCCTGTTCTTTCACGTCCACAACATGAGTTCTACTCGGTAAGTCTGTAGTTTATTGTTTTCTTATGAATGCAACATCCCGCCTGACTATATGTTAAATAAAGTTAGATGCACATGTTAAGAAGCACCGACTTCTTTCTCTATCTTTCTAGAGATTTCCAAAAACATAAAGCATCATCCACTTTTTATTATAATAATAATATAATAATATAAATATCTAATGAAGTCACCTACTTAAGAACACTCTAAATAGCTTGTGTAGTGCCTGTGTTGGTGTACGTGAGATAGAGTGAAGGGTGCAAGTGTGAAATATATTTGTCGTGAGATATCTCAACTTGCACCGGAAAAGACTTGCACCGGAAAAGAAGGTGAGCTAGGCAAGGATGAAAATAAATCTCATCCATGACCTAAGACCCTAGTACAATGCATTTATTGCCGCAGTAAGGGGATGGGCAACTCAACCATCCTTAGTAGAGCAAGAGAACTTGTTGGCAAACCAGGAGGTATTAGTCGAACAGATAAGTGGCGTAACCATAAAAGATGAAGAGGAGACACTCTTTACCAGCAAGAAGAAAGGTACGTTACGAAGACAAGGAGTGGCGAAAGAAAGGATGATGCAAGGAGACAAGCTCTATCCAAAAAGAAGACTATTGGCAATAAAGGGGGGAGAACGGTAGAAGACAAATTGGTGAATGCTTCAATTGTGGTAAGAAGGGCCACTTTGCTTGAGATTGCAGATTACCCAAGAGGCGAACTTTCCAAGGAAACATGGCTACTTCAAAAGATGAGGAGAATGAGGTCATGTTGGAAGCATCCATCAACGATGAAGAATGGGATGCAGACGCATGATTTTCTATTAGAGTTGATGAAGAAGAGTTGTAAGAAGAAATGGAAGAACCAGCTCTTGCAACACCCACGGAGTCAAAAATTGACTACAAGGAGGATTGGATCGTCGATTCTGGGTGCTCTAATCATATGGCTAGTGACGAGAAAAAGTTGCAAGACATTGATGAGTACAAAGGGAGAAGAGTGGTGTTGACTGCAAATAATTCAAGGTTGTCTCTTTCTTATATTGGAAAGACAACACTTCCAAGGAATGGCTCTCAGCAGCTCCAACTCAAGAAGGTCTATCTTGTTCCTGGCTTGAAGAAGAATTTGTTGTCAGTACCCCAACTGATAGTAGTTGGAAATTATGTGCTCTTTGAACCTGAAGATGTCTTTATATTCCAGTAAGTGAAGGCGGTTTCCAATCCAATTATGAAAGGGAGAAGAACATAATCAGTTTATGTGCTATCTGCGGAGTCGGCATATGTGGACAAGACCCGAAAGAATGAGACAATTGATCTTTGGCATGAGCGTCTTGGATATGTAAGCTACAACAAGTTGAAGGTAATGATGAAGAAACAAGTACTAAGAGGACTTCCTCAAGTAGACATTCGAACATATAAGTATGTGCTGGATGTTAGTTTGGCAAGGCTCATCAATTGCCATTCAAGCAGTCAGAGCTTCAGTCCAAGACACAACTGGAGCTCATACACTCAGACGTCTTTGGCCCAGTGAAGCAAACATCACTTGGAGGTATGAAGGTACATGATGGCATTTACTGATGACTTCTCAAGGTACGTGTAGGTTTACTTTATGAAGGAGAAGTCAGGGACTTTTATGAAGTTCAAAGAATTTAAGGAAACGACAGAAAGTGAACTCAATGAGAAAATTCAGTGTCTACGCACTGATAATGGAAAAGAACATTTATCTACAGAGTTCACTATCTATCTTCACTCTTCAGGATCATAAGATCAGACGATAATTAACTTGCCTCAATACTCCACAACAAAATGTAGTAGAGCGCAAGAATCATCACCTTGCTGAAACTTGTCGAAGCATGCTTCATTCCAAGAATGTACCAGGAAGATTTTGGGCTGAGTGTATGAGTACGACAACCTATATGATTAATAGGCTACCACAAGCAAAGTTAAGATTAATTTTACCACATGAGAGGTTAAGGAAGGTCAAGCCAACTGTCAGTCATCTCAAGGTATTTGGTTGTGTGTGCTTCGTCTTCGTACCAGATCATCTCGGGAGCAAGTTTGACAAGAAGGTAATTCGATGCATTTTTGTTAGCTATGACGATGCACAAAAAGGTTGGAAATATTGTGATTCAACCATTGGCAAGTGCTACACCTCAAGAAATATGGTGTTTGGTGAAGCTACTTCATGGTGGTCACCTCGGAAGATCGAGCTTCCGAAATCTCATGGCTTAGAAGAATTTAAGAAGATAATAAAGAAGGTAAAGAGCGAGCATCAAATCCAAGTGAAGAAAGAGAAGGCTAACCCTTTAAAGATAAAACTCCATGGAAGACAGGCATACATCAACCTACATCTGAGGAGCTTCGTCCAAGTCAAATAGAAGATGACAAGCCTGTACAAGAATTTGAAGATCAACAAGGCGAATGCAACCAAACCCAAGGTATGCCAATACTGCCCTTGTAGATGAGTCTATACCAGTTGAACCATCTAGTTATGAAGAAGCAATACGAAACCTTGAGTGTAAGAAGGCTATGGAAGAATAGATTAAGGCACTAAACAAAAATCAAACATGAGATTTAGTGTCAAAGCCAAAATATGTTTGCAAATGGGTATACAAGGTAAAGACTTGATCGGATGACTTAATTGAAAGGTATAAAGCTCGACTTATTGCTCGAGGTTTCTCTCAACAATACGGGTTGGATTATGAAGAAACATTTAGCCCGTGGCAAAGATTATGGCTGTTTGAGTCTTACTAGCATTGACAGAGCAAGTCTTGAAAGTTGTGGCAGAATGATGTTAAGAATGCTTTCCTACACGGAGAACATGACAAAGACATCTATATGGAGCAACCAAGAGGCTTCAAGAGCAAAACCATCCAGAGCATGTCTACATGCTAAAGAATGCGCTCTACGGCTTAAAGTAGGCTCTAATAGCATGGTACGGAAAAACTGTTGAGTTCTTAGTATAAAGTGGTTCTAGAGTTGCTCCTTCAGATTCTAGCCTATTCGTGAAAGAAAATCAAGGAAAACTAGCCATAGTGCTCGTATATGTAGCCGACTTAATCATCAGTGGAGATTATTACGAAGAAATACAACGAACAAAGGAAAATTTGTCTATCAGATTTCATATGAACTTGGATAACTCTCACACTTTCTTGGACTAAAAGTGAAGCACACGAAGAAAGGAATATTTTTGGGTCAACAAAAATATGCAAAAGATCTATAGAGGTATGAGATGATTGACTGCAAAGCCTATCTCCACTCTCATGGATCAACTCCCATGGATCCCATCTATCAACAATTAATCTGAAGTCTTATTTATCTCACCCTAAGCCGACTAGATATTATTTATGTAGTTGGTGTGGCTAGTCGTTACATGAGCAATCCTAAGAAGCCTCATCTCGATGCAGTAAGATGTATCCCGAGGTACGTTAAAGGCACCATCAATTTTGATATTCTATACAAGAAAATAAAAGAATGTTAGGTGATCGAATAATGTGATGTCGATTACGCTGGAGACTATGATACACGAAGATCTACAATTAGGTACATCTTTAGCCTTGGATCATGAGCAATATCTTGGTGTAGTAAGAGACAACCAACAATATCATTATCAAGCACCGAAGCGGAATATTGATCAGCGGCATCAGCAACACAATAGTCTACTTGGCCTAAACAGTTAATGAAAGATCTTCATCTCCCAACAGATTATCAAGTAAGATTTTTCCCGTGATAATTTATCAGCTATACGTCTAGTAGAAAATCCAGTCTTTCATGCAAGGACAAAACATATAGAAGTGCATTATCACTATATTTGCGAGGTCCTTGAAGAAGAGATCACGATGATGTCAACAAAGACAAATGAACAACTTGCAGACATATTCGCAAAGAGTTTGCATAGACAAAAGTTTGAGAAGTTTAGGGAAGCACTCGGTATGATCTGCAAATCATCTATGGAGAGAAGTCGTTGAGGGGGATTGTTAGGAAACACCGGCTTCTTTCTCCATCTTTCTAGAGATTTCCAAAAACATAAAGCATCATCCACATGTTATTATAATAATAATATACTAATGTAAATATCTAATGAAGTTACCGACTTAAGAATGCTATAAATATGTTGTGTGGTGTGTGTGTGTGTTGGTGTACGTGAGATACCGTGAAGAGTGCAGGTGACGTGGGTGTAAATGAGTGAAGTTAGTGCGTGTGCAGGTAAGTAGAGAGGAAGCATAAAAATACAATGAGCAAGTATAAAGATAAATTAATTAGTGAGGCACGTGTTTGTAATCTATGTCGTGTATTAATAAAAGTGTTATTTTCTCTTGTAATTAGAAGTTTCCCAGTTAAGCCTTAGTTTATGTATTTATTAGTGCACTTGAATTGGTTATTATATGGTCGGCATTACTGCCTGAATAATGTATGGTCGGTTCTACTGCCTAAGTTATTGTGCACTAAGAAATCAGAAGATAAAAGGCTAACCAACTTCAGAGAGTTAGTGTAATACTAGTGGTCAGTCTTAGGTCGTGAGTTGGGCTTGTCAAGTTTCCAACAACACCTAATAGTATTTCACTCATAAATGCAATTTTTTATCTCTCATTTTGTTAACATTGCAGCTCAAGAACATATATACCCGCGACAATAAACTTTGTTGGTATTTCTCTGGTTGTCTGATGTGTGACTGATGTTGCTTAGAATCCTCATTAACATAAAGCAAGACCTCAGTAAAGAAATACCGTCTCATCTAGGGGCGAATTGACGTGGAGCTTGCGGGGTCAATTGACCTCACTTGGGTCTAGAAATCCTTGTGAAAAGCAGGAAAGTTTGGGAGAGAAAAAATTTAAATGTACTTGAACTCACTTGATCTACCACACGGAACTTAAAGTAGCCAAACTCAAGCAAAAATTAAAAATAAATATCTACAAAAGTGGAGTAAAAGATGGTAATAGGCCCCTTAGTTAAATTCTTTAGCATTTCAAATTATTTTGGTTCAAAAAATTAGTGTTTCAAATTATTTTAAAGTCTCACTTTTTCTAATAGGCAAAATCATTAATTGTTAAAAAGTAAATGAAAGAGTCAAGAGTTTTGAGATAAACCCAAATTGTAAGTTGTTGTTATTATTATTATTACTACGTGATTGTTAGATTGTTTAATAAATTTACATGTATTCAATAGTTTTTTATATTGCTAAATTTTTAGTTCGTTTAATTTTGACTTTATTGAACCCACTTGATACGAAATCTAGATCCGCCACTAGTCTCATCTCATGATTTATTCTTACGCTGACAAGTCACTTGAATGAATTTTTTGTAGGGAGAACATTATTTTGAGATCGATATAGATATGCACAGATTCAGTTACATCTCCCGGAAAGGTTTTGATGCATTTCTAGATAGGCTAAAGCTCAGCATTTTAGACGTTGGCTTGACAATTCAGGTAAGTTCCGGTCCCTCCTCCCTTCTTCTCTCCCCTAAACAAGGTCGTCGGAGACTTTTCTCGATGCTAACGTCATTTGCTTATTATGAACAGGGTAATAAACCTGAAGAGTTGCCCGAGCAGATCTTATGTTGTGTACGGTTAAGTGGCATTGACTATATTAATTATCACCAACTGTGTTCAAGTCGAGAACCCTCGGATATAAGTGCCGAAACATAATGTTCATAGCTATTAGTAATTTAATAAAGAAAAACAGGGGCTAGATTTAGACAAACTTGTGCACCTTCTTTGTTGGTAGTACAATTTCTGAGCTCGTTACTTCTTCATTTGCTTATCTCCCTACTTGGTTGACATTTAGAGCCTCGCGGCCATTGCTGATGGTTCTCAAGTTGTGATTAACGGGTAAAATTTGACCCTTTTTTTATTTTTATCGAAATCCGTCTGCTAGGACAACAATAATTGTGAAGAGATATGCAGAAATAACTTGTGTGAGCAGAGAGATTGTGAAAATGTATTGATTGTAGCTTATCAGTATTTACATATTAGAAACATGGTTACATATAAATGTTTGTGAATAATACAACATATTGGGGGTAAGCAATTACATGTACTGTATGTATGATTGCTGTATTTTGTGTTTGAGATGGAAAATGTAATTCAAGACTTGCAGTTGGAGCATGTATGCTCAACTTAAAATCAAAACGGCACCGTTTGTTTTCAATATACACCATTCAAAAGCATAAATACAATGTTTAGACAGCAATGACAAATACTTAAACTAACAAATGTTTAAATGATCAAGTAAAGAAGTTATGAATATTAATAATTTGATTAACAAAATCTCCTTACTTATTTCCATCTTCATACAGAGTAAGGTCTTCTGTCAAAAAAAAAAAAAACCCATCATATTAAGCGTTAAAAGTCAGTTTAGATAATATAAAGTATTTTTTAAAGCGAAGATCTAATTATAAATACATGTGTACCTACAACATGAATAGTTTAAATTTAATATGTTAAAAAATAGTATTAAAATTTCAATAATTTTTTAATACACATGTAAATTATTACACAAACTTATATATTTACCCTTTAAATAAATGGGAGGATATACAACGTGTATATTAAATAATTTTTCTTAAAATTTAGAATTACTATATTTTAGTAGTCACATTTAAATTATTCATGTATTAAATATACACATTTATAATTTAATTACATACTTTAGATATGTTTCGCGTGAAATTTGAACTGATATTTAATATTTTAATAGTTAAATTGAATAAATAATTAATTCATATAATACTGATATTTTAAAAGTTGCAGTCAATTTAGAACATAAATCCTAATTTGAGAAGGTTTAATGTAATTAATACTCATAATTCCTTTTGAGTTCTGCTTAGTTTTCTTCCCTCTTTCGCTCGAAAATCTCACTCCGAGTCTGAAAAGCTCATAAGGTTTGATTCTCATCTTCTCTCTATTTCCCCTTTTCTGGGTTCCTTATATTGTTCTGCTTAAAATCATGAAATTTTTGTAATCTCGATTGTTAGATGTGCAATTTAGAGTGTAGAAATTATCGACTAATATTAATTAGTTCTTCCGTTTCACGAATAATATCTCTTATTAATTTTTTTGTTAAAATTTTTTAATTTTAACTTGTGATTATTTAAAATTTATTATTAATAAAAATATAAAAAAATATATTTTAAAAATTTATAATCAAGTAGATTTTAAATATATATTTTATAAAATTTAAAATATTTAATATAATTATAATTAAAATTTATAAAATTTAATTTTTAAAAAATCAATAAAAGATGTGAGATAAATGGAGTATTAACCTCGGTTGTAAGCGGATCTTCTCAAAGATTTGAGGCTTAATCGTGTATTTCCATGGGTTTGAAAAAAATGAAATTGTGGTAAACTGTTAGAACAAATTACTGCAAAAAATAAAAAGTATATGCGAATTTTGTTAATGTATCTAACCAAATGATTTGTTTCAATTCAATCTCAGGTTGAATTTCAGGTTTCCACCATTGCCAAACATCCAAAAAGCTTCTTGAGAAACAGATAGAGACCGGAAGCAAAAGGAGGACACGAATCAAACAGAGTCAGAGCTGCTAAAAGCCTTAACCAAAATCATACAAACCTCAAAAAACCCAGTAGATTCCTTGACTCCTTACACTCCTCTACTGACTCCAAACATTCTCCAGTTCCTGATTTCCTCTCCTTCCCTTTCCTCCTCCCCTTCCACTCTCCTTTCCCTCCACAAACTCTCCCTTTCCCTCTTCCCTTGTCTTTCTTCTTCGGCTTCTTTCCTTCTTTCCCTTCTCCCTTCTCTCCTTTCCCACCACAAATTCTCCGAATCGAAATCCCTCCTCCTCTCCTTCCTTTCCTCTGATTCCCAAAACACCCTCTTCAACTCCCTCATTCACCATCCATCTCTTTCTAAATCGAAACCCCTCCTTGAAATCTCAGTTTCCGGCTATGTCCAATCAGGGAAACCTCATTTGGGTTTTGAGCTTTTCAGCGTCATGAAAAGGCTTAAAAAGAAACCCAACTTGCTTACTTGCAATACTCTTATCAATGGGTTGATAAAATTCCCATCTTTGCATTCAATCCAGTTAGGTAAGCAAGTTTTTTATGATTCTATTAAGCTTGGTGTTATCCCCCAAACAAGTACTTTCAATATCATGCTTTTAGGGTGTTGTTTAGAAGGTAAATTTAACGAGGCGATTTCGTTTATTGGGAAAATGAAGGAATTTGGGTGTTTTCCTGATAATGTTTCTTATAATACAATTCTTGGGTTTTTCTGTAAGAAAGGAAGGTTAAAGGAAGCTGGGGATTTGTTGCAAGACATGAAAGAAAAAGGGTTGATTCCAAATAGGAATACGTTCAACACACTTGTTTCTGGATATTGTAAGGTAGGGTGGTTGAAAGAAGCGAGGAAAGTTATTGATTTGATGGTGCAAAATGATGTTTTGCCTGATGTTTGGACATATAATATGTTGATTAATGGGTTTTGTGGAGAAGAGAGAATGGAGGAGGCGGTTAAGTTGAGGGATGAGATGGAGAATTTGAATGTTTTACCGGATGTTGTTACATATAATACATTGATTAATGGATATTTTAAGTGTGGGAGTAGTGAGGAGGGGTTTAGGTTGGTTGAGGAAATGAGGGAGAAAGGTATGTAGTTGAATGCTGTAACTAACAATATCTTGGTTAAATTGTACTGCAAAGAAGGGAAGATGGATGGAGCGAGTGAAAGAGTTAGGGTGATGGAGGAAAGTGGGATTCCGCCGGATAAGATTACCTACAATACTTTGATTAATGGATATTGTAAGGCTGGGAAATTGGGTGAAGCCTTTGAGATGATGGATCTGATGGAAAGAAAAGGTTTTAAGATGGATACTGTCACACTTAATACCATTCTTCATACTCTATGCAAGGAGAGAAAGCTTGAGGAGGCATCTGAGTTACTAACAAAGTGCTAGTAACAGAGGTTATTTGCTTGATGAGGTGAGCTATGGTACTTTGTTAGCGGGATACTTTAAGGATGGTATGGCAGACAAAGCATTGAAGCTTTGGAGCGAGATGAAGAAGAAGGAAATTACTCCTAGTATCATAACCTACAACACCATAATTGGGGGGCTTTGCCAAATGGGAAAAACTGAGCAGGCAATATGCATGTTTAATGAGTTACGTCGGAGTGGTTTAGTCCCAGATTCAACTACTTACAATACTATTATTCATGTGTACTGTAAGGAAGGGAAAGCTGAGAAAGCATTTGAGTTATTTAACAAAATGGTTGAGAAGTCGCTCAAACCAGATGTCTTTGCCTGTAATATTTTGCTTTCTGGTCTTTGCAGTGAGGGTATGCTGGAAAAAGCTCTTGAACTCTTCAATACTTGGATTTCGGAAGGAAAAGTAATTGACAGAGCTACTTACAATACAATGATATCAGGCCTATGCAAGGAAGGAAAATTGGAGGATGCATTTCATCTTGTCTCTGAAATGAAAGAAAGGATTTTAGACCCTTATCATTATACATATAGTGCCATTCTTGGTGCTCTCACAAGTGTAGGGAGGATGAATGAAGCAGAGGAATTCATGTAAAAAATGGTTGAAGTGGAAAAATTTGAAGAACAGTCCTTACGGTTAAAGGAGCAAAACATCAAGCCAAGTGAGACTGCCGAGTTATATGATCCAGATACTAATGCTTATTCAGAACAAATCATTGAATTGTGCAATCAGGGGAGATATAAAGATGCTATGTGCATTTTTGAAGCATCAAATCAGAAGGGAGTTACTTTGAATAAGTCCACCTATATTGTTTTAATGGAAGGACTTATCAAGAGGCGAAAACGCTTATCAAAAGCTGTCCAATAGAAGTAAATATTTCCTGGCAGTGTCCAACAGGCAAATGTTATCACTTTGTGTCTGACTTTGATTGAGCTGATAAGAAAGTTACCTCTTTCTTCACTTGGTCACGGATTATGTCAGGTATTATTTCTCTCTTCAATTGGTTACAAATGAGAAAAGTCCTAGAAATTGCTTGGTTTTTGTCCCTTTTACATGATCGAAGAAATAATAAATTTAACAAATAGCTGGTCATTATTTGTACATATTTGTTTATTTTGTGAATGATTTTACTGAGTGGCACTTTAGTTGTTTGCCTTGCCTCATAATTTTCTATTGCTGCAGGCTGCTTATGTCGTTTGAAGTTTCTGAAGTCAAATTGATGGGAAAGATTCCACATAGGTGTAAAAGGCAGTCATGTAAGTATGCACATGTGTATATACTAACCACCTGCAGGCATCAATGATGCTAAAACTGTAATTGGCTATGATTTTAGGGGAAAACTCTTCTGTTAATAAAGGAGTGTTACATGTTAGTGTTGTCCATTGCATCAGGGAGTCCTAAGAAGTTGCATCATATGTCAGCCAAGCTCATTTTGAAACATATTATTCATTGTCCGAGTATGAGATATTGCAAACTTCTATTTGGTAGGAACTCTTGGGAGAATACATTTAGCGTGTTATAGGTAGACTTATTAGATTCTCATATTCGAAGAAGTGATGCAAAAGATAATCCTTCATCATTGAGTATTACAAAAAAGTTGCGTAGTCATTTAAAACAGTCATGTCCTAAAAAAAAAGAAAATTAAAGAACCTAGGAACTAGTGTTCTAATATACCAAAACGATATGATACAATCATAATAAGAAAAAGACCTATTAGCTGAGTAATTGTAACGATCCTTGTTGGATATACCTATCTAGTCATCTTAAACTATCTGGAAAATAGCACTGTGGATCTTGGCTATATAACTCTAGAAGATGTAATGGAAACACTGGCAGTGAACTATCGAAAGCTGAAATGAGTACCATGTTAGGAAGGGACATGCTAAGGTGTGCCGCACCTTAGGGTGCGGCTAAAATGAGGCCCTACACAAATTCTTACTATTTTGGTAAGAATTTATGTAGGACTTGGTAATAATTTAGATAGAACAGAAATTCTTACTAACTGGGTAAGAATTTGTGTTACCATTTACGTAAGAATTTGTGTAAGAATTTATATAGGACTGCCTTATTTCAGCCGCACCCTAAGGGTGCCTTACGGCAGAACTTCCCTGTTAGGAAACAATGTACTGTACTGGGTTTCATTTGTTCTTTATTCTGCAAGTCTAAAATGCATTGTACTTTTTGTGGTGTTCCAGGGAGGATATATTTGGTTGAATTATGGTAATATCTAGGGCAATGGAATTGTCTGGGTGGAAGTTGCTGGAGAAGCATTGGCATCATCTCATGCATTGATTTTTTCTGCCAAACACCTCGCATCTTTCAAGGCTTTTGTCGTTGATAATTAAGATTTGGGCGCCTTTGAACGATGCGATTCAATGTTGTAAGATTAAAGGTTATTAATAATCAGGCAATTTTTTAAACCTATTTTGAATGTTTTTAGTATAATGGTCTAAGGCTTAATACTAAAAATAAGTATTTAAATTATACCATTTTTCTGAGATAGACGCCTAATTTTTTTTAGTTAAAATAAGTGCAAAAGTATTATTTTTGACCCGTTTTAAAGTTTTTTTAAGCACACACTCTGGTAAAAAAAGTTGAGGCAGCAAAAAAAAATTTAGGCACCTATTTAAGAAAAAGGGTATAATTTGAATATTTATTTTAGTATGAAGCAAGTTTTAATGGTTATTGGTGCACAAGATTGGAAGTGCAGAATAAATTACCTGGAAACTCATTAGAGATCCATAAATTTTATAATCCTATAACACTCAGAAGGAAGAAGAAAGAGAACCACACGATTTTATTGATTGAAGGTTGAATCTTGCCTAATTACACACATGGCTTCTCTTTTTATAAAACTTGGATAAGTAAACGACAAAAATACACATGCTTTATGCCCACAAAAGTAAAAGACATAAAAGCAAGACTCGTACAATTATTATAAGTAGAGCTTAGAACTCTAAAAGAGGGATAAATTACATTCATAGTCATTGATTTTTTAGAATACTTTCACTTTGATCATCGAACCTTTAACATTTGTATTTCAGTGTAGCGATGTCCCCTTCTTGGTTAAAAACGGATTTTTGAGGTGTTTGTGGTTTTTCGGATATAAAAATATTTATCCGTGGGGGTTTTGAAAAACGCGTTATATTAGAAATTGGAGTCGCCACTAGTCACTTAGGTAGGCCGGACACCATAAAACCAGAGATTCAAAAACTTTGAGTTCGGGAGTCGGTTACGGATGGGAAAGGATTAGCACCCCCACACCGCCCAAAATTGGTACTTTAATAATTACCGCCGGATTAAAGTGACGATTAGTTTAAAACTTAGTTATAATTGCGAGTAAATTTTAAGGGCCCCGTTATCCGAGAGTAAACGCCCAACCACTATCACTACGCCTGATACTGGCCCCGTTTACGATCGGAAAAAAGGGCACCGCATTGACATTATATATCCCATTATGCAAACTTAGTGAACAAAATATAAAACATGACAAATAATTTAAATACAATACAAATAAATATTAACATAATAAACTACTAATCGAACATAAATAACATACTAATCTAAAACATACATGCATACAGATTACTCCTACTCATGACTAAAAATAAACTTAACATATCACAATAATAAGGCATGAAACAAAAACACATATTACGAGAAGATATACATATTACAATAAGACACATTGTAACATATGCAAAACATGACATTATACATGACCAAGAAAATATACTAACACGTAACCTAAAAGCAAAGAAAACATGTAATATATGCTAAAATATAAAACATGTTATATTCGAGCCAACTAAAATATTAATCGAATATATGTGATGCGAATAACCGAACAAATGCATAAAAATACATAATCGCCATAAACTCAACACATATATACATGTAAACATGAAAATACAAAGCATGTACGAGAGACATATGAAAAGGCAAAAGGCTACATCAACATATACGATCATAATAAATGAACATGAATATTTGTACATGGAACATGACTGAAATGAAAAGAAATAAACATAAGAAACAGAAATTAAAAGACAATAGTATGCAATTTATGGACAAAAATGCAAGTTGACCCGAATATGAAAGGACTAAAACTGTAATTGGACCAAGGGGCAGACTTGAAATGAAAATCTCAAAAACACGGTGGGACTGGTGAGGTAATTTCGCCATTTAAAAAACTGATTCAATTTAATTCAGGGGGTTGGATTGCAAGATTTTAGAACATAAGGGGGACTGGAATTGTAAATATCCCATGCGGCGAGACAGAAATGAAAATATCAAAAACGCGAGGGGATTTATTTCCGAATTTACCCATTTCACAAAATAAAATAACTATAAAACCCCTTTTTTCAGCCCGATTCCAAATTTTCTCATTTTTCCTTAAACCGATTTTATAATAACCCATTTTAATTCTCTCATTTTCTCTCAATTCTCCCACCCCAAACTTGTGATGAACCCAGAAATCGGCGACTTTTCGCAGTCCCTTCCGCCGCCGGCTGCCGCTAGCCGGCGCCGGCGAACCAAAAGACACATCCAAAACCAACCTCTTTCCAAATCGAACCCGAATATGAACTTAGATCTACGTTAAGACTCACCCCTTTTCGTAGATCTAAGAAATACGAAACGATTTTTTTTTTGTTTGTGTTTAACCAAAATGAAACCAAAAGGGACCTCCCACTCCCTTCAGTTCACCATGTTCAGATTGGGAAAGCCGAAGAGCCTTGTCACTGGTGAGGGGAGATCCATCGACGACGAAGGTAACAACTCTACATCCCTCTCTTTTTTGTTATTACTGCCTATTTTTTTTGTATGCATGCAAAGAAGTAAGAAAAAAAGAAAAGAGCTTTACCACTGAAAACTTTGTGCTTTTCTTTTCTGTTTTTTCTTTCCGATTACCACTGGACTGCTTTACAATTACTTGTTTCATACATATATCACTCTCTTTTTTGGTTTGGTAGCCAGTAATGTAAAATATTTTTTAGATCTAGACTGACACTGACATAGCCTCTTTTTTTGTGTTGTTCTGATATGTCTGAACGCGGTGGTTGGAGACCAGCATGGTGGAAGCATGGTGGCGGTGTGGGGGAGATGTCTTCGGCCAGAGGCGTTCTCGGCCGTTGGATCAGATTCGATCTAACGGTCGGGATGGCTTGAAGGATGACCGGTCCAGATGAAACCTCGATCGGTGAAACGGCTCCAGATCGTGACACGTGGGGCTCAGCAGTCGAGGGGTTATAGCGCGTGGGACTCACGCACGCGTGGGATATCGAAGGGTCCGCGCGTAGATCGAACGCGCACGTGGCATTCGAACCGTCCAAGCGTGTAGTTCACGCGGCCAGCTAGATATTTTTCCTTCCTTGATCGTGGCCGTTGGATCCACATTTTGATCCAACGGCTCCTGGTCAGCTGCGCAAAGATAGAGTAATTAGGGTTAGCTGGGGTTTTGGGCTTGGGCCAAACGGGCCTTGTAATTTATGGGTTTTGTAATAATATGGATATTTAATTTAAGTGGGCTTTTTTATTATTTTCAAATTTGTCCATACATATCAATAATAATATATTAATATAATAGTAAATACATACACATACATACTTACGTATACATACATACAATTGTGATGAAATACATTCACACGTAAATATACTTAATAATAATACATGCAACACTTATTCGTATACATTCAATAATAACAAGGACATTAATAATATATACATGCAAACATATAAACCTACTCATAAATGCACATATACTAACATACATTATAATGATATACTCTAACATAAATATAACCATATCATACATATATTAATAGGTACGTAATACACCACATAAATATATGCATCATGCATACATTCACACACATATCATTATGTAATATTAATAACATATACACGCACACACATATATGTAATCATGCACTAATATATTAATATGATACTTAGAAATTAGATAAAAATGAGTAATTGCATTCAGTCACTAAATTTTAATTTATTTTCATTACAGTTGCTGGCGTTGAAAATTATTGTTAACATTTTTAGCCCAAAAACCTAATTTTAAGAATTAGTAGTTGTCACATAAGTCATTTTTCAATGAATGAAGCGGTTGTCAGTCAATTCTAACAGTGAGAAGACTATTTGAGCAGAATAACATGGTTTGATTTCAAGTAAATTCAACAGTCAATAGTGGTGGATCAGAAAGTTTTAGCTTTTAGTTTTTATTAGACTGATGTCTTCTTGCATTGTTGTTTTTATTATTTTTTGGTGTTTTCTTCAATAAAAAAATAAACAAACTATCCCTTACTCTTCTCTTTCTCTTCATTTCCATCTATTCAAACTTATAGAAAAAAAACTTGAAATCTCCTCAAATAAAAACAATTTTCAATCAAAATTAAATGCTAAAACTTTCTGATCAATCACTTTTAACCATCGGTAGTGACAGATCCACATGTATGGTTGGGTGGGTCTGTGCTCACCCTGATTTTTTCAAAGTTTTCACATTTGACTTTTTTTTTTTAATTTTTATGAATTAGTCATTAAATTTTATGACGTGCCTACCCTGAAATTTTGAGAATTTTATGACATGTGCCCACCTTAAAAAAATTCTTGATTCACCACTAACCATCGGATTAGCTTGAAATCAAACCATGTTAATCTTTTGGTCAAATAGAGTCCTCCCATGTAGAAATTGACCGTCGACCGATCTGTTCATCGAGAAATTAGCCTTTTGTGACAGCTATCAATTCTTAAAATATGGTTTTTGAGAAAAGAAAATTTTAACGATAGTGACCGAAATGAAAACAAATTAAAAATTCAATGATCAAAGTAAAAATGTCTTAAAAATTTAATAACTATCAGTATAGTTTACCCTAAAAGTAAAGACAACCTTAAATGATGGGACCCAAATCCGATGCTTTAGTATTTTTTTGTTCGAATTCGGTTTTTGGATATAATATGTTTTAAAACCTCAAAATTTAAATAGTATTTTGATTTTTAACATTAATATTTTGATTTTAGACATGTAGTCATGTCTGATTTTGGACTTGCACAATAAGAACGGCCATATATGGTACTTAAAAAAAGAATGGTTTAAAGTGAGTTGCATTAAATACTTCCAAAGAAAAAATAAAAAAATAATTCTAAATTAATAATAAAACACATGAGAAAATAAAATGATATTGTATTTAGTATATTTTAAATTTTATTAGACTTACTTTTTTTATTCAAAAACTAATCTACCTAACGATCATATTTTATCAAAAAATCCAGTCTAATAAATTGCAGAAAACGCATTAAATTTTTAAGTCACCTTTGCTTGTAAATCTAATGTGAACACTCTAAATCTATTTTTTTGGTTGTTGAATTCATGCACGATGGTTTTAACTTCTGACCTTTCGATGCATGTCTTGCTTTCGAGATGGTTGCCCATACTTGTTATTGATACCCTTGCGATGGTATGACTTCGCTACTTGGAAGCGGTGTTGCGAGGCGCTAATGTATATTTTGGGTGTTTAAAAATATCCGACACAAGTAATCCGATCCGTTGACCCACTGTTTCGAACTTTCAAAAATTGAGTATTTTTTTAAACAAACTATTTACTGGGTCAGGTACCTGATCCGTGATTTTTTTGTAGTCCACTCTGGTTTGGGTCAATTTTTTTATAATCAGGTATCTGATCTCACACGATACTTTTAATAGATATATTTTAATTTTAAATTATATTTTAATTTTATATTCATTAATATTTTTACCTTAAAACTAGACTTAGATTCATAAATTCTTTCTATATTTGTATTATGTAATTTTAAGCTTTAAAATTGTCAAAATTCCAAACAAAAGTTTTAAATTTTTTTAAAAATATTTGTATTAATTTGTCAATATGAAATTCGAAGAAAAATCACGATCGAAATTAATTTTTTTAATATTTTTGGTGACAAACTCTAATATATATATTATATTTCTCTTGAAACTAACTTCAAATTATTATTTTGTGTATTTAGATTATGTATTATGAAAATTTTAATTTAATGTGTTTCTTATGTGTGTATTTTTCTTTTAAATTTTGAGTTTAAAAAATACTAAAAAAATATGAACCAAGTAAACAGTAATGGCAGATCCTATTATCCCAGACGACAATCAAAATAATGTGGCAATAGAAGGATGAGTCAAATCGAACAACCAATGCATGTCAGGAATAGACCAATCCGAGACTACTTAGAGGAAGATCTAAACAGTCTTAATCCAGGAGTTATCACACCTGAAATAGAAGCTGCTCACTTCGAATTAAAACCTGTGATGTTCAACATGATCAACACAATTGGACAATTTGGAGGATAGGCCACTGAAGATGCCAGACAACATCTCAAATCATTCCCGAAGATTTGCAATCCATTCAAATTACAAGGAGTCCATGATGATGTCCTAAGGCTGAAATTATTTCCGCATTCACTGAGGGATAAGGCAAAAACGTGGTTGAATAGTATTCCATCCGGATCTATAGGATCTTGGACGGATTTATGTCGTGATTTCATTGCTAGATTTAGTTATACAAATATGACCGATAAATTGCATAATTATAGTACTTATTTTCGGCAGGCAGACGATGAGTCCATGTACGAGGCGTGGGAGCGATACAGAGAGCTTTTACACAAATATCCCATGCACGAATTTCCATTATGGGCACAAGTGATGACGTTCTACAACTCAATGAATACGCCGACAAGGATGATGCTAGATGCCTCGACAAATGGCATACTACTTGACAAGTCACCTGAGGAGGCAATAGAGATTCTAAACCGTCTTGCCAAGAACGACTATCAATTCCCAACTACCCGAAGGGGAATAGTCAGACGAAACGCCATGATAAATGAGTTTGATTTATTGGGATCAATTTTCGCGTAATTGGCCGTGCTAACCAATTTGGTTAAGAATATGCAGCGACCAAGCAACACACAAGAGATCAAGGTAGTAGATTCAATTTGTGATTTATGTAATGGAAACCATGATTCTTCTGAGTGTTTACAGAACCCAGAATCAAGTTTTTATGTTGGAAACTACAACCGAAACAATAATGTAACATCCAACACTTACAATTCAGCCTGGAGGAAGCATCCAAGCTTCTCATGGGGCAATTCACACAATTCCCTCAATCAGAACAGTCAGAATGGACAAGCATCGGGATTCCAGCAGAACATGCCACGGCAACAGATGTCGCAGCAACAATCTAGTTCTTTGGAAAATTCTCTCAATGTTTTTATGTTAAAAACTGAATCTTATATGGTTGAGAATAATAGTTTCATGAAAAGGACTGACGCTTTCATTAACAGGACTAAGATGAGATTGCAAAATCAAGAGGCAGCCTTGAAATCATTGGAGACACAAGTACGGCAATTCTCTTAAAACTTGAATACAAGACCCCTTGGCGGACCACTAGCGATACTGAGGTCGCAAAAAGAGTAGGCCACGAGCAACGTAAGGTAATCATCACTCGGAGTGGTCAAAAGCTTGAGGAAGACCCAAAGGAGGACACGCAACCAGCATAACGATCTCCTATGCATAAAGACACTAAAATTGATGAATCGGTAATTACCCCGGTAATTCTCGAAGGCAAGGCAGTTCCAATTGCCCCAGCAATTCCTGATGGCAAGACAGCTCCAATTCCTGATGCCCGGGCAATTAACGATAAAAAGCTGAAACTAGAAAAGAAGGAAGAGGAGATCCAAATTCCACCTCCATTCCCACAAAGGTTGAAATGGCAGCAGAAAGAATATCAATTCAAGAAATTCCTTGACATCTTGAAGCAAGTTCACATCAATTTGCCGTTGGTAGAAGCGATAGAGCAAATGCTGAACTACGCCAAGTTCCTTAAAGACATTGTCTCTAAGCGAACAAGGCTAGGTGAGTTTGAAACAGTGGTAGTGATAGAAGGATGCATGGCAATGCTACACAACCACATGCCACCTAAACTTAAAGACCCCGACAGTTTCACCATACCATGTGCTATCAGAAATCATTATGTCGGGAAGGCTTTGTGCGATCTTGGAGCAAGCATAAACCTTATGCCGAAATCTGTTTTCCAAAGATTGGGAATAGGGAAGGCAAGGCCAACAACAGTGATGCTTCAACTTGCAGACAGATCCTATGTGCATCCATAGGGAAAAATTGAAGATATTTTGGTAAGAGTTGATAAATTTATTTTCCCGCTGATTTCATTGTTTTGGATTGTGAAACAGATGAGTCCACACCCATCGTACTTGGGAGACCATTCTTAGCAACGGGAAGAACCTTGATCGATGTAGAGAAAGGAGAGCTCACAATGAGGGTGAATGACCAGCAAGTCAAACTCAATGTCTTCCAAACTCTTAAGTATGCTGATGAACCGAAAGAGTGCCAAGCCATTCATGACACTACCGAATTCAATTTTGATGTAGAAGAGAATTGCCTCGGCAATTATAGTACCAAACCAGAAAACCCTGAGGAACTGAACGACGAGGAGCTTGATGAAGCAAACTGGATAGTGAGTCGACCAAGTAAGTATTTTGAACCATTGGATTACTCAGGTAAGAAAGGTAAACTTGAAAAACCTTCTATTGAGCAACCACCGACACTTGAATTGAAACCATTGCCAGGGCAATTAAAATATACTTATTTGGTAAACGATAACACTTTGCCCGTGATAATTTCTTCTAAGTTGCAGCCTGAACAGGAAAGGAAATTGATCGATATGTTAAAGCTGCACAAGAAGGCAATCAGATAGACAATTGCCGACTTGAAAGGAATTAGCCCGACGGTATGTATGCACAAAATCCTTTTGGAGGATGATCATAAACCGGTAATTGAGGCACAAAGGAGACTTAACCCTACTATGAAGGAAGTCGTGAAGAAAGAAATCATCAAGTGGCTTGATGCCGGTATCATATATCCTATCTCTGACAGTACATGGGTAAGTCCGGTACAATGTGTACCGAAAAAGGGAGGTATAACAGTGGTAAGTAACAAAAGCAACAAACTCATTCCAACTAGGACTGTGACCGGTTGGAGGGTTTGTATGGACTATCGAAACTTGAATAAAGCTACTAGAAAAGATCACTTCCCTTTACCTTTTATTGACCAAATGCTTGACCGTCTTGCAGGGAAATCTTTTTATTGTTTTCTTGATGGTTACTCAGGTTATAACCAAATTGCTATAGCACCGGATGATCAGGAGTAGACCATTTTTACATGCCCATATGGTACTTATGCATTTTGAAGGATGCCATTCAGCTTATGCAATGCCCCGACAATCTTTCAAAGATGCATGATGGCAATTTTCTCTGACATGGTGGAAGACTTCATCAAAATATTCATGAATGATTTTTCGGTATTTGGGGATAGTTTTGACAATTGCCTCGATAATTTGGAGAAGGTAATATCACGACGTGAAGAATCAGATCTAGTGCTAAATTGGGAGAAGTGCCATTTTATGGTGGACGAAGGTATTGTGCTCAACCATAAAATCTCGTCCAAAGGAATCGAAGTGGATAGAGCTAAAGTGGACGTGATCGAAAGATTGCCACCACCAACTTCAGTCAAAGGAATCCGAAGTTTCGTCGGATATGTAGGTTTTTACAGAAGGTTTATTCATAATTTTTCTAAATTTTCTAAACCCTTGTGTAATTTGCTTGAACAGGAAAAAGGCTTTCAAATTTGATGAATCTTGTGCCACGACATTTGAAGCCCAGAAAAAGCAACTTGCTTCGGCACCTATTGTGGTACCACCCGATTGGACCTTACCTTTCGAACTTATGTGTGACGCAAGTGATTACGCGGTAGGGGCTATTTTAGGGCAGCACAAAGGTAAGATTTTTCATGTAATTTACTACGCTAGTAAAACTCTAAATGACTCACAATCAAATTACACCACCACAGAGAAAGAATTACTAGCGGTAGTCTTTGCATTTGATAAGTTCCGTTCCTACTTGATTGGTACTAAGGTAATTGTTCATACTGATCATTCAGCAATTAAGTACCTATTTGCTAAGAAAGATGCCAAACCTCACTTAATTCGTTGGATTTTACTTTTACAAGAATTTGACATCGAAATTAAGGACAAGAAAGGAACAGAGAACCAGGTTGCCGATCACTTATCAAGGTTGGAAAAAGGATAATAAAGATTCAGACTCCTTGGAGATCCATGACACATTCCCGGATGAGCAATTACTAGTTGCCTCGGCGACCCCCTAGTATGCCAATTTAGTCAATTTTTTGGTTAGTGGTATTTTGCCTTATGATCTTACACACCAAGGAAAGAAGCGGTTCCAACATGATGCTAAGCATTATTATTGGGACGAGCCTCTTTTTTTTTAAACAATGTGCAGATCAGGTAATAAGATGATGTGTTCCCGAGGAGGAACAAGACAATGTGCTTCGGCAATGTCACTCTTCACCCTATAGAGGCCATTTTGCAGGAACACGCACCGCAGCCAAAATCTTACAATCTAGTTTTTATTGGCCTACACTTTATAAAGATGCCCAAGAATTTTACAAGCAGTGTGATCGATGTCAAAGAACGGGCAATATTTCTAGGCGACATGAGATGCCGCTGCAGAATATCCTTGAAGTTGAGCTATTTGATGTGTGGGGTATTGATTTTATGGGACCGTTCCCATCTTCCTTCGGCAATCTCTATATCTTACTTGCCGTTGACTATGTTTCTAAATGGGTTGAAGCAGCTGCAGTGCCTAGAAACGATTCAAAGACTGTACAGAAATTCTTGAAGAAATACATATTTACACGATTCGGGACACCAAGGGCACTTATCAGCGATGGAGGCACACACTTCGACAATAGGTTAATTGCCAAGATGTTGTAGAAATTTGGAGTAACACACAAAATTGCCTCGGCATATCATCCACAGACAAACGGGCAAGCCAAAATTTCCAATCGGGAATTGAAGGTTATACATGAAAAAGTTGTTAATCCCTCTCGAAAAGGATTGCTCCACAAGAATTGATGAAGCACTATGGGCATATAGAACATCATTCAAGATACCTTTAGGCATGTCACCTTATAGACTTGTTTATGGAAGGACCTGCCACTTGCCGGTAAAGATCGAGCATAAGGCTTATTGGGCAATTAAAACCGTAAACATGGATTGGGAGAGTGCAGGGAAAAAGAGATTATTGGATCTCAATGAGATTGAAGAAATTTGTGCCATAGCCTACGACAACACAAGAATTTACAAGGAGAAAACGAAACGTTGACATGATAAGAAGCTATTGCCGCAGAAATTTTTGCCCAGGCAATTAGTTCTTCTTTTCAATTCTTGGTTAAAACTCTTTACGGGAAAACTAAAATCAAGATGGCCTGGGCCATTCAAAGAAGTGAAACCATTTTCCCATGGTGCCGTGATAATCAAGTCCACCATTGACGGACATGAATTCAAAGTTAACGGACAAAGATTGAAGCACTATGCTTGCACCCATGTTGAGCGAGACAAAGAAGTGGTTACTCTAGGAGATGCATAATCATGCTCTCATTCAGTAATTTTTTTTTTACTTTTTAGCTTTGTTTTTAATTTTGGACTTTATTTATTTTTGGTTTTATTTTTATTTCGTCCTTTTAATTTTAAATCTTATCTTTCCATATTTGTTTTATGATGTTTAATTTTCTACATTTATCTTTTTAATTAATGCTTGTCTTTTTATTTTTGGTTTTATTTTTATTTCATCCTTTAAATTTTAAACCTTATCTTTCCATATTTGTTTTAGGATGTTTAATTTTAATTTTCCGTATTTAACTTTTTAATTAATGCTTATCTTTTTATTTGTGTTTGAATTTTAGGAAAAAAGTTTAAGACAAGGAGGAGTTCGATTTAAAAAAGGGAAGTTTACATTTAAAGAAGGAATAATGAGCTAATTTTAAGGGATTACAAAGGCCTATACAAAGATTCGGAAAAGAACATACCTGAACCGATGAAATCGCCACCGGTCGAGTCGTCAAAGTCCAAGTGCAAAGCTTCTATCATTGAAGAGACCTACCAAGAGGATGAACAAAGCGATAAGGTTCCGGAAGTAAACGCCCAAAACGCACCACCAGCCGCACGTGTACAACCACCTAGAACAACAAAAAGAATCAAGTAAACGGCTCGAAATAAACTCATCATCCAAGGTGACGACCTTTCCGACTAACTCATTTGCATTTTAATTTTAATTTTTTTCATACTTGTACGCATTGAGGACAATGCTTCTCTTGAGTTTGGGGGGGTGTTACTTCTAGTTAGTTTCATGTTTAGTTGCATTCATCTTTAGTAATAGCATATAGGTTGCATATGTTACTTGCCATGCCTTTGATTGGATTAAATTTTCCTAGATTTGTTGGATATCCTATGATGAATTTACCATTGCACTTAATTGATAGAACTTTTGATTTTAGGATACGCATAGATAACACTTAGAATTCGACTATGATGCTAAATATAATTTTACATTGTTGTGACTTGATTGATTACAGGAGACCTAGTAAACTTAGGTTGATTAAAAATTGGGGTGATTGATTGAAATCGTGAACTAGAGGTGCCCGAAACTGGCTCTAGTTAAAAAAAGAGAAGAAAAAAAATTGCATGCTTTGCTAGAGGTGCCCAAAACTGGCTCTAGTAAAAGAAAAAACACCTCGGCAATTAATTTGATAAACCTATTGTTCTCATGGAATCCTGAAAATCAACTTGTACACAACTCCACACACACATTGTCACGAGCATTATAGTTTAATTTCGGGTAAAGTTTGTGCCGTCCGAAGAATTGAAAAGCAATCATACTTTGTGCCACGGTTATGAGGATTGAAGTCAAGTTCGAAGCAAACTTTTTGATGATTGAAGTCTTGGCAGGTAAGTGTTAGTTTTGTATTGCTTGAGGACAAGCAATAGTTCGAGTTTGGGGGTGTGTTAAGTGTTTAAAAGTACTATATTTTTACCCTATTTACTCTTAATTATTGCTAGAATTAGGCTCATTTTAGTTGCATATTTAGTCATTCATGCATAATTTCATGGTTTCCTTCACCGACATGCTTGATTACATAAATTGGTTAATTATCGTGGAAAAAGTGCTGCTAGTGTGTGTTTTGTGTATGCAAGATCAAATTGCCCAAGTGAGTAGGAAATTGCCGAAGCAATTGCCGCGGCAATAAAGGACAAGAAGAGGTGGCTCCTGAATTTATGGGAATAAATCTAGAAGAATTAAAATTCCATGAAGAAATCAAAAGGAGATTAATTCCCAAAAGTTTAGAAGAAATATTTGGAAAGTAAATAAATAAAAGAGATGTATCTCTTTTACATTCAGTACCAATTTTAACTCATACTTTCCAAATATAATTTGACCTAACCTTCCCCTATAAAGAGGAGATCAAGCCGTCACAAGCAAGGGGTGAGAGGAGAGAGGTTGTCGTCATTATCTTTATCTTTCTTGTGTTTATTTTGCACCAAGCCATGAACTAAATTTAATTGGCTTAAGTTATTGTATCCTTGTGGTTGTGAGACGTTTGGATTTTGTTTAAGTTTTTGAGTTGCAATTCAATTTCAAAGTTTGTTCATTCTTGGTTTTTAATATTGGTTGCGAGTGAATTGGGAGAGGATCTCGTGATTTCAATCATCTATTTATCTAATATCGGGAGAGTTAGATTCAAGAAACGAATGAGCATCGTTTTCATACAAACGGAAGTTGGTGAAGACTAATTCGGCTTAGGGATAAGTTACGAATTTCAACGGCTAAGAGGAGCATAAGATTGGTTGTTGTTCACCTTTGGTTCACGCAGGGATGTATTATCAAGACGTGTGCAATTAACAGTATTTCGCGTTAGGGATAACGAGGAATCATTGAAGAACGCTTCGCGGAACTTTGGAAGTGGATGCTCAATTGCCTAGGAAATCAACCCATTCTTAATTGCCCAGGAAATCGCGGGAGCATTGCCCAGGCAATCTGATCAGACAATGCGGGGGAATTGCCCTGACAACTGACCAGGCAACACGGCAAAATTGCCCTGGCAATCAACCAGGCAATTGCAATCAAATTGCCCTGGCAATCGACTAGGCAATCGTAACAGAATTGCCCTGGCAATCCGGCTACTACTCAATCACCACGATGGTCCATTCGATCATCACCCCACGGCTTACGATAACCCGGCCTACTCTCTCTCATTTGATTACATCTCTTCTTAATTTACTAGTTTCTTTTAATTTACTTGTCAAATTCAACCCCTATTATCAATGTGTTTTTACTTTTACAGTGCAAGATGTTAGATTTCTGAAGTAGCACAAATCCCTGTGGAGACGATATCTAATCTATACTATAACTTGTATCATGTACACTTGCGCCAATTGCGAAGAACTCTAAACACACAACACCCTCGTTCTTCTTTTGTTTTTCATTTCCTTTTTTTGCTCTGTTGCTTCTGCGAGGATCTTAGCATTCTAGCTTTGATCGTTTTAGGCTTACTTAGGCAATTCATTGTTCGAGAGTGTCTAAGGCTTCATAGACCGAGATTTGAAGTTTTACGAATGTAAAAAGTGGTATTAGAGCCAGTTATTCGAGAGAGATAGAACCATAAAACATCAGCGAGGTCTCAGCATCTGACCGAGAGACTCAAGCTACTATCGAGAAGAAGCGAGAGAGTTCAAGGGATATTATTTTGACCTCGAATAAGAGAATCACTAGACTTGAGACCAATATGAACGAAGTCTAGGGGACCATCGAAGAAGCAGAACTGCGTCTCGAGAGGATGGATGCCCTCAAGGTTAAAGTCATGAAGGAGGTTCAAAGACTTCTCGACAGCACATACAAGAAGTTAAGCCAGCAAGATAGTTCGCTTGAAGTCGCAATGGTGGTTATGAAGGCCGAACTGATGAGGTTAATAAGCTCAATGTCAAGCTACGACTCTACAAGAATGCCATACTTGGTGGCATGATGGCTGAAGCAACATCATCTAAGCTTAGTATCGATGTTCCAAAGCCCAAGTAGTTCAAGGGGACACGATCAACCCAAGAAGTTGTGAACTTTATATGGGGTCTCGAGTAGTATTTCAATGCCACGGGTATCGTGAGAGATACCAAAAAGGTAAATACTACATCAATTTATTTGACTAACATTTCTCTTTTATGGTGGCGTGGAGGCATTGTTGTCAAAATATGGGCCGAGTTTCAAGTGAAGATCAAGCAACAACTCTATCCCAGAGATACCGAAAAGAGGCCCAATCCAAGCTTAGGAAGCTTAAGCAAAACAAATCGATTCGAGACTACATTCGGGAGTTTAGTGAACTACAACTCTAAATTATAGACTTGAGCGAGAAAGATGCCTTGTTCCATTTCATGGATGGGCTAAAGTTGTGGGTTAATACCGAGCTAGAACGGAGATATATGAAAGAACTCTCAAAGCCATGGCGATTGTAGAATCATTGAAAGACCACAGTGCCAATCGAAGCGACTCTACCAAATTAAAGCCAAGGTACAAAGGTAATAGTGGGGAAGATAAAGTCAAGAACGAGAATGCAAAACCATTAGACAGTGCCGTTAAACTCTGCAAATAATAGGAAAAGAACAACGAGACATTTCAATGCTACACTTATGAGGTAAGCACTTGGCGAGAAACTGTCCACAAAAAGAACAAGGTTGCTGCCATTCAAGAGAAAGATGGCAAAGAGAGGGAAACTCTCAAGCTTAACTCCATAATTAGTTCCATGGAAGTTAAGAAGAGAGGATCCAAGAAGAAAGGGCTGATGTTCATGGACATCATTGTGGTAGGCCAAATGTTGAGCGCATTAGTGGACACTGAAGCCTTAGAATTGTTTGTGTTAGAACGGGATGCCAAAAGACTTGACCTTTCTGTTGAGAAGGCAAGTGGGTTCATTAAAACTATCAATTTCGAATAAGCTCCGATTACGGGGATAGAAAAAGAAGTCAAGCTTAACATTAGAGATTAGACAAGTAAGGAAACTATTAGGGTAATTCCTCTTGACGACTTTGATTTTATTATTGGGCTTAGTTTCCTTGATCAGATTAATGAGTTCCCTGTTCCATTTGTCGATTGTTTATGCATACTTGACCCAAAACATCAATGTATTATTTCGGTAAACCGAGAGTCTGGAGTTGGGTCCAAGATGCTATCAACCATTCAATTCAGCAAGGAGGTGAGCAAAGATGATCCAACCTACTTAGCAGCCTTAGTAAGTGATGAGCCGACCATGTCCGAAAAGATCCCAATCGAGGAGAACAAACTCTTGACAGAATTCTATGATGTGATGCCACCCGCTAGATCCCCATACTGAATGGCTTCGCCTAAACTAGAGGAGTTACGCAGACAATTAAAAGAACTCTTCGATGCCTGGTATGTCTGACCATCCAAGGCACCTATGATGTGCCGGTGCTATTCCAAAAGAAGCATGATGGAACTCTTAGAATGTGTATCAACTATCAGGCTTTAAACAAGCTCACTGTAAAGAACAAATACCCGATCCCGCTCATTGTCGATCTATTTGATCAACTTGGTGGTGCAAGGTGGTTCACCAAGTTGGATTTATGGTCTAGATACTACCGAGTAAAAATTATCGAAAGAGATAAACTGAAGACATTATGTATGACACGCTACGGTTCATAAAAATTTATTGTGATGCCTTTTGGCCTCAAGAATGCTCTCGTAACCTTTTGCACCATGATGAGCAAGGTACTTTAACCCTTTCTAGATCAATTCATTGTTGTTTACCTTGACGATATTGTGGTATATAGTAAGACACTCGAGGAGCATATTGAGCACTTGAGAAAAGTGTTTGAAGGTTTGAAACAGAACGAGCTCTACGTCAAAAAAGAAAAGTGCTTGTTTGTCCAAAAAGATGTTCCTTTCCTAGGCCACATCGTTAGAGGTGGCAAGATCCAAATAGACAGGGCCAAAGTTTGAGCGATTGAAGATTGGGAACTACTAATCAATAGGGCTACTCCAAAATTGCCACACCATTTACCGAGTTTCTGAAGAAGGACAAGGCATATAATCAGAGTGTCGAAGGTCAGAAAGCCTTTGAAGACTTAAAGTAGGCCATGACGAGTAAACCAGTGCTGGTGTTGTCAGATTACACCAAACCTTTTAAAGTCTACATTGATACATTTATTGTTTCCATTGGTGGGGTCCTTATACAAGAAGGACATTCAATTGTATATAAAAGCCAGAAGCTCAATGAGACCGAGAGAAAGTACACGGTCCATGAGAAAGAGATGACAGCGGTAGTGCGCTGTTTGCGCACATAAAGACATCACATACTTGGGTCCAAGTTTGTTGCATTTACCGATAATATTGCTAATAGTTACTTTCTAATCCAGGTTTTGTAGCCGATATCTTAAGCCGAAGGTATAACATGGAGTTCGTTAGCTTCCCACAAGGATTACTGTTGGAGCGCATCAAGAAAGGACTATCACATGACCCAACGGCCAAGATGTTGATCGATTATGCCAAAAAAGGTAAAACGTAAAGGTTTTGGCTCGAGGGGGACTTGCCATATGCTAAAGAACATCGCCTCTATGTGTCTCAATTTGGGGAGTTACGCAAGGAACTCATAAAAGAGTGTCATGATTCTAAGTGGGCTAGACATCAGGGGATGAACCAGACATTAGCCTTGATTGCTGAGCACTACTATTGGCCACACATGAGAGAAGACATCGAGGCCTATATGAAGACTTGTCTTGTGTGCCAACAAGACAAGATTGAGATGAAGAAACCAGAGTGACTATTGCAACCATTGCCCATTCTTGAGCTATTATGGGAGAGTATATCAATGGATTTTATTATCAGTTTACCTAACACTGATGGTTTGTCTAGTATTATGGTTGTGGTTGATAGGTTTTCTAAGTACGAGACTTTTATATCAGTATCTAAGGTGTGCCCAATGGAGAAGACAACTCGTCTTTTCCTCATGCACATGGTGAAGTTTTAAGGAGTGCCAAAGAAGATCATCAGTGACAGGGACACGTGGTTTACAGGCCGATTTTGGGCTGGGTTGTTCAAAATCACAGGATCGAGTTTAACTTTTTGACTAGTGTTCATCCACATATAGACAAGCAGACCAAGCGAGTGAATACACTAGTGGAGATCTACTTGAGGCATTACTTGAGTGCCACAGAACGCGACTGGTCGAAGCTGTTAGACGTAGTCTAATTTTCCTACAATTTGCAGTAGAGCAAGATGACCAACTATAGTCTGTTTAAGATCGTAACGGGACAACAACCGCTCACACCCAACACGGTTGCTACCAAGTACGAGGGGCCAAATCCAACAGTACATAAGTTTGCCAAAGAGTGGCAACAACATCATGACTTAGCCCGAGCTTGCTTACACAAGGTGGGGAAGCGGACTAAAAAATGGGCGGATCGTAAGATAATGGACATATACTTTAAAGTTGGCAACCTAGTCCTTGCCAAGTTAATCGAAATCTTGCACAACGCAACCGTACACAAAGGGCTTGTGCGAAGATATGAGAGATCGTTCAAAGTTATGAAGTGGGTAGGCACTATGGCCTACAGATTGAAGTTGCCATCAACCATCTAAGCTCATCTAGTGTTCTATGTCAGCCTATTTAAGCCATACCACCGAGATGAGTCAGATCTAAATCGAGGCAAGTCATACCAAGCGCCAATCAAAGTGAAGGTATCCTACGAGAATGAGGTTTGAGAGATCCAGGCAAAGAGAGTTATTCAACGACCAAGTTACCGGCCGAGGCATGGGTACTTTATTCAATGAAACGAACTTCTAGACAGTGAAGGGAGTTAGGAACAAACTGAGGCCCTATGGAAATTTAGAAACCAAGTGGACCGCTACCATACTAGCAGAGCGACGAGGGCGTCACTATCTAAGGTCTAAGCCCAAATTAAACCAGGCTACCAAAGATGTACTCAACAACATTTTGGGCCTGCCAGCACCCATCCGAGTTAGCCCAACACTTAGGGTTGAAGAGCCTAGCAGACCGAATATGGCAACTAGACAACTCAATCCACCATATTCTATTTGATTCCTTACCGCATCTCTTGTAATTTTGTATTTGTGGTATATTTGACTTGATCCCTTGAATTAGGGGATATTATACTGTAGATTCAATCTAGACCGTCGATGTACTTTTATCTTAGCCGTAAGATGTAGGGGCTTCAACTATAAATAGAGGCTTATCCCTACCTCACTTGGACACTTCTGATTTGAGTAATACATTGAACATTCACTCAATTCCCTCGTTCGTCTTTTGTTTGCCATTTCTTTTTTTGTTCTATTACTTCCACGAGGATCTTAGCATTTTATCTTTGATCGTTTCAGGCTTACTTAGGCAATTTATTATTTGAGAGCGTATAAGGCCGCACGAACCTAGATTTGAAGTTCTATAGATGTGACAATATCGTGCAAGAAAGATAATAAATCATGCGACGTCGGCACTTGCAAAGAGTGCTATGAGGAAGCAAGCAAGACCGATGATGGGTCTCATCTCGATCATGCGCACTATGGCTCTTCCACATCCGGTCCCTCCTTCCCTTGACATCGTTTTGGTCCAATTCGATGATGGGTCTTCTGGGTTCCCCTATGCTCGTACCCACCGATAAAGTCATTTTGGTACTTCCAGTTTGTTTTAATTGCTTTGTTTTCTTATCAAAAATGAAAAAAATACGATGTTCTAATGTAAAAATTTTGACTCAAACTTTTAATTTTTTTAAATTTATTGGTTTTTAAAGAAATTTACACACAAATTGCTTCATCTTGGTCCATTTCTTTAGACCTTAATCGATTAGCATAAGGAAAGGGGTAAGAAATCTTTTCCTCCCTTTTTGATTTAATGTTTAAGTAGCGAATTGGGTTATAATTTCTCTACATGTTATCTTGATACTAGATTCATTTGAAGAGAAAATTCATGTTAGAAAATTCTTGAAGTTCGAATGGTATACATGTTAACATATCATGTTTTTGAGAATTGTATGATAACTTAACTTGTTAAATTGGTTGATAGTGAGTTCTAAGGTAGTTAAGATAGATTGAATTGTTTAAATGAATCATCACTAGAAGTAAATTCTATGGTTGATTTAGTTGGATGGAACATTCGAGCTATGCCCTTGTTGAATGAGTATTTCATGCTTGAACTTGAATTGTGGTCACATGGGTTGATATATATATATACAATTATGAATTTGTTGGTTCAATAATTATGACTGTTTTATACATGAGGAAATTGATTAAAAACTGTTTTGATCAAGTAAAAAAAAAGAGAGGTATGATTTGAAATTCTAAGGAGTGTTTTATAACTCAAAAATGGGCTATTTTTATAACCATAATGGACTGTTTTAGAAATTTAGTTAAATGACTATTTTGAGACTGCTTTAAGGATTGTTTTGTGGCTATATTGGACTGTCCGTAAACCCTAGAATTAGGGAATGTTTTATGAATTTAAAGAATCGACTTGGACTGTTTGACTAAGGAAAAATGGGCAGATTTAGGAAATTAAAACAAAGGCTGTTTTGCAAATTGTTTAGGGGATGTTTTGTTAAATAAAACAGGGACTGTTGTTATAACTAAAATGAACTATTTTGTAAACCTGTTTTAGGGACTTTTTTTGGATGAACTGGATTGCTTTTTAAACTTGTTTCAAGGACTGATTTTATAGCCTAAAAGGGTTGCATTGTAAGCTTAATTGAAAGGTTGATTTACAACTCAAAACTGGACTATTTTGCAAATCTAATTGGGAAACTATTTTGCAACGTTAGTAGACTATTTTTATGAATTAAAAATAAATTGTTCAGTTAAAATTTGGACTGTAACGCCCCGATTTTTTGGGCCTGGTAGTTTTGGGGGTTATTAGACGGTCTGGTGGATCGGATTAGAGATTCGAGTCAGATTCAGGATAGTATATTTTTTGGTGAGATAAAAATATGGAAAAATAGTTAAAAATAATATTTTAATATAAAATGATTTTTGGTGGAGTCAATTTTGAAAAATGAGTTTTGGAAGTCGGACATGTTGGCTAGTGACCAAAATGCAAGTTTTGAAAACTGTGATTTTTTAGTGACCAAAATGAAAAGGGTCAAAATCTTAGAATCATTAAGGAGTTATTTTACCAATTTGTTTCTTATGGTTTCTCCCTTAATTAGACTTATTTTAACATGTGTTTTATTAATCTATTAAAAGAGATTTTTGGTTAAAAAGGTGGTTATTGGTTTTGGAAAATAAATCACGTTATTTTTCTCTCCATTCTCTCCTTAGCCAAACACTCAAGTTTTCATCAATTCCAGAGGTGAGATGGTTTCTAACTTGATTTTATGGTTTGAAATTGTTTAACTAAGATTGTTTATACAAAATCTTACATTAATCTTGTGTTTTCTTAGCTTTTATCAAATCAATTGAGGGAGAAACTTCACAATAGGGGTCAGGTCTGAGATCTCCTCTATTGTATGGTTCTTTACTGAAATTCCCAAGCATTTGATCCTTGATTTTGTGTTTATAATCTGACTTTGTGTTTAAATATGGATTTAATTGGGTAAATCTATGAAATGATGAAACATTCGTATTGAATCTATTTTTCCAGTGTTATAAAATGATTTGGGTATATTTTGGTTGTATAATGACGTTGTTAAGTCAATTTTATCAATGAAATCCCAAAACTCTTGAATCTCTAATTGTTTAGGTTGCAAGATTTGTGTTCTTGGGGTGCTTTGGTGGTTGTTTGGTTGCTGGAGGTGTTAGGTTGTTTTGATTCTGTTTTTAGGTGTTGGTTGTTGATAAAAGTGGTGTTAGATTGTTAGGTTGTGGCTGGGTTGTGTTTGAGAAGGTATTGAAGATGATTTCGGTTGTTGTGGGTGGGTGATCTTGTGAGGATTGTGGAAATTCGAAAGGATTTGTTAGTGCAGTGTCTTGAATGCATTGAGATGCATTAATCCTCTATTGTGTTGTGGTCAAAGTAGGGGAAGTTGATTCGAAAGTGATTGGTGAAGCATTGGAGGCTTCGGACACTTGAATTATTATCGACAAATCAAGGTTTCACGTATCGGTGAGTGAGAACGTGGATTCATGCTTTGGAATGTTTTAAAGGTGGTTTATGGGAGTTTAAACTTAGCTTGATACGATGGTTTAAACTTGGAAGTAAGTAAAATGGATTTTCTCTCTCGGTCGTGCTATGTTGAAATGGTTTTATGCACTTGTTTTAATTCATATGTTACCTAATGTTTAAGCATGTTTTAAAGTATTTGAAATATTGTATTTGAGCATTAAATGTTGAAGGATGCACATGGTAAGTGATCCTTGTAAATATGTGGTCTATACTTATGGTTTAAAGCATGTTTGTTGCTTTGGAAAAAAGGATTGGTTAATGCTTGTTAAAAATAGTGAGGTAAATGTCAAAATGGTTAATTATATTGGCAAGTGATGTGGTTTTAGTATTTATCCGATATAGTTGGCCAGTCATAGGATTGAGTGAACTGTAAAATAAGTCACCTTGGATGTTGAAGGGTCTATATGGTGTATCGAATACTCCATCTGAGTACCCTAATGGTAGAGGGGTTAAACAGTACTAAAAACTCACGTTAGTGGATTAAGCATCTAATCGATGAAAGGGGTTGGTGTCCCAAAGGGTTGTGTAAGTACCCAGTTGGAAATGTACCATGATTGTTACTGTACCGCTATTCTGGTTGAGATGTCTTGAAGTGTTGGTTGAACACTTGTTGAATCCGTGTATCCGATGAACTCTTTTGGTAATGGACTTGTTTAATGATCACTTTTAAGCCAATATAATTGTTAATGTATCATTGAAAGGTTTATGTTGTATAATGTGATTTATACATGTTTACTCTTTAAGCTTTGCATATGGTTGTTATGCATGGGAAGGCTTAAATTGAGGTTAGAAATAGGATTTGCTGTTGGTTAATGATACATGTAGCATTTGTTTTAATATGTTGGTTTTGAAAGTGTTAAGTGCATGGTTTTTAAGGCATGTCACTTTATATGATGAAAAGTATGATTTAAAAATGGATTTTTAGTAAGTTTTGGAAAATGGTTTTAAATGCATTGATGGTGTAATGTATTTGAACACTCCTCACTAAGCCTAGTGTGCTTATGCTCTCTTTGACCATCAATGTAGAGAATTAAGGTCTCGGAAGGCGACAAGAAGCAAAGGGATCCTAGCAAGACTTGGTTAACAAAGTATGTTTTGGACTAGACTATAAGAATAAAGGCAATGGGGTACTCATTTTGGTTTTGGGAGATGTTTTGTTGAACTCCCTGTTTGAGCATGTTGCTTGTTTGCTCTTGAGTTGTAAAAGGCCTCTAAAGTTGGTATTTTAGTGTTGGTTTACATTTTTTTTGAAATGTTGCTTGGATGAAACTAGGATGCATGCCTCTAACTTTTTATTTGATGCAAAAGATGCCATGCTTGGATGCTTGTGGTATGCCTAGTATGCTGGTGTTATGTATTAAACTTGTTGGAGTGATTTGAGTGGGTTATTTGAATGAAATCAGCAAAAACTGACATTACAGGTCTTGGCGTACCGATACGCGTGGGACCGTATCGGTACGGCTGGGTAATTTCAGGCTTGAGGGATCGGTATGGGTCATGAGTGTTTCGATATGCTAAGGCAATTTTGGCATAGTGTACCGATATGGGGGAGGGTGTTTTGGTACGGGATTTAGCCTCTGGAATCCGTCTTTTTTAATCCAAACCTGTGTATTGAAACACATGAACCCGTATCGGTACGGTTAGTAAGCATTTTAAAAGTTCGGTAAGTTGGTTGAGCATACCGATACGGCCTGGAGGTGTATCGAAATAGGGCATTTCAAACCATATCGGTACAATTGTACCCGTATCAGTACGAACGACAGTTAAAGCTGTTTTGGATCTTTGCAATTTAGTCCTTGAGTTTTGTTTATACAAATTAATTGCGCTTGAGCTATCGGATCAAGCTGAAATTTGAGATGTATGATTGAATCCTGATTAATTAAGGTTGGGTAACATAAAAAACGAGCTTTAATCCTATAATTTTTTGGAATTGTAATTTGGTTCTTAAATTGCATTTGAAACCAATTGTATCTCAAATTGATGCCCGACTGAGTTGGGTTTTCATCTGCTGCCAGCATGAACATGTAGGATATTAATTAAGGATCTAGACAAGATAAAGGAAAAAAGGAAAAAAAATGGTCGTGTTTTGGAGATTCTTCTCTCGATTTACCTCGATAAACCAAATGTGACTCGCTCGGGTCGGTCTGGCGACTAGGCCGAGTCGAAGGGGTTATATTTGGTGGTATCAAAGCCATGTTTGTGAAAGGTTGTGATGTTGTATTGGATTGTTTGTTGTTGCTTGATATGCACGGTGCTTGTTTGCTATGTACGGTGGTTAAAATATGCGTGCTGATTGTTTATATTATGTTGGGAAAATTTTGGGGACCTATTACCTTATTATTATAGTCTTGGAAATTGATTTTTGAAATGAAAGTCTTGGATCCTTGCTTGAAGCTGGCCTGACTATTTTTGTTTTGAAATGATTATCATGCCTTAGGTATATTTTAGCACGATGGGACCAAGGAGAGAGTTGCGACCTGGTGCGATTGCTGCTGCCACTGGGCAGGGTGTTGAGGGAGATGTTGTACCTCCTGGAGGGTTGCCACCGCCCCCACCTATTCCACCAGAGGGAGTGGAACAAGTACCACCTGCGCCAGCTGGGCCAAGGATGGGTGATATGGAACCGTTGATACAGGCCATGACCGATGCTTTTCAGGCAGTATTTGCGGGTGTTTATGTGCCAGCACACCGATGGTTGGACAAGGGTTTCCGCTTGATCATCTTCGTAGTCTGGGCGGAGTTGAGTTCCGAGGGTTATCGCATGAGGCCTCTGAGGGCTGGATGGCTAGTACTGAGATGATACTGGGCCAGATAGGGTGTACCGATGCTCGTAAGCTGGGCTATGCTTTTTCCATGCTGCAGGGTGATGCCTATACATGGTGGACTACCACGATATTCGATATGGCGACGAATGATGTGACATGGGAGTTTTTTGTAAAGTTTTTTGGAAGAAGTTTTTGGGAGTCCGATATTAGGATGATAAAAAGCGTGAGTTCATGGCTCTTGTGTAGGGTAGTATGTCTATTGCAGAGTATGAGGTGCAGTTCGTGAGGTTGTAGTTCACCTGAGTTGGTTCTCGGTATGCACGCGATTGGGCTTGTGTAGGATGTTAAGTCATTCATGCTTGCTGCTGATTATATTGATTTTGATGTGTTGGTTTCACGAGCCAATTATGTGGAGAAAAAATTGGTTTTGGGTTCTGGATCGCGAGGTTCTAGCTCGGGTAAGAGAGCTGCTGATTCAGGTTATAGTGGTGGTTAGGCTAAGAGACACCATGACAAGAGGTTTCATCCGGAATCAAGGCATAGCGGAGGTGTTGTTGGATGTGGTATCTAGGGATAGGGTGCCCAGGCTAGAGCTCGTATAACACCTATTAGGTTTGTGGATCCCGAGATCATATAAGGCGAGATTGCCTCGTATCTGGCCAGGAAGGGTCAGACACCTGCGCCTGTTGCAGCTAATGCTTGCTAGAGTTGTGGGTCGAGTGACCATCAGAGGCGTGACTGTCCGTTGTTGGTTCGAGGCGGGTAGGGTGATGCACCTGTTGTTGCTTCTGTAGAGGTCGTGGTTGTGGCCGCAGACCGTTTCAGCGTCAAGTGGGTGGTCAAAGGATTGTGGCCCATACCGTTGTTATCCAGCCTGAGAGAGGTGGACCAGACAAGGGTGTATGTGCACCGTGAGGGTCCCAATGACATCAATGTGATTGTAGGTACTTTTACCATACGGTCTTTGTCATTGTATTCATTGGTTGATTCTGGTTGTAGTCATTCATACATCTTGTTATATCTGTTGAAATTTTTAATGTGAGTGTTAGAGTGACTGGTTCACTTGGGGAGACAGTCGTGGTTAGAAGGTTGTATCGTAGGTGTCAACTAATGGTTTAGGGACATGAGTTTGCCATCGATTTGATGGAGTTGACAATCCATGGTTTTGACGTGATTTTGGGTATGGATTGGTTGATTGAACATCGGGCCGTGGTGGATTTTGAGACCAAACGAACACCTTTGAGGTTGTCGGATGATTATGAGGTGGTGGTTGTTGGCGAGAATGCCAAGTTTTTGTCTAATGTTGTTTTGGCTTTGGAAGCAAGTCGAATGTTGGATTCAGGATGTCAGACTTTCTTGGCCTATGTTATGAATCTTGGATCAAAGGAGTTGAGGGTGCAGGATGTTCGCACCGTATGTGAGTTTTCAGCTTTTTTTTGAAAGAGTTGCCGGGGTTGCCACCAGACCGTGAGGTTGAGTTTGGCATCGAGGTCTTTGCGGGTACGATACCAATATAAATTACACCGTATCGCATGGCCCCGAAGGAGTTAAAGATGAAATTGCAGGATTTGCTGGATCGAAGCTTTATTAGACCTAGTATTTCACCGTGGCGTGCACCAGTGTTGTTTGTAAAGAAAAAGGATGGTACGTTGCAGATGTGCATAGACTATCGGCAATTGAATAAGTTGATGATAAAGAACAAGTATCCCTTACCATGGATAGATGATCTGTTTGATCAGTTCAGGGGTGCTCTGTGTTTTCTAAGATAGATTTGAGGTTGGGGTATTACCAGTTGAAGGAGGTGGATGTGCCCAAAATAGCCTTTCGTACGAGGTATGGGCATTATGAATTTTTGGTGATGCCTTTTGGTTTGACCAATGCACCAGCTACTTTCATGGACATGATGAACCGTATGTTTCATGAGTTTTTGGATCAGTTTGTGGTTGTGCTTATTGATGATATCCTTGGGTACTCTCGTACTGAGGAGGATCATAATGGTCATTTGCGGATTGTGCTTCATAAGTTGATGGAGAATCAGTTGTATGCCAAGTTAAGCAAAAATTATGTTTCTCGGGCATATTGTGTCGGCCGAAAAATTCGTGTCGATCCTCATAAAGTTGAGGTTGTAATGAGTTGATAGGTGCCCAAGTCTGTGATGAAGGTTAGGAGTTTCCTTGGTTTGGTGGGTTACTACCGAATGTTTGTGGAGGGGTTCTCTAGTCTGGCGGCTCAGTTAACTAAGTTGCTACAGAAGAATATTCCGTTTGAGTGGACGGAAGATAAGCATCAAGCTTTTGAAAGGTTGAAGGAAGCCTTGACGCGAGCTCCAGTCTTGGTTCAACCAGAATCGGTAAAGGAGTTCGTTGTTTATAGTGATGCGTCGTATGTTGGGCTTGGTTGCGTATTGATGCAAGAGGGTAAGGTAGTGGCGTGCGCATCTAGGCAGTTGAAGGTGCATGAACGTAACTACCCTACTCACGATCTTGAGCTTGCCGCGGTGGTGTTTGCCTTGAAAGTTTGGAGGCATTACCTTTATGGGGATAAATGTGTGGTTTTCACGGATCATAAGAGTTTGAAGTATTTGATGTCTCAAAAAGAGTTGAACCTAAGACAGCGTAGGTGGTTGGAGTTGCTTAAAGATTATGATCTAGCTATTGAGTACCATCCGGGTAAGGCTAACGTGGTTGTTGATGCTTTGAGCAAGAAGGTTGCACGTTTGAGTGTGACATATGACGGTGGGTTGCTCGCTGAGTTGCAAGTGAAGCCGTCCTTGTCACAGATGATTAAGGATAAGCAACCGTATGATGGGAGTTTGGTACCTCTTGTGGAAGATATCAGGGATGGGAATCCAACGAATTTTCATATCAACGATGATGGGGTGTTGTATTTCAAAGGTCGAATAGTGGTGCCGAAAGACAAAGAATTGAGGTATACTATTCTGACTGAGGCAAATGCTAGTCCTTTTGCTATGCATCCCGGTAGTACTAAAATGTATCGAGGGTTGAAGGATGAGTACTATTGGGTTGGACTGAAGAAGGATATGGCTAATTTCGTTGTTCGGTGTATGGTTTGTCAGCGGGTAAAGCCTGAGCATCAGTTTCCTTCAGGTTTGTTGCAACCGTTGAGAATACCAGAATAGAAGTGGGAAAGAATCACCATGGATTTTGTGTCTGGGCTACCTTTGACGCTGACAAAAAAAGATTCCATTTGGGTGATTGTTGACCGGTTTACGAAATGTGCACATTTTGTGCCAGTGCGTTGGCTGAATTGTACATCTCAAAGATTGTGTGGTTGCACGAGGTGCCCAAATCTATAGTATCGGATAGGGATCCGCAGTTTACCGCAAGGTTTTGGGTGAGTTTGCATCGTGCTTTGGGAACCTGTTGAGTTTCAGTACCTCGTATCATCCTCAGTCAGATGGTCAGTCGGAGCGCATAATTCAGGTTCTCGAGTATATGCTGAGGTGTTGTGTTATTAAGTACCAGGGAACGTGGAAGAAGCAGTTGCCATTTGTGGAGTTCACTTATAATAACAGTTATCATGCTAGCATACAGATGGCACCTTATGAGGCATTGTATGGCAGGAAATGTCGTACGCCCTTGTGTTGGGCAAAAGCGGGGGAAAAAGTTTGTGTGGATGCCCAATGTTTTGAAAGGTACAATCAAAAAGGTAAAGTTGATATGTGAGCGCTTAAAAGCAGCTGTAGATCGTCAGAAGTCCTATGCATATTTGAAGCGTAGGGATATAAAGTACTCCGTGGGTTATCGGGTGTTTTTGAAAGTGTCGCACTGGAAAATGGTGTTGCGTTTTGGGCAGAAAGGGAAGCTTAGCCCGACGTTCATTGGACTATATGAGGTTGTTGAACATGTGGGTCCTATTGCGCAACTGCTTAAGGTTACCTCCGGAGTTGGAAAAAATTCAAGATGTGATCCACGTTTCGATGTTGCGGAGGTATAGGTCGGATCCATCGCATATTATGCCGGTGAAGGAGATTGAGTTGAGACCGGATCTATCTTATGATGAAGAAACGGTAGAGATTCTTGATACCAACAATAAGGTGTTGCGTGGCAAGACAGTAGAGCTTGTTAAGGTGATGTGGAGGCATCACGGTGTTGAGGAGGCCTCGTGGGAGATCAAGTCGGATATGTTGAAATAGTTTCCGCACCTGTTTCCTCCCGGTAAATTTCAGGGACAAAATTTCTTAAGTGTGGGAGAGTTGTAACGCCCCAATTTTTGGGCCTGATAGTTTTGAGGGTTATTAGACGGTCCAATGGACCAGGTTAGAGACTCGAGTTGAATTCAGGACAATATATTTTTCGGTGAGATAAAAATATGGAAAAATAGTTAAAAATCATCTTTTAATATAAAATGATTTATGGTGGAATCAATTTTGAAAAATGAGTTTTGGAAGTCGGACATTTTGGCTAGTGACCAAAATGCAAGTTTTGAAAACTGTGATTTTCTAGTGACCAAAATGAAAAGGGTCAAATTCTTAGAATCTTTAAGGAGCTATTTTGCCAATTTGTTTATGATGGTTTATCCCTTAATTAGACTTATTTTGACATGTGTTTTATTAATCTATTAAAAGAGATTTTTGGTTAAAAGGTGGTTATTGGTTTTGGAAAATAAATCATGTTATTTTTCTCTCCCCTTTTCTCTTCATTCTCTCCTTAGCCAAACACTCAAGTTTTCATCAATTCCAGAGGTGATATGGTTTCTTACTTGATTTTATGGTTTCAAATTGTTTAACTAAGATTGTTTATACAAAATCTTACATTAATCTTATGTTTTCTTAGCTTTTATCAAATCAATTGAGGGAGAAACTTCACAATAGGGCTAAGGTCCGAGATCTCCTCTATTGTATGGTTCTTTACTGAAATTCCCAAGCATTTGATCCTTGATTTTGTGTTTATAATATGATTTTGTGTTTAAATATGGATTTGATTAGGTAAATCTATGAAATGATGAAGGATTTGTATTGAATCTGTTTTCCCAGTGTTATAAATTGATTTTGGTATATTTTGGATGTATAATGATGTTGTTAAGAAAATTTTATCAATGGAATCCTGAAACTCTTGAATCTTAATTGTTTAGGTTACAAGATTTGTGTTCTTGGGGTGATTTGGTGGTTGTTTGGTTGCTGGAGGTGTTAAGTTGTTTTGATTATGTTTTTAGATGTTGATTGTTGATAAAAGTGGTGTTAGATTGTTAGTTTGTGGTTGGGTTGTGTTTGAATAAGGTATTGATGATGATTTCAGTTGTTGTGGGTGGGTAATCTTGTGAGGATTTTGGAAATCCGAAAGAATTTGTTAGTGCAGTGTCTTGAATGCATTGAGATGCATTAATCCTCTGTTGTGGTTAAAGTAGGGGAATTTGATCCGAAAGTGATTGGTGAAGCGTTGAAGGCTTCAGACACTTGAATTCGCATCAACGAATCGAGGTTTCGCGTATCGGTGTGTGAGAACATGGATTCTAGCTTTGGAATGTTTTAAAGGTGGTTTATGGGAGTTTAAACTTAGCTTGATACACTAGTTTAAACTCGGAAGTAAGTAAAATGGATTTTCTCTCTCGGTCGTGCTATGTTGAAATGGTTTTATGCATTTGTTTTAATTCACATGTTTCCTACTGTTTAAGCATATTTTAAGGTATTTGAAATACTATATTTGAGCATTAAATGCTGAATGATGCACATGATAAGTGATCCTTGTAAGTATGTGGTCTATACTTGTGGTTTAAAGCATGGTTGTTGCTTTGGAAAAAGGATTGGATAATGCTTGTTAAAAACAATGAGGCAAATGTTAAAATAGTTAATTATATTGGCAAGTGATGTGGTTTTAATATTGTTATCGGATATAGTTGGCCGGCCATAGGATTGAGTACACTGTAAAATAAGTCGCCTTGGATGTTGAGGGGTTTATACGGTGTACCGCATACTCCATCCGAGTACCCTAACGGTAGAGGGGTTAAACAGTACCGTAAACTCCTGTTAGTGGATTAAGTGTCTAACTGAGTAAAGGGGTTGGTGTCCCCAAGCGTAGTACCCGGTTGGTAATGTACCGCGATTGTTATTGTATCGCTATTCCATTTGAGATGGCTTGAAGTGTTGGTTGAACACTTGTTGAATCTGTGTATCCGATGAACTCTTTTGGTAATAGACTTGTTTAAAGATCACTTGTAAGACAATATAATTGTTAATGTATCATTGGAAGGTTTATGTTGTATAATGTGATTTATATATGTTTACTCTTTAAGCTTTGCATATGGTTTTTATGCATGGGAAGGATTAAATTGAGGTTAGCAATGGGATTTGTTGTTGGTTAATGATGCATGTAGCATTTGGTTTAATATGTTGGTTTTGAAAGTGTTAAGTGCATGGTTTTTAAGGCATGACATTTTATATGGTGAAAAGTATGATTTAAAAAGGGATTTTTAGTAAGTTTTGGACAATAGTTTTAAATGCATTGACGGTGTATTGTATTTGAGCACTCCTCACTAAGCCTAGTGTGCTTACGCTCTCCTTGTCCATCAATGCAGAGAATTAAGGTCTCAGAAGGCGGCAAGAAGCAAGGGGATCCTAGCAAGACTTGGTTAACAAAGTATGTTTTGGACTAAACTATAAGAATAAAGGCAATGGCGTACTCGTTTTGGTTTTGAGAGATGTTTTGTTGAACTCCCTGTTTGAGCATGTTACTTGTTTGCTCTTGAGTTGTAAAAGGCCTCTAAAGTTGGTATTTTAGGGTTGGATTACATTTTTGAAATGTTGCTTGGATGAAACTAGGATGCATGCCTCTAGCTTTTCATTTGATGCAAAGATGTCATGCTTGGATGCTTGTTGTATGCCTAGTATGCTGGTGTTATGTATTAAACTTGTTGGAGTGATTTGAGTGGGTTATTTGAATGAAATCAGCAAAAAGTGACATTACAGGTCCAGGATATGCGTGGGACCGTATCGGTACAGCTGGGTAATTTCAGGCTTGAGAGATCGATACGGGTCATGAGTGTTTCGATACGCCATGGCAATTTTGGCCTAGCATACCGAAACACATAAACCCGTATTGGTACGGTCAATAAGAATTTCAAAAGTTCGGTAAGTTGGTTGAGCGTACCGGTACGACCTGGAGGTGTATTGAAACGGGGCATTTCAAACCGTATTGGTACGGTTGTACCCGTATCAGTACGAACGGCAATTAAAGCTGTTAATGTCACCGTAGCACAGTTTTGGTTCTTTGCAATTTAGTCCTTGAGTTTTGTTTATACAAATTAATTGCGCTTGAGTTATCGGATCGAGCTGAAATTTGAGATGTATGATTGAATCCTGATTAATTAAGGCTGGGTAGCATAAAAATGAGTTTTAATCCTATAATTTTCTGGAATTGCAATTTGGTCCTTAAATTGCATTTGAGACCAATTGGATGTCAAATTGATGCCCGATTGAGTTGGGTTTTCATTTGCTGTCAGGATGAACATATAGGATATAAATTAAACATCTAGACAAGATAAAGGAAAAAAGGAAAAAAGTGGTCTCATTTTGGAGTTTCTTCTCTTAGTTTACCTTGGTAAACCTAATGTGACTCGCTCTGATCGGTCTGGCGGCTAGGCCGGGTCTAGGGGATTACATTTGGTGGTACCAGAGCCAGGTTTGTGAAAGGTTGGGATGTAGTATTGGATTGTTTGTTGTTGCTTGATATGCACGGTGCTTGTTTGCTATGTACGGTGGTTGAAATATGCATGCTGATTGTTTATATTATGTTGGGAAAATTTTAGGGACCCATTTCCTTATTATTATAGTCTTGGAAATTGATTTTTGAAATGAAAGTCTTGGATCCTTGCTTGAATTTGGCCTGACTATTTTTGTTTTGAAATGATTATCATGCCTTAGATATATTTTAGCACGATGGGACTGAGGAGAAGGTTGTGATCTGGTGCGATTGCTGCTGCCATTGGGTAGGGTGTTGAGGGAGATGTTGTGGCTCTTGGAGGGTTGCCACCGCCCTTACCTATTCCACCCGAGGGAGTGGAACAAGTACCACCTGCGCCGGCTGGGCCAGGGATGGGTGATATGGCACCGTTGATACATGCCATGACCGGGGCTTTTCAGGCAGCAGTTGCGGGTGTTCATATGCCAGTACACCGGTGGTTGGACAAGGGTTATAGCTTGAGCGTCTTCACAGTTTGCGCAGATTTGAGTTCTGAGGGTTGTTTGGCTAGTATTGAGAGGATACTGGGCCAGATGGGGTGTACCGATACTCGTAAGCTGGGTTGTGCTGTTTCCCTACTGCAAGGTGATGCCTATACATGGTGGACTACCACGATATTTTGTATGGTGATGGATGATGTGACCTGGGAGTTCTTCTGTGAAGCTTTCCGAAAGAAGTTTTTGGGAGTCCGATATTAGGATGATAGAAAGCGCGAGTTCATGGATCTTGTGCAGGGTAGTATGTCTGTTGCGGAGTATGAGGTACAGTTTGTGAGATTGAGTCAGTATGCATATGAGTTGGTTCCTGACGAGCGTACGTAATGTGATCGATTCCGCTATGGGCTTGTGCAGGATGTTAAGACATTCATGCTTGCTGCTGATTATACTGATTTTGATGTGTTGGTTTCGCGAGCCAAGGATGTGGAGAAGAATTTGGGTTTGGGTTTTGGATCGCGAGGTTTTAGCTTGGGTAAGAGAGCTGCTGATTCGGGTTATAGTAGTAGTCAGGCTAAAAGATACCGTGATAAGAGGTTCCATCTGAAATCAAGGTATAGATGAGGTGCTGTTGGACGTGGTGTCCAGTGGCAGGGTGCCCAGGCTAGAGCTTCGTATAACACCTGTTGGGTTTGTGGATCCTGAGATCATATGAGGCAAGATTGCCTGTATCTGGCCAGGGAGGGTGCTGCACCTGTTGTTGCTCAGCAGAGAGGTCGTGGTCATGGCCACAAACCGTTTCAGCGTCGAGAGGGTGGTAAGAGGACTGTGGCCCATACCGTTGCTATCCAGCCTAAGGGAGGTAGACCGACAAGGGTGTATGCGCACCGTGAGGGTCGTAATGATATTGATGTGATTGCAGGTACTTTTACCCTACAGTCTTTGTCATTGTATTCTTTAGTTGATTCTGGTTCTACTCATTCATACATCTTGTGTTAGCATGCTAAGTTACTTGATATATCTGTTGAAATTCTTAATGTGGGTGTTAGAGTGACTAGTTCTCTTGGGGAGACAGTCGTGGTTAGGAGGTTGTATCGTAGGTGTTCGCTGATGGTTCAGGGACATGAGTTTGCCGTGGATTTGATGGAGTTGCCATTCTATGGTTTTGACATAATTTTGGGTATGGATTGGTTGACTGAACATCGGACCTTGGTGGATTTTGAGACCAAACAGATATCTTTGAGGTAATCAGATGATTATGAGGTGGTGGTTGTTGGCGAGAATGCCAAGTTTTTGTCTAATATTTTTTCGGCTTTGGAAGCAAGTCGAATGTTGGATTCGGGATGTCAGGCTTTCTTGGCATACGTTATGAATCCTAGATCAAAAGAGTTGAGGGTGCAGGATGCTCGCACCGTATATGAGTTTCTGGCTATTTTTTTAGAAGAGTTGCCAGGGCTGCCACCAGACCGTGAGGTTGAGTTTGGCATCGAGGTCTTTGCAGGTACGATACCAGTATCGATTACACCGTATCGTATGGCCCAAAGAAGTTGAAGGAGTTAAAGACGCAATTGCAGGAGTTGTTGGATCGAGGCTTCATTAGACCTAGTATTTCATAGTGGGGTGCACATGTGTTGTTTGTAAAGAAGAAGGATGGTACGTTGCAGATGTGCATAGATTATTGTCAATTGAATAAGTTGACGATAAAGAACAAGTATCCCTTACCGTGGATAGATGATCTGTTTGATCAGTTCAAGGGTGCCTCGTTGTTTTCTATGATAGATTTGAGGTCGGGGCATTACCAGTTGAAGGTGAAGGAAGTGGATGTGCCCAAGACAGCATTTCGTACGAGGTATGGGCATTATGAGTTTTTGGTGATGCCTTTTGGTTTGACCAATGCACCAGCTGTTTTCGTGGACATGATGAACCGTGTGTTTCATGAGTTTTTGGATAAGTTTGTGGTTGTGTTTATTGATGATATCCTTGTGTACTCTCGTACTAAGAAGGATCATGATGGTCATTTGTGGATTGTGCTTCAGAAGTTGATGGAGAATCAGTTGTATGCCAAGTTAAGCAAATGTGAGTTATGGCTTAGAGAAGTTGTGTTTCTCGGGTATGTTGTGTCGGCCGAAAGAATTTGTGTCGATATGTATAAAGTTGAGACTGTAACGAGTTAGAAGGTGCCCAAGTCTATGACGGAGGTTAGGAGTTTCCTTGGTTTGGCGGGTTACTACCGAAGGTTTGTGGAGGGGTTTTTTAGTTTGGCGGCTCCGTTAACTAAGTTGCTACAGAAGAATGTTCCGTTTGAGTGGACGGAAGATAAGCAACGAGCTTTTGAAAGGTTGAAAGAAGCCTTGACGCGAGCTCCAGTCTTGGTTCAACTAGAATCGGGGAAGGAGTTCGTTGTTTATAGTGTTGCATCGTATGTTGGGCTTGGTTGCGTGTTGAAGCAAGAGGGTAAGGTAGTGGCGTACGCATCTAGGCAGTTGAAGGTGCATGAACGTAACTACCCTACTCATAATCTTGAGCTTGCCGCGGCGGTGTTTGCCTTGAAAGTTTGGAGGCATTACCTCTATGGGGAGAAATGTGTGCTTTTCACGGATCATAAGAGTTTGAAGTATTTGATGTCTCAAAAAGAGTTGAACCTAAGACAACGTAGGTGGTTGGAGCTATTGAAAGATTATGATCTGGCTATTGAGTACCATCCAAGTAAAGCTAACGTGGTTGCTGATGCTTTGAGTAGGAAGGCAGCGGTGGAGTTGAGGGCTATGTTTGCACGTTTGAGTGTGACACGTGACGGTGGGTTGTTGGCTGAGTTGAAAGTGAAGCCCTCCTTGTCACAGATGATTAAGGAGAAACAACCGTATGATGGGAGTTTGGTACCTCTTTTGGAAGATATCAGGGATGAGAATCCTATGGATTTTCATTTCAACGATGATAGGGTGTTGTGTTTCAAAGGTCGAATAGTGGTGCCGAAAGACGAAGAATTGAGGCATACTATTCTGACTGAGGCACACGCTAGTCTTTTGCTATGCATCCTGATAGTACTAAAATGTATCAAGGGTTGAAGGAGGAGTACTATTGGGTCGGACTGAAGAAGGATATGGCTAATTTCGTTGCTCGGTGTATGGTTTGTCAGCGGATAAAGGCTGAACCTCAGTTTTCTTCATGTTGGTTGAAACCGTTGAGAATACCGGAATGGAAGTGGGAAAGAATCACCATGGATTTTGTGTTTGGGCTACCTTTGACGCCGACCAAAAAGGATTCCATTTGGGTGATTGTTGACCGGTTTACGAAGTGGGCGCATTTTGTGCCAGTGCATACTACGTATACCTTGGACAGGTTGGCTGAATTGTACATCTCAAAGATTGTGCGGTTGCATGGGGTGCCCAAATATAAAGTATCGGATAGGGATCCGCAGTTTACCACAAGATTTTGGGTGAGTTTGCATCATGCTTTGGGAACCCTGTTGAGTTTCTTACCCTGTATCATCCCCAGTCAGATGGTCAGTAGGAGCACATAATTCAGGTTCTCGATGATATGCTGAGGTGTTGTGTTATTGAGTACCGGGGAACGTGGGAGAAGCAGTTTCCGTTGGTGGAGTTCGCTTATAATAACAATTATCATGCTAGCATACAAATGGCACCTTATGAGGCGTTGTACGGTAGGAAATTTCGTACGCCGGTGTCTTGGGCAGAAGCAGGGGAAAAGTTTGTGTTGATGCCCAATGTTTTGAAAGGCACTCCAAAAAGGTAAAGTTGATATGTGAGCGCTTAAAAGCAGCTACAGATCGTTAGAAGTCCTATGGGGATTTGAGGCGTAGGGATATAGAGTACGCCATAGGTGATCGGGTGCTTTTGAAAGTATTGCCCTAGAAAAAGATGTTGCGTTTCGGGCGGAAAAAGAAGCTTAGCCCGAGGTTTATTGGACCATACGAGGTTTTTAAGCATGTGGGTCCTGTTGCATAACCGCTTAAGGTTGCCTCCAGAGTTGGGAAAAATTCATGACGTGTTCCACATTTCGTTGTTGCGGAGGTATAGGTCGGATCTATTGCATGTTATGCCGGTGAAGGAGATTGAGTTGAGACCGGATCTATCTTATGATGAAGAACCTATATTGATTCTTGATACCAGCAGTAAGGTGTTGCGTGGCAAGACAATGGAGCTTGTTAAGGTGGTGTAGAGGCATCGCGGTGTTGAGGAGGCCACGTGGGAGCGCAAGTCGGATATGTTGAAACAATTTCCGCACCTGTTTCCTCCAGGTAAATTTTGGGGACGAAATTTCTTAAGTGGGGGAGAGTTGTAACGCACCGGCTTTTGGGCCTAGTAGTTTTGGGGGTTATTAGATAGTCTGGTGGACCGGGTTAGAGATTCGAGTCAGATTCGGGACAATATATTTTTCAGTGAGATAAAAAAATGGAAAAATAGTTTAA